>JASAUF010000393.1:0-600000 GCA_030180095.1 Magnolia changhungtana | reverse complement strand
AAATGAGGTTGCAAAACAAATGAACAGTGTGGATATAACACATATATGTTATTCTCAATGGTTCCAAATGATGATGGGTATATCTATTCAATGGACAACAAACCAAAGAGTGAATGACACCGTGACACAAACATAGCATGGAGTTAGGCTTGTCTCATGGTATGCCATGGTAATAGGGGACAATCCATGTCATATGTAATAATTACATTTTTTTGAATCCCATCCCACCTAATCCTTTACAATATCATGCGTCAAACACCCTCTTAAGGAGTCACACTAGTCCTTTCTAAGTCCATACCATCTCTGATGTAGGGACATGTGATGGCCTAACCCTAGATGCATGTATAATCAGGTTGAAGAGATCCAAATAATAAAATTGATCAACTAACTGTTTTCAATTAAGGGGATTAAGCAATTCTCAACACAGAGATGAACTCATTCCGTCAATATCATGCCCCTTAGTATAAAATCACGTAAACAGTAAAAAAGGACCTAGGGATATGAGGATATCCCAGATCTAGCATACGTCAGTCCACAGTCAAGTTTAGATCCGATTTTTCTGACTAGCCATCCTTCTTTTCTGTTCAAATCAAAAGGGAATATCCACAGAGGAATGAAAGAGATGAAGAAGAGATCGGTTCGAGATGAAAGAGACTCTAAGGCATCAAAGAAAAGAAGAGGGCTGATTCTTATCTTTTCCTGTACCTCGAAGATCTAGAAAGAAGGAAAATCTGAAACCGGGGTGGAATCCTCAATACCCAAGGGCCAATCCTGAAACCTTAATCTCTTTGGTAAAAGAGGAAGAAAGTATACGAATTCTCATTCATTCAATAATAAAATAGGGTTTCTCATAGTGTATATATAAGCCACGAAAAAAAACAAAAAAGTGTACTAAAGTCCCTGAAAATAAGGACCAGAACAAAAATACGACTAAAATTAAAACACCCCCGTGACAAGGTGTGAAAGTTATTCTTAGTCAAGAGATGGTGCAGCTCAAATCTGTGAAAGCATGACCTAAGTGCGCAGGCTGAAGTCTGTAATGCGTGACCTAGTGTATTGAAGGTGTGGACCGATGGTGCGGCCCTATGCTGCGATGGTGCAGTCTTGTGGCCAAGTTCGCGTGATAACCTGCCATGTGGACTAACTTGACTCCCACTCTTGCCACGTCACCAAAACAACATTCAGGTGGTTGCATTTGCAACATGGCGCGACCCTTATCCAATGCTTGGCGTGATCCGTACATCTCAAAGATCAATGTCCATAGATGTATCCTAGCATCTGTGTTGGTCATGGAATATTAAGGTACTGAGATCCTTGGAACACAACTCTCCCTAATTAGTGACCATTGTGTCCAATTGCAAGTTCCCAAGGGCCAAAGGATTTAATCCTCACTTAACCAATATGATAATCAGTATATGGAAACACAAGATATAGTAAAAGGCATATCACACATGTCCAGAGGACCCATGGTCATCAAGATCAATGACTGAGGTCAAACCTATCACATCCACGTGGCAAGTGCGTTAGGGCTCACATGGTTTTCAAAGGCACGACTCCAACACCCACATTGTATCTTGGGTCAAAAAATTCTCAAGAAAATTTTATTTCTCCAAACATCTTATTTGGAAATAGACCCCAATTTCTCAGGAAATGTTGTTGATAAACATTGGAAACAATGATTCCTTTACCATGCTTTCCTAGAAACAATGTTCCTTGGGAAACACAATTCCCTTTGCCACATTCTATGAATCCAAACAATAAGAGAAAAAAGTCAGAGAAAACAAAGAGGAGTGGATAAAGATAGTCAGTCCCACAAGTGTTTACATTGCATATCTACCTGTATTGGCCCATATTGGTTTGTATCAGTCAAGGTTCAAAGTATCTTTTGAAACCAGTACTTTCATCCAACGCAAACTGGTTTCTCCATAAATGAGATGGTTGTATGGGTATGGCCCTGAACTGCCCAATAAGGTGGATACAACTAGGTTTCGGTGTCCAATATACTATACCAAAATCGATTTTCCATCCTTGGTATCGATTAAAAAAGTGTGACTTTAAACCATGATGTGCATTTGTAGGTATCATTATGTGATGCATTTTGGCAATATGCTACCTTTTGGTTGATATCTTGAAGCATGTCCTTTCCTTGATGCTGAAGTCAGGTTTCTCAGCATAGTCTCATTTTATATTGATAA
This sequence comes from Magnolia changhungtana, assembly GCA_030180095.1. Classification (NCBI taxonomy): domain Eukaryota; kingdom Viridiplantae; phylum Streptophyta; class Magnoliopsida; order Magnoliales; family Magnoliaceae; genus Magnolia; species Magnolia changhungtana. Next base: position 597,805 of record JASAUF010000393.1, on the reverse strand, counting down.
TGTTTCACTCTTACCTTATTTGACCAATTAATTGGCTGCATTGTCTAGCTATATGGTTTATGGAGGATTCACAAACTATAATGCATCAAAGTACAATTGAAAATTTAAGTTGTGTTTTTATGTTATACTGGATTTATCAAATGTGTTGCTCAAGTGTAAACTCATATAGATATTAGTTATTTCAGAACCAAGCTAGTAGAGAAATCATGCTAATTATAACCAAGGAGAAAGACAACCATTAAAGGACTAAAATCAGAAATTGGGACCAGTTAGTAATATTTATGGATATTAGTTATTTTAGAACCAAGCCATATATGCCAGCCAAATCATGTGTCTCTTTCTTGAGAAGGTGATCATAAGAAAATTCTGCAAGTAGTTAGCAATAACCAGCCAAAGGATCTAGATTCTTGAACATGATTCTGGCTTTCTCCACTAGCAAATAAATGATCTCTAAACTATTAACACTCTTTCACTGCCTATTGTATTCTGTTGATTTTTGATCAGTTAAGCTTGTTTATCTAATATATTACATTGACTTATGGTCAAGACATACTGTAAGGCTTTTCAAGGGCAAGACAGTTTTTCAGTAGTCTTTAGTATCATTTAATTATGGCAAGCATGTGTATATACTAATGCGATTTAGTGTCTGCATGTGTATAGTAATGATTGTGGTTTTGATTACTAGTCTTATTTCAACCTACAATGATTGGTAAAAGTATTCTTCACCAGTAAATTGTATGTGACCTGCAGTATGCTAAATTTGTGAAGCCCGGTTTTGATGAATTTATACTTCCATCGAAGAAATTTGCGGATATCATCATCCCTCGAGGAGGAGATAATGACGTGGCAATTAACTTGATAGTGCAACATATTCATACAAAACTTGTTCAACACGATCTTTGTAAAATATACTCAAACCTCTATGTTATCAATTCAACCTTGCAGGTAAACCTTCTTGGCTTTGGTTGTTTACTACTTTATTTTATATACCTTCCTAAAGTTTCTAGGACTATCTTCTGAACTGAAGTCATTCAGTTCTTGATGTAATATGCTCTTATTCGTCAACCTGCAGTTTATTGCTTATTTACTTTAAAAGAAGATTATGAATACCTTGAAGTGGAATAATGTTTTACATCTTGGTTCAGATACGTGGCATGCATACACTAATACGTGATGTTAAAACAACAAAGCATGACTTTGTCTTTTATGCAGACCGACTGATCCGCTTGGTATATTACTTTCTATTATAAGGATTTAGCTTTGTGAAAATTAAAAGTTGAAACTGTTACGCTTGAATATATTTATTTGCCTGATGTGGTTCTTTGTTTGTTATAATGGGTTTTAGGTTGTCGAGTATGGTCTAGGTCATCTTCCATTTACAGAAAAGCAGATCGTAACTCCAATAGGTAAGGCTTTAAATAAATCATTTTTCTTCCATTTGACATACGTAGTCAAATGCATCTTTGTTTCCACTGTGTTAATATATTTGCTTGTTCATCTTTTCCTATATTTGCTAATGGCCTACTAAAGGCTCCTCTATCTGAAGTAGCTTGGATCTTCTAGTTATAAAATCTTGATATATATGAGAAGGAAGAATGTGCAAACTGCTATCTAATTGTTTGTATTTGTTCAACGTAAAAATATGTAACTTACACAACCTAAATGGGTGTTTGTTCTTCTAAAAAGAGGCATAATTTGCCATAATATCCTTAGATGTCATGTTTTCCAAATAAATCAAAGGATTATGGCCAAAGGATCCCTACACATAAGAAATGTGACCAAGTTCAACCATAAAATGAACTTTTGGTTAATATTCCCCTTGTCGAGCATCTTCATAAAAGAGATGGTTAACATGCTCTTAAGCCATTAGAACCTCTCCATAGGTGAAGCTTTGATCTCTAGAAAGATATCATGGTATGTTTTCCTTATAGTAAGTGTTCAGTTGCATTGATAATAATTGTCTTGTGGGTCAATTGTAACTTTGGTTGAGAAAATATTCGCTTCTTAATTCTTTGTCCCCCCCAAGTTTAGGAACAAACCCAATGGACGACATGCCCACGACGCATTGTCATCCATGGGACTCATTTCTCATCGCGAGGAAAAAGATTTCAGGATATCTTTTCTTGAACTTATCATACAGGCTCTTAGTAAATACGTTGGCTACCTGCTGCAGGGACAAAGAAAAATATTTATGTCGTCTATAGAAATCTTCTCATGAATAGTGTTCATAATATTGGTATTGTTACATGTATCGGTAATTGGAGATACAAAAACATGTATCGATATTGCTGATATCATCGTTGATACCAGGAAATGTATCATTGACTCAGGGAAACATTGGAGAAACATGGGTAAAATGGTGGAATTTTACGGTGAAACATCAACAGATGGTAAAATACACATCTTTTACATATTTAGGGATAAATTGTAAAAAAGAAGCATACATAATAAAGTTCCATTTAATGGAGGCTTAAAGCATGTATTGTTGTGAAAAATTATATGCATATCTAACCATCCACCCACCAAACCATCCATCCATCCATCCATGCATGCATGCATGCATACATATATGTTTAACTATCCATCCATCCATCCATCCATGCATACATACATACATGTCTAACAATCATCCATCCGTCCATCCATGCATACGTATATGTTTAACCCTCCAACCATCCATCCATCCATGGATACATACATACATGTCTAACAATCATCCATCCGTCCATCCATGCATACGTATATGTTTAACCCTCCAACCATCCATCCATCCATTCATGCATGCATAGATACATACATACATACATGTCTAACCATCCATCCATACATACATACATATCTAACCATTCATCCATGCATGCATACATGCATACATACATACATGTTTAACCATCCATCCATCCTTGCATGCATACATACATGTTTAACCATCCGTCCATCCTTGCATGCATACAGACATGTTAACCATCCATCCATATATCTGTCCATCCATCCATCCATCTATCCATCCATCAATCCATCCTTGCATGCATGCCCAACCATCCATCTGTCCATCCATCTATCAGTCCATCCATCTATCCATCCATCCATCTGTCCATCCGTCCATGCGTGCACACACACACATGAATGATCCGTCCATCCATCCCTCCATTAAACCAACCAACCATCCAACCATCCATCCATTCATGCATGCATAAATACACACATCCTTGATCCATCCATTCATCCATCCATGCATGCATACATAACTACACACATCCACGATTCATCCATCCATCCATCCATCATACATACATATGCGTGCATGGATGATCCATCAGTCCATCTTATCCAACCATCCGTTAATCCATCCATCCATCCATCTATGAATACATACATGCACAAATCCATGATCCATCTGTGCATATATACACACTAACATGCATTTCATTATACGACTATGCATCCATACCAAAAAATATATTTAAATGGAAAAATCTATTTTAAATAAATAGATAATTTCTAAATGTTTTTCTTATACTAACTGATTTCCACCAACAAATGTAACCGATTGATCATAAGCATGGAACTATTAAAAAGATTTTTTTTTTTTTTTCAATTTAAACAGATTTTTTTTTTTTTTTTTTTTTTTTTGTTTTTGAAAATATAAAAAATTCAAAAAATCAAGAGATCAACATGAATTGATAAATCATCCAGCCCTCATTATCATGTTAAAAATTGATCCTCCAATTACATAATCATGCATAAACATGGATTTGGAAAGAGTCCATGCAAAAAGAACAAAAAAAGCACAAATTTCTACAAATTTTATACCTTAGGGGTTCCGATGCATGAACCTTGGTCGACATTAAGTCCTACATAAGATTCCTATGAAAAATTTCTCCAAAAATCCGTTTTTTCATTTTTCATTTTTAATTTTCACCTTTTTTGCTTTTTACGCACCTTCCCAACCCAATATCAGTGATAAGATCATCGATACTATAGCAATACGTGAGAAATATGATATATCGCCGATACTTGGAAATCCAACGATTAAAATGGGTTTCAGTATTGCCAACATAGTGAAGCTTTTATATTATCGACGATAATGATGTTAACGCCGATAAAAGGAACAATACTCGTGAACAAAATGATTGTCATTCTCATTGTTTTTAGTTTTGCATGGAAAACTCGATTAGCAACCATGTAAGTAGAATTCAAGTTGTTAGTAAAGGTTTCTAATATGAGTAGAAAACATACATTGATCTTAGATCTACAAGAAGTTATCTAGCCATGGAGATTGTCTATTATGCTTGATGAAATATGGGACTTAGTGTTCAGGACAAGTTCATTTTGCACTTGTTGAGAGAGGGTAACTGTGATGGTCAACATCCTTCTTAATCAAATCCTATTGCCACCCTCATGGTTGGACTTCACTTTTTTATGTGCAAGGGATTAAACTTGAAATGAGGGGAAAAAAGTTAAAAATACTAATTTAGATTCACTCCTCCTGCGTAATTGCCAAAAATTGAGGAGATAAAAAATCCAACAATGGACTCAAGGTCTATCACACCTTGAAAATGGTGCCCAGGCCCCTGGCTCCGCTTTTAGGGTGCGACTTGGGGAATTGTTTTTTTTTTTTTTTTTTTTTTTTTTTTTTTTTTTTGTATGGTTAGTTCAATAAGATCCCTCTTAACAATGATATGACAACATTCCCATAACCAAAATATGATATATCACATCCAATATATACATGATTCAAATACATTATTACATTCCTAAAAGTTAATGCAAAACAAAACGTGAATGTAATCTTCTCCTTGCCCAACTACCTTGGTTGGCTAGGGTTCCCTGAAAAGTTAAACAACAACTGGGATGAGCTTTAAAATCCCAGTGGGTACGTCTCAAATTAGGAGGAATAACAGAAGCACGGTAAACATAATAATCATGATGAGAGAGAATATAATACAAAGTCATGATACTAGTCCTCAATGTGGTGGGCCATAAATGTGATACAAATATGAATGTAATGTACATGAAGGCCCTTTCCACCATATACTAGTACTGTCAGATTGCATGAAACAATGGGGCCATACCCTTTTATTGGATCTCTTCTCCAACAGATCTACCAGAACCTGTCCTCGCTAGTAGAGCATCTTATTCAGACTTGATGATGAGCACCCCGTGCTCCAACCGTCCTCAGCAGTAAGGTTACTCGGTGAGAATCAATGCACGTCATTTTATCCAACATGTGCTTGAGGAAGGAAGCACGACTCTAAAGAAGATTCACACAAGCATGAATCTAGCTGCCATGCTTACTAAGGTGGTTCGCACAGAAAAGTTCAAGTTCTGTGCAACTTCTCTCGGCTTGACGAAGGTGTAAATGGAAGACAAAGTGTGCACAAGAAGCAATAGTGGAGCTATGATGGAAGGCGGAATTAGAGATGGTGATTGATAAGGAGCTATGATGAATGAAGATTGAAGACTTGGTGGAGATTGCTGTTGATGTCTTAAATCTATTAGTAACAGGGGTTTGTCGATGACATCGACAGGCTACTCGATGCTATTGACATATGCTTGATCCCATCGAGAAAATCCGGAAAAATCCATGTTGGTTGCTGGAACGTTCTAGGTATTGTTACTTGATGGCATCGAAGGAGTTCGATGCCATCAACAGATCCTTGATGGGTTGTTGATGCCATCAAAGGTCCCATCGAGCGCGCGTGCAAAGTTGCCTAACTGCGGGATTTGTTTCCTATTCCGGTTGTGATATTTAGTGTTTGAAGTTTCCCTAAGAAATTGATAATATCGTCGATATTATCGTTGTCAACGAACCAACGACAATGAAACCCTAGAAATTCGTATCCCTTCTAGGTATCGGCGAGAAATCGTTGAAAATTTCATCAAAATCGATATCACTACATTATCGTTGAAATTATCTCCACCAACCAATGCCAATCGAGTTATAACCATGATGTTTTTGATAAATACTGTTTGAATATCCTCCAAAACAGCCAAAACGCACAATCCAACTACGTTAATAGGTGAAAATTTGAAAAATAAATTTATTATTATTATTATTATTTTTTCAAAAGAAGAAAAAGAAGGAAGAGGGATTGGGGGCAATGTTTTAAATATCGACGATATCGGCCGATATATCCCACGATATATCTTGTATCTCACTTGTGCATTACGAAACGCATAGTTAGTGCTGATATATCCCACATGTTCGATCTGGTGAGTATTTTCAATTTTTGATTCCTTTTTTTTTTTTTTTTTTTTTTTGAAATTATCTTAAATCAGTGTCAAATGGTTATGAATGTTTTGTATAAAAAATCATGGAGTTGGAGCGTTGATATCGATATCCATTAGTTCTTCATGTTCTCCATATATATATATATATTCAAAATTTTCCTTCAACCAACTATCAATTGAGACTAATTTCGAAGTATTTAGGTGTATTTGATGAAATGATCATCACATACGCACTAATTTTGTAAATAGTTCGATTTGGGAAAATTGGAAATTTCCCCAATTTCTCCCAAATTGCTTGCAATGTTGCATTCCAAACATGAAATCAAGCATGTATGAGGGCTGATATACTAATTTGTTAAGTCCTTATCAATTTTCAGAAAATAAAAATATTTTTTAATTATATATATATAGATTATATACATACATACATATATATATATATATATATATATATATATATATATATATATATTGAAATTTCCCTTCAACCATCTATGAATTGAGACTAATTTCGAAGTATTTAGGAGTGTTTGATGGAATAATCATCAAATACACTAACTATTATGCATTCAATTTAATATAGTTGCATTAGTTCAGTTGGACAGTGCATAACTTAGGACCCCTATGCAAAGGAAACCTATTACGTGCACTTATTTTTTGAGATTTTATGATTTAAAAGTGTGTTTTAAGGTCTTTTTTAACAATCCATTACGTTTCATTGAAAAAATCAACAAATTTCCTAATGTTTCCCCATGTTTCCCAAAAAGTGCGATAAATTACCCGATATAAACAATATATCCCATGCGATAATGAATACGTATCTATATCCCAAGGATGCGATACGTAACATGATACTGATATTTCGAACACTGATTGGGGGTCAAGGGGGGCTTCCATTGCGAGTTCGGGTTTTAAAAGAAGGGTCTTCCAAAACCCTCTTTGGAAACTCTTTCCAAAGCCATGGCTTTTAACTTTACTTTCATGTTTCTTTAAAGTGTGAGTTTCACACCATTTAATAGCAGTGGGGATCACCACCATTTTACAAGAAAAACATTTTCATCCAACTTACCTTTTAAGTTTATTTAAAGCAGGCTTAACAAGCACAAGGCCAATTCACTAATATATGCATTACCCTCGTGGTTAATCGTCAATCTTAATTACCACTATAAGCATTGTTTCTGGCTTGTAGGCCTCACTCAGTGGGCCTCACGGTGCACACATACACATCCCAGCAGTGTTTTAAATATCGACGATATCAGCCGATATATCCCATGATATATCTTGTATCCCAGATGTGCAATACGATACGCACAAGTAGTGGGATATATCCCACATGTTCGATCCAGTGAACATTTTAAAAATTTTTGATCCTTTATTTTTTTCTTTTGTAAATCATGTTAAATCAGTGTCCAATTGTTACAAATCCATGATTTTTCATGTTTTGCATTAAAAATCATGGATTGGAAGCTTCGTTTTCGAGATTCGGAGGACATGGGCCTAGTTGCAGAAAATTGAAAAAAAAAAAAACAAAATTTCCCAATTTCGCGCAAATCAATTGCAATCATTGTGTCCAAACATAAAATCAAACATGTATGTAACTTGATATAATGATTTTTCTTTTGCTTTTTAATGTATTGCTTGTGTTTCCACAAGTCGTCTTACATTTATAAATTATATGAATAGACTTTGAATATACTTACGTTAATTCAGTTAGACAACACATAGATTAAGACCCCATACAAAGAAAACCTATTTTGTGCACTTGTTTTTTGTAATGTTTTGATTTATAAGTGTGCATTGATGTCTTTTTAAACAATCATTGAAGTTTCATTGAAAAATACGACCAATTTCCCAATGTTTCCCCATGTTTCCAACAACAACGATACATTTTGCGATACAACCGACATATTCCATGCGATAACCGATACATATCCGTATTCCAAGGGTGCAATACGTAACGTGATACCGATATTTCGAACACTGCATCCCTGTGGATTCCACGGCCTTGCGGGCCTCACGACACATACATAATGGTGGGCATGTTTCTCAAATAAAATGCATACATCGCAGTGAGTACATTGCCTGGGTAAAATAATACATCAAGGTGGGCCCGTCGCCTGCATAAACCACATACATTATGGTAGGCCCACAGCCCATGTAAAACAGATACATCATGGTGGGCCCGCATTGACAAAGAAGATGGATAAAACACATGCATCAGGGGTGGGCCCCACGACAGGGTAGCCAACTGTTTGGACAGCGTGGCCCACCTAGTGGACCCCACAAGTTTTGAATCAAAGATAATATTTGTGTTTTCCTTGCATATAGGTGGTGTTACCTTATAAACAAGTTGGATGGCAAATAAACATTCCAATGGGCCTTGGGAAGTTTTCAACGGTAGGCATTCAATCACCTTTTTTTAAAGGTGGGGCCCACTTGGGCTTTGTATTTGCCTCACATGTGGGTACCACCCACATCCATGTTCGTGGACGAACATCACAGTGGACCCCTGGAAGCTTACAATGGTGCATTCAATCTCCACTGCTTTCAGTGGTGGGGCTCACTTGAGATTTGAACTTGCCTCCTGTGTGGGCCCCACACACTTCCAAGCCTGTAAGACCTATCAGGCAGGTCAAATGAACAAAATAATCACAATGTACCCCATAAGGAGTTTCCAATGGTAAGGGTTCAATACCCACTATTTGTTGTGTGTGACCCACTTGGGTTCCAGATCAAGATAATATTTATGTGGTCCTTTCATCCTGGTCATTCGTGACCTTAGCAATAGGTTGGATGTCAAAGGGGTTGTGGATCAAGTTGTGGATCGAGCACCCCGGTGGGCCCCACAAGTTTCAATGGTGAACGTTCAATCACTGTTGTTTCCTATGGTGGGGTCCACAGGGGTTGTGGATCAAGTTGTTGTTGATGTTTTCCATTCATCCAGGTCTATGTGACATTATCAACAAGATAGATGGCATATAAGCATCACGACGGGCACCAAGGAGGTTTCAACGCTGGGCATTCATCACAGCTGTTCCTTGCAGTGGGGTCCACTTGAACCTTAGATCTGCTTCAATTTGGGGCTTGTGTCCTGAATGAGCTAGCAAAAATGGATGGACAGTGTGGATATAATGCAAATACATCATAGTGAGTCCCACCCACTAGATGGTCAATGTGAATATAATGCACATCCTGAAATTGTGGTTTATATTGCTGATACTAAAGAATGAATATGAGACAAGGTCTTAGAGGGGGGTGAATAGGACTTTTCAAATATTTTGCGCATTTAAAAATCTTAGTTGCCTAACTTAAACAATCATCCAGTTTAAAGTAAGTGAGGCAATATAACTCTAAAAGCTTTCAAGCCAATAGAGGGTCCAATCACAAAGGCTATTCAAGATATACAAATAGAACAACTAGCCTAGTGTAGTGAGCTTGTGTGTGGAATGTGCTTCCTATCGATCTTAAGCATTCATCTAATCATGTATAAACAATCAATCATTCAAACTTAAATAAACATGATTAAATAGACGCGCAAATGACAATTCCAAACATAAGCATATATAGTGGTTCGGCTACTTGCCTACTCCACTCCTGTCAACCACACTCCCTCCTAAAGTGTGTCGGATTTCACTATGAATGGTTTTAAATCAGGTTCACCATTAACCTTATAGCCCTACACAAAGAAGTCAATTATTTATGCTCTCCACATGAGCAAAGGTCTACATTTAGGCCCACCGGCCAAGGTTCCATGCTAGGCACCTCCTTTTAGGCTCACCGGCCAAGGTCCCATATAAGGCACCTACGTTTAGGCCCATCGGCCAAGGTCCCACACAAGGCACCTACACGAGTTTGTTGATAGCAAACTCTTCGCCTTAATCCTACGCAAGGATAGAGACTACACTTTGGACTCTTAAAAATGACACTTGTCGGAATGAGTCCTCTCTTTTAACTTGTCTTGGGTTGCTTGATTTTCTCTCTTCCGTGCTTAAATCAGCTCCCCGATTCTCCCCTGATCGCTATGCTGTAGTTTACCTATTGTTTCAGCTTCACGATCAAGAACCTTGCATATGATGTTTCTATAAAGGTAACCAAGGTAATGAGAGTTGGTTGAATCTCTAACGAAGGTTATGAATGGATTTTCTAAGAGATTCAACTGATGGAGACACTAGAGTATGGTTGAGACTAAGGATATACCTATAGGTTTGGTCTCAATACTCTAGTGAAGGCTTATACCTATAGGTTTGGTCTCAATACTCTAGTGAAGGCTTGAGATCATGTTCTTCATAAATAAGAGCTTTGAAAGCTTAAGAGTGATGAATCACAATGAATAGAACATGAATCTCATGGGGATAGAGTCTAAGATAAGTGATTTGAGCTTGGGACAACCTAGGGACTCTGAAATGCCTAAATCCACGCATTCCACAAAGTTCTGGGTCCTATATTTATAGAGAAAAGGTCCCAACAGATATAAAACGGCTAGTTTTCGGTTCTACCGAGTGAACCTTTGGTAGTACCGAAATTCACTCGGTAGCACTGAAATATCACTCGGTAGTACCGAATTAAAACCTGAAGTTGTTGGATGAATTTTACTGCTTTCGGTGGCACCAAAATTTGTATATCGATAGGAGTCAGCAGTACCGAAATTCCAGTCACTGGTACCGAATTTCCTTTGAAGGCTGCTGGAACGTTATGGGCACTTTCGGTGGCACCTCCTCCCGCCGAACTAGGACTGATTTTCCTGTTTTAATTCTTTGTCTTATGATTCATTCAACAACTTGAACTTTCTCAAAGCCAAGACTAATATGATAGAAAGTATGAGAGTTGGTTTTGAATAGATGACCTAAGTGGGTTTTCCTATTTAGGTTTGAGTCATCTATAGGCAAGATCCTGATCGTAGAAGCCTCTTTGGTATCTGACTTTGTAGCTCGGGCTTCTGCTCCAGTTGCGTCGTCGGTCTTCATTTGCAAAGGACTCATCTGACTACTTGACACAACTAGTCACGTGATTGACAAACATGTGTGCAAATAAGTGCACTAACAATCTCCCCCTTTGTCAATTACGTGACAAAAACAACCTATCCTAGGATATTGTTATGATCCATACCATGACCTACCAAAACAATAAAAGATTACATATCATGTACCAAATTACAACTCAAACATAAGACTAGATATGTAACATAGAGATGTTGCTCCCTCGTAGTTTCTTCCATGATCATCCTGTATTCTGCAGAAAACAACGGAGTTTTTTGGTGGGTGGATAGGTTTGTTCTCCCCCTTTATGTTAGTTATTGGCAAAGGATTTACCAAGAAGCAAGCCAATATGAAATTCAGTGTAGAGAGAGAGAGAACATGCAAATCACATAAAGTTAAAATGGAATAGTTGTGAAATATATAAGCATTATGTGATCAAAAGAAAGATATAATTCATGTCAGAAGAAATATAACCATTAAAGAGAATAGCCAACATGAGCATAAATATAACATCATAGATGTGTCAAAATTACTACCCCAAGTTTGGGTAGAATAATCCATCATCCAAAAACAAACAAGCCCTTAAGGGCATAATCATCCAAAAAGAAAATGTACTATGATTTAGCAAAAAAATAGGAAAAGATCATCTGGACGATCCACCCTCATATGGAGGGATATAAGAACGATGAGTTAGAAGCAATTTAGTGATGTGCTCCCCAGTATGTTGAAGAGCGTCAAGACACAGTTCAATCCCGGAGAGGCGATTTTCGCCGAAGGCGAGCTTCTATATTTGACTGCCCTTTAAAAATTTGACGAGTTAGATCATTTTGGTGAAGAAGACGCCCAGTGCTAACTGATAATGGACTTGGTGCAGGCACTGGGGTGCGACAAGAGTCCCAGCCAGTGGCCATGGGAGTGTCTTGAGCTTCTGATAATGGACTTGGTGTAGGCACTGGGGTGTGACAAGAGTCCCAGCCAGTGGCCATGGGAGTGTCTTGAGCTTCTTCTTTACCCTTGCATTGATGATTGACTTTAAGTGCTTTTAGTAGTGTTTTCTTGGTAAGGTATATTGCAGGATATATTGTATCACAAGTAGGTCGCATAGCTAGAAACTTGGAAAGTTTGCAGATGACGCTTGGAAAAGGAATACTTGTCTGGTGAATACCTTTGACAACTTGAATTAATTGTTTCAAAATTAGAGTGGGTAGACATATTTCAGTTCTCTGATAGATATCACATAGGGTATTTAGAACAACTGGTGAGAGAATATCTACAGAAACTTCACAAGGATATGCATTGGTGCTCAATATCTCGTGAAACACTTTTGTGGTAGATTCTAGATGCAATGAAGATAGGTAGTTTCTTTTGTTTCTGGGTATCATTGAGTCACCACACAATGTTTTGGTCACTTCTTTCCAGACACTTGGATCATTTAAGCAACGATCAGTTGGTAAGGTGTGTGTGACTGAAAGATTCAGAAGTTGTCCCAACATCAAAGGAGTGATCTCCTTGGTTTGGTTCATGTAATTGATGTTGATCAATGTAGGATCATCTTAAGTATTATGACAAGAATTCAAGAATTGATAAACAAGGTCATATTGTATTTCTCCTCCTAAGTAAAGGATGTTATCCCACCCCATTGATCCCAGATAAATGTTTATCCCGTATGGCTCTATGAGACTAGATTTAACAAATCGATCAAAGGTAAATTCGTTTGCCCTGGCAGTGGAATGCGGATAAGGAGTATAGGTTCTGATTTTTCTAGATGTGGTTTCTCCTTTTGCATCTTCTTTTCCTTTGTTCTTGACCATGTTGTGCTGAAATCATAAGTTAAAACAATAAGTACAAATAAAATAATAACTAATCTGAAAAGATGTGTGTATCCTCTGACAAAATGAGGTTATAGTCACAGATTTTCTAATCAAGTGCATTTAGATCATATAGTAAGTTCCTTTTTAAAAAAAAAAAAAAAAAAAACCCTTTTTGATTTTGTGCAATTGTAATTCAATAGGTTGTTTGGAACACAATGGTATCCTTATAAGAGTTGATATGCGGTATGGAGTGATTTAACTATTCGACCATCGCAATCAACATCAAAACCCCCAGATAGTGTGTAATGGGACAAAGTTAATCGGGCCAAGTTTTCATTGACATTTTTGCACACACAATCTTTTGTAAAAATTTTGCAGTAATGGGCCTGGAAGGATTAGGGTTTTAGGAAGACGTGGGTTTATAGGTTTGGCTAGATAATCACCCTCATTTTGGAATGCAGAGTTTATGCCTAGTTCCGGTTGATCTTTCAATGTCATGTTTCTACTTGGATCGGCTTTTCTCTAGGTGGGGATGACTCCATTTTGCAAAATGAAGTGGAATGATAAAGGACCTATCAAGAGAAGATAGGCCTAAGGCAAATGATCCTAGTTTTTGAGATGTAAAGAGAAAGCACTAGGAGATACCTTAGATTTTGCTGATTTTGGTTGCACAGCCCTTTAACCGAACTTTGGAAGAAGCAACAGAAGTAACAGTCTAAACAGAATTGAGCATTGAGGGATTTAAATAACTTGACGCGGCTCGATTTCGGTAGGACCGAAGGTAAGTTCGGTGTTACCGAGGTGTTCCTGGAACTCACAAATTTCTACAATGGATTTTCCTAATATACACATAGTATTCTAAAATAGGATTCCATGATATGATTGAGAGTGAAAATCTAGCATGAAATTACCAAAATGTTTAGAGGCCAAGAATCCTCAGATTTAACAATTAGACCAAGCATCAGGCTTAATCCTTTGGTTTGACTCTAATGCTTATATAGGATGCATGATCCTCAGATATACCAATTTAGATCAAATGAACCAATAATCATTCGTTAGAAATGGTTGATGTTATTAGTATTTGATTGTAATATGTGTATCAACCTTTTTTTTTTTTTTTTTTAACATTTCAAAAGTTATGCATGATACTTGTTTTATATGAATTTGTTTATCATGAAGGTACTTTTATCAAACTCCATGGATAAAGAAATTATTAGTCAAGAATTTGTTTGTAAATTGATTCAAAAATAATATGCATTTTGATGTTCTAGAATCAATTTTAAGTAACTGTGGTTTACTTCTTGACCAATCAATTTTTATTTTTATTTTTATTGTTCATTTTTACTTATCAACATCTCCCTGTTTTAAAGTTCCCGACCCATTACCAAATATATCAACAGATGGGTTGAGGTAACTTGTTGATTTACATGGACCAGATGTTACATGGGCTCGAGTTATTTTCAGGCCACTTGTATCTGTTTTGCGTTACCCATTTGGTAACCATTTTCTTTGAGTTAGAGGAGTATTTCTCTGAGTGACTTCTAAATGATTTAGATGCGACTTTGAGATTTGCCTTGGAAGTGACATCAGGTTTTTTGAATATAGGACATTCCCATTTGTAGTGTCCTATCTTTCCACAGTGAGGGCATTCAACTAAATTTTTCTGATTTGTAGTTGAATTTGTCATCATTGATGAGGTAGAGGAGGATTCTGATTCATATCCTAGGCCTGTCATATTTTTGAATTTTCTACCCATGCCTAGAAGTTTCTCAAGTTTTTCATTGCTTTGAGTGAATTTTTGGGTTAGTTCTGCTGTTTGATCAGAGTGTTTTACTTCTAGTTTTAGTTTCTTGTTTTCTCTTTTTAATTTTTCAACTTTTATTTCCAGAAGTTCAATTTTCTTGATCAGATTATCAAAAGTTATGCTTCTAACAGTAGTTCCTCTCCCCTTTTTAATTCTCTCAAGATCAAGTTCATCTTCCTCATCCAGATTCTTGGGAATGACAACAGTGGTGGAGGCCATGAGGATCTTTAATGATTTTGTGTCTCCATCACTTTCTGACTCATTTGAATCTGAATTTGAGTCGTCAACATCATCCCAAGTGGCCCTTTGGACTTCTTTGTAGGACATTCTGTGGAGATGTGACCAAACTTTTTACAGTTATAGCATTGAAGCTCTTTGGACTTGTTGAATTTGCCAGTTTGGCGCTTGTGGTCCAGTTGAGCTCCCTTGTTGTTGTATGGTCTTTCATAGTTCCTATTAAAGAATCTTTTAAATTTTTTAGCCAAGAGGGTGTAAGTCCAATGGTTATTTGCCCCTTTGATTGTCAAATTTTGTTGTGCCAAAACCACTATCTGTGTCTTGTCCAGGCACATTGATATATATGCTCAACAAGAACAAAGATCTACTTCAAGAACAAAGATGTACACAGTGGGAAATTGACATTGCTTCAAGTCAAGATCAAAGATCTTATTCAAGATATACGCAAAGTGAAACACAACTCAAGTTCTACTAAAGTCAAGCTTTAAAAGTTCTCAAGTTCAAGCTTCATCATGTATTGAGAACTCAAGCTTCATGAACTTTAAAGATCATTCATCATCTGAAGAAAAGAAGGTTTAATGTTCATACTTCATGTCCCAGGTATGATTGACCTTAGATTGACCTTAGGGTAGGTCATTTTGAATACATAATTCAAATTAAATTACTTTATAAGTGTTTGGTCTATTCTATGACTAGTCCTGGACTCTATTCGACTAGTCCAAGCACTGGCTCGACCAGTCCTAAGTTGTTGCAAATTTTCGGAATTTTTTAGTTGAGCTACGCCTAGTCCTGGAGACTGCTCGACCGGTCGTGTGAACAGTGCACGACTCGTTCACGACCAGTCCTGCAGCTATGACTCAAACTCCAGCTACTATTATTGGTTCCTCACGACCAGTCGTGGGTAAGTCACGGCCAGTCATAGAGGCTTCACGACCGGTCGTAAAGTGCCCACGACTAGTCGTGGAACGGTTTTATCCGATCGCGCTCAAAATTTCAAAATGCTGTTGGTCCTACAACCAGTCGTAGTGTTCACAGGACCAGTCGAAGGTGCGATTTTTGCACTTATAAATAGAGCACGATTTTCAGAGTTTGATATTTAATTCAAGTAAAATCAAGGTATCACTTTGAGAGATAAGTTTGTAATCTTCTTAAGCTAGATTGTGCATATTTAATATTCTCTTTTTATTAGCTTTTCATATTTGATTTTGTTTCTGCATTCCAATCTGATTTGAAAGAGGAATTGTGATATTCTACTTCTTGGAATCAAAATCTAATAGTGCTAGCCCAACTTGATTTAATTTAAAATTAATTAGAACTTAGAACCATTTCAAAGTGAGTATTGGACATTGAACTTCTATATTCGAACTTCTATTCCGATTTGGTTCTTTTGGGCTGCCACAAAAGGAGAAATCCAGGTATTTTACGTTTGTGTAAATCTTCTATGTTTTTGGGTTTTTTGAGATTAAGCCAAAAAAATCTCTAAGTGTTGGTTTTCTGAGGAGAGCTAGAAAACTCAGAGCATGGGGTTTTTTGAATTGTGTAAGCCCATTTGAAAGACACAATTGTGAGGGTTTTAGGTGAACCTGAGAAAAACCTATTTTCATAGTGAACGCTAATATCCCATGTGAGGATATTAGGAGTGGAGTAGCAAGCTGTGTGGCTGTTGTTTAACAGTTGGTGAACACACAGGCGAACCACTATAACTCTTTGTGTTTTGTGGATGTGTGATTTAGTTTCTATATCTTTTATCATTCAAGTTTGTGGGATGTATGTGTAGATGTGAATGTTGTAATATTTACATTTCAAGCATTGTGGGGAATGTTGTAATAGTTTAGAATTTCATTCTTGCTATTTCCTTTTATTCCTCGTCAGTTTGAGATATTAATACTCAAATCGTTCTTGCAAGGTTGTCCTTAGAACAACACGTGTATCAACCTCTCAAGACTAGAATTTTGAGGTTGCTTTACATTTCTGTGTTGTGATTTGTTTAAAGTGCTTTCTTTACTTTATTCATTTAAATTCCACTGTTAAAGTTTTAATTTGGCATAGTCCTATTCACCCCCCCCCCCCCCCCCCCCCAGGACATATAGCTAGGCCTTTTCAGAGGGCAACCTCCTCATCTCCATCTTCGTTCTCACTATCTTCTTCCTTTATTGTATTCATGGCTTTAGAGGTTTTGAGAACAGTATTTTTGGATTTTGTAAGTGGTTTGAAATGTAGTTCAAAAGTTTGTAGGGAACCGACTAGTTCTTCTATATTTCGACATTCTTTGATGGTAGTGACCTTGGAGTTGAAACGTTCCGGTAAGGATCTCAGAATTTTCCTACAAATTTTGGATACTGGAATTCTTTCTCCAAGTCCTCCCATGGAGTTGCATATACCATTTAACCTTATGAAAAACTCCATGAACGTCTCATCTTCTTCCATCTTTATATGTTTAAACCGAGATGTTAGGAGTTGAAGCCTTGACATTTTTACTGTATTAGTTCCTTCACGGGTAGTTTCCAATAACTCCCATGCTGCCTTAAAGTTTACACATATGCTTATCTGATGAAATACTTCTTGTGAAACTCCGCAGCAAATTGCATTCATTGCTTTGGCTTTACACATCCTCATCTCTTTGTCATACTGAGTCCATTTGGCCTTTGGTTTTGGTTTCGTGATTGTTGTGCCATCCTCAAGAACAATTTGTTCTGTAGGTGCAATATATCCATTTTCAACAATCTTCCATACATCATCATCTAAGGCCTGGAGAAAATATATCATTCTGGCCTTCCAGTATGCATAGTTTGTACCATTAAAGATGGGTGGTCGTGAGACGAATGGTCTCTTTCCTTTGCCCATAATTCTTTCTTCAGTCAAGATCTTCCTTTAGGTTGTTAGACCTTTTTCAGAGGAACCTCGCTCTGATACCAATTGAAATTATAGTTTATACCGCTGATACTAAAGAATGAATATGAGACAAGGTCCTAGAGGGGGGTGAATAGAACTTTTCAAATATTTTGCCTATTTAAAAATCCTAATTGCCTAACTAAAACAATCATTTAGTTTATAGCAAGTATGCCAATATAACTCTAAAAGCTTCCAAGCCAATAGAGGGTCCAATCACAATGGCTATTCAAGATATACAAATAGAACAACTATCCTAGTGTAGTGAGCTTGTGTGTGGAATGTGCTTCCTATCAATCTTAAGAATTCATCTAATCATGTATAAACAATCAATCATTCAAACTTAAATAAACATGATTAAATAAATGCACAAATGACAATTCCAAACATAAGCATATATAGTGGTTCGGCTACTTGCCTACTCCACTCCCGACAACCGTACTCTCTCCTAGAGTGTGTCGGATTTCACTATGAATGGTTTTAAATCAGGTTCACCATTAACCTTTACAGCCCTACACAAAGGAGTCGACAATTTATGCTCTTCACATGAGCAAAGGTCCTACATTAAGAACCTATGTTTAGGCCCACCAGCCAAGGTCCCACACTAGGCACCTCCGTTTAGGCCCACCGGCCAAGGTCCCACACAAGGCACCTACGTTTAGGCCCACCGGCCAAGGTCCCACACAAGGCACCTACGTTTAGGCCCACCAACCAAGGTCCCACACAAGGAACCTACACGAGTTTGTTGATTGCAAACTCTTAGCCTCAATCCTACACAAGGATAGAGACTATACTTTGGACTCTTAAAAATGACACTTGTCGGAATAAGTCCTCTCTTGTAGCTTGTCTTGGGTTGCTTGATCTTCGCTCTTCCGTGCTTGAATCAGCTCCCCGATGCTCCCCCGATCGCTATGTTGTAGTTTACATGTTGTTTCAACTTTACGATCAAGAACCTTTCTTATGATGTTCCTATAAAGGTAACCAAGGTAATGGGAGTTGGTTGAATCTCTAACGAAGCTTATGAATGGATTTCCTAAGAGATTCAACTGATGGATGCATTAGAGTATGGTTGAGACTAAGGATATACTTATAGGTTTGGTCTCAATACTCTAGTGAAGGCTTGAGATTATGTTCTTCATAAATAAGAGCTTCGAATGCTCAAGAGTGATGAATCACAATGATTATAACATGAATCTCATGTGGATAGAGTCTAGGGTAAGTGATTTGAGCTTGGGACAACCTAAGGACTTTGAAATGCCTAAATCCACGCATTCCACAAAGTTCTGGGTCCTATATTTATAAAGAAAAGGTCCCAACGGATATAAAACGGCTAGTTTTCGGTTCTACCAAGTGAACCTTTGATAGTACCGAAATTCACTCGATAGCACCGAAATATTACTCGGTAGTACCTAATTAAAACCTGAAATTACTAGATGAATTTTACTGCTTTCGGTGGCACCGAAATTTGTACATCGGCAGGAGTCGGTGGTAACGAAATTCCAGTCGGTGGTACCAAATTTCCTTTGAAGGCTGCTGGAGCGTTTTGGGCACTTTCAGTGGTACTGAAGGTATCTTCGGTACTACCGAAAGTGCCATTCAGTGGCACCTCTTACCGAACTAGGACTGATTTTCCTGTTTTAATTCTCTGTCCTATGATTTATTCAACAACTTAAACTTTCTCAAAGCCAAGACTAATAGGATAGAAAGTATGAACTTGGATTTGGCTTTGAATAGATGACCTAAGTGGGTTTTCCTATTTAGGTTTAAGTCATCTATAGGCAAGATCCTGATCGTAGAAGCCTCTTTGGAATCTGACTTTGTAGCTCGGGCTTCTGCTCCAGTTGCGACGTCGGTCTTCATTTGCAAAGGACTCATCCGATTACTTAACACAACTAGTCACGTGATTGACAAACATGTGTGCAAATAAGTGTGCACTAACACATCCATCACAGTGGGTCCTACTCATTAGATTGTCAGCGTGAATATAATGCAGATACATCATAGTGGTTCCCACCCACTGGATGGACAACGTCAATCTACAACATATACATCACAGTGGGTCTCACCCACTGGATGGACAATGTGAATGCAATAATACACTGACAACTGGTAGTCTAACAAGAAGTTTTCAATGGCGAGGATTCAATCACCACTATTTCCCGTAGTGTGGTCCATTCAAGCTTTGAGTTGGCCTCAATGTCGGGCCCTAGGCCCTATTTAAATTTGGCAAAAGGGATGGATGATGTAAGATAACCCACCTCGGGAGCGAAGTGGCGATTAGTGCAAGGTGGTGTTCCACCTCTTGGTCAGCTCTGGCTCCGGTTCCTCCACCGATCCCTCCCCCCTTCTCTCTTTCTTTCCTCATTTTTTTATTTATTTATTTTTTTTTTTTTTGGTATCTCTCTCTCTCTCTCTCTCTCTCTCTCTTTTCTCTCTCTCTCTTTCCCTCTCACACTCCCAACCCTTAGCAAAAGAAAAGAGAGATAGAAAGTTGGTAAGGGGTATTGGGAGGTAGGGGAGAGGGTATGGGATGGGAGAGATGGATGGGGGGTTTGAGCTATGTATGGGCTAGGTAAGGGAGGGTGTGTGTGTATAGAGATTCCCTCCCCTTTTGATATGGACCAAGTCCTAGTCAACAGGGTTAAGCGAGGTGTAAAGTGAGGGGTGAGTGGCATTTGGGGACTAGTACAAAGTCTATGGTCAGCAAACCCAAGGCTTTGGTCAATGGTCAAAGTGTGAGGCTTTAGTGTGTGTATGTGTGTGTGAGGGTATGTGCACGTGTGATGCACATGTGCAAGAGTAGGTACGTGTGTGAGGTAGTGTACTAGTGTGGATAGTTGCACATGTGCAGAAAGTACATACAAATAGTAAATCTCCAACTTTAGGCATGCACATCGAAAATCAAGGCATTACAAGGCCTTGGGTGGCATGGTCATAGAACAAACATCGTGATATATCTATGATATTATCCTTGATACATGGGATTTTTACCATAACCCCGAGTTTCATACTGATACCATGAGAGATTGATATATTAACCGATATATTAGTTGATATCATCATTGAACATTGTTAAGGTGGTTCAATTTCCCAACTCTTGGTGTAGAGTAGCATCAATTAATCTCAATGTTCAAAATATCGCCGGTATTATTGATAATATTGGTTGATATTATTTGTATTGCACCGTAGTAATACACATACTATCGGAAAATAAAAATTGCAAGATTTCATTCGACGGCATCCCAAGATATTCCTTGAAACAAAATACACCGTATTGTCGATACATGCAATATTTATTAGATTTATGGACAATGCCAACATTAATACCTGTGAAATTCCAGAAAATAGAAGTAACAAAAACACTTTTCTTTGTTTTTGAAAACTATGGGGAACTTTCCTAGGGGTGTTTTAAATTAGTGCATTATATGTGCTGAATTATCGAATGATTTCTTAAAAGCTAATGCATTAAAATCATATTTATTAATTAAATATCTGTCCTACAAACATGGTTTGGTCTTTTACAATGGAAAACTTATTACGTATAGTTGCTTTTTGTAATGAAATGGAAACGTTTTTGTATAGTTTGCACTCTTTTCTGTTCTTGTCTTTTTCTGCTTTCTTGTACTATTTATACAGGAGTGTGGTTATGTTTAATAGGATGATTGAAGGAGATCTCTCTTTTCCTGTCAACTATCTTCTTTACATGTCTTAACCTTTTCTCTATTTCTCTAATTCTCTTCATCTCATTTTATGTACAGTGATTTTTCAATTAGTTTGAGTGTTTATTACTTGCAGGATGCATTTATACTGGGGTGGTATTCTTTAAAAGGTTATGTGGTGTCTCAATAATTAGAAGGTACATATTAGTAGCATTTTGGTGAGATCTCTTATGTGATAACTTAAACATGTAAGAAACATAATAAATAGCATTAATTTCACTTCTTTAACTATTTCTTGTGATGGTACTCTTTGGTGGTGTTTATGCTATTGTCATTGTAATGAAGGGTGAGCGTGGGTGTTAAGTCATTTTGTAGTTTCATTCGAAATGCAATTGTTGAAAAGAAGAAAATGATCATATATTCTACTAATTAACCTTCTCACATGAGATTATAGTTCACAACATCGAACAAATTCACCCAAATGCTCTCAAAAGTATAATAGAGAATAAATAAAATTACACCATCAGGAGATATTTGGATGTGCAATCTCCCCATGCAAGTTGTTTGTGCCATAGGCACCTATTTGGGCCATTATGTCCACTTCATTAACTCTTCAATTACCCATTTGGGCCATTATGTCCACTTCATTCTTTTGCAAAGGACCATATCAATAACCTATTTGGGCTATTATGTCCGCTTCATTCTTTCCCGAGGGACCATATTAGTAACTCAAAGGACCATAAGAGATTCCGTAAAGGAATCCCTACAAGTAATTAAAACATCTAATTTTCCTATCGTAATTAATAATGCATGCACATAGGTAATGGGTCACTAATCACCCTATTCCATTCATTCATAGAAGTAATTAAGGATCAAGTTCCAATCAACAAAACAATTTAATCAAGTCCATTTGGCTTTCTAGGGCAAACACAAAACCAACATTCCTCTGTGAGATTTCCATGAAAAAAGGTGGTTTCATTATTAAGCTAGAACAAGGGCCATTCACGGTTCTGCGATTGAAAGAATAAAACAAAGAGAATGAAGTTTGGAAACTAGAGAGAAAGCTCTATGTAGCCAATATTGGGCATCTGAATATATTCATAAGGAAACCAAGTAAGCTTTCAGCCTTCCTACAATATATCATATGGCTAAAATTTAATGGTATAAACCCACCTACACCCAACAGAATGTTTGCCCACTAAAAACTAGCCGACTCTTTTGAGTATCATTACAATGAAGAGTTGCCATCTCTCGCTATAGAATGAGAGGAAAGAGAATGAAGATTTATGAAATCCTGCAGAATAACATTGAAAGAGAAAATTTTGGAGGTCAGTTGATCGGTACAAGAATGTTACCTTGCGAAGGATCCTGAAAAATTGGATCGATTGACTTGAAGAAAGGATGCGTCGAATGGCACAACACGATTGACTTCACTGTTTCCCTTCATTTTCCACAGGAAGTCAAATGGATGGACTAGTGTCTAGTGATAGATGGTTATTTGGTAGTATCGACCTTAATAAGAAGAGGCACTGACTCAATAGAAAAAGACTAACAAGCATCCATTTCAAGATACTTCATCTTAAAAGAATGGCGTGGCTTCAAAGAAGCTAACATCAATACATACGAACTGTCTGTGTGGACTGACTATGACAAATGTAATCTCCTGGGGTACTGGATTACCCAAAAAACACATTTTATTGCTCTAGGATCTAACCTATCAAGACCCGACTCCAACCAATGAAAAAAGCATACACACTAAAAAACTTGAGGCAAAGAAAATAATAAGATTGCAATAAACAAGACTTCATGAGGTGACTGACCTGCTAGAATGGTAGATGACATTCCATTAATCAAACAACATACAGTTAAAACTGCATCACTCCAAGACACTTTTCGGACATTTATATGAAATAATGCATGAGTGGGGGATTTAAATAATTAATGTATGAGTCACTTCAAGTAAGAAATTTATATGAATTAATGGCTGTCGCACTCACATAAGATACAGATGAATAGACTGCTCCTTGATATCATACTGGGGACATACTTTTATTCAGTTTGGAGTATTTATCGATTGGAGTTTCTACTAGTTTGGAATTATTCATTCTGAATCCTTGTAAGATCTTTTCAATATAAGATACATGCAACAAACCCTAAAACTAAAACCCTAAAACTTCTTCAAACGATCTCTTTTGATTTTCATTTCTAGTATAGATGCTTCCTCTCCAAGGTCCTTCATTTCAAAATTCGATGATATCCATTCTTTGGTCGAAAGCAACATTCCCATATTATTGCTTGTTAGTAAAACATCATTAACATCTAAATAATATTAGGAAGTGAGTCCTAGACTGCTTCACGCACACACACACACACACACACACACACACACACACACAATGGTTGTATTTACACATAAAATCTAAAGGAAGTAATGACTTTATGGGTTCTCATGTACCACTACCTTGAAAGTTGTTACAGCTTGTAAATAGACTTAAATAGCTTATAGACCTTGCTTGTCTGGCTTCTCTCAATATATCCCACGAGTTGTTCTATGCAGATTTCTTCTTATAAATCTCCACTTAAGAAAGTGGTCTTCGCATCCATCTAATATAACTCTAAATAAAAGTACACGACAATTGCCAAAATCATGTGAATCGATGTACATTTGGCAACTGGGGAGAAAGTTTCTACATAATCAACCCCTTCTACTTGTGCATAACCTTTTGTCACTAAATGAGCTTATATTTATCAATTGAACCATTTGCTTTTCTTTTTGATTTTGAACACCCACTTATTTGCAATTGCTTTATAGCCAGTGGGAAAATCCACTAGCTTCCAAACATGTGTTTTCTTCACCGAATCAATTTTTTCATTCATCGTAATAATCCAATCTTCAAATTTTAAGGATACTAGTGCATCTTGATACGAATCAAGTTTGTTTCCATCTACTGCGATAGAAGAGTATGATTCACATTCTATTTCAAAATGTCTTTTAGGAATTCTACCTTGCAACATTTGCTACAACTTGCCTTTCAAAAAAACGTTTGTTGCAACTTCGGAACACTAGTCAACATGCTCCAATTATCTTCACGAATTATGGGAGTGCCCTGATTATGCTTTTTAAGCTACCGCTTTCACTCCCTTCAACTGCATCTGACATCATATAGAGTTCTATTTCTATTATGGGGGGATTTTTTTTTTTTTTAGAGATATCCGTCTTCTACAAATGTCACATCTTAGGATTCAATTTCAATCTATCTACCATGGCTTTCATGTACTAATACATAACCTTTCGAATGGATGATATACTGAATGAACGTGCACTCATTGTTCTTTTATCTAACTTGGTTATGTTTAGAATGGAAAACAAAATGTGACCCAATATTCCCCATGTACATAAATTACCCAATGACAGTCTCTTACCAGTCCACAATTCAAAAGGAGTTTTTGGAACTTACATTGAAGGAACTATATCTAATATATAAGTAGTTGTAAGTAGTGCATCTCCTAAAGGTAGTGGATAGATTTGTGTGAGCCATTATAGATCTAAACCATATATAGCAGAGGTCTATTTCTTCTTTCAGCTACACGATTTTGTTAAGGACTGTAGGGCATGGTTACTAATGAGAAATGCCGTTAATTTCATGATATGATTTGAAGGCATCTAATGGGCATGGTTACTAATGAGCAATGCTATCAATTTCATAATATGATTTGAAGGCATCTAATGTGTATTCTCTACCCTTGTCTGCCCTCAACACTTTAATTCTTTTGTCTAATTGATCTCTACTTCTAATATGTATTTATGAAAGTAATTGATTGCTTCTAAGTTTGAAGAAATTAGATATATTGTTTCGCATCGCGGGCTATGAACAATAAATGTTATAAAATAGTGTCAGGCATTCCGAGCTCAAACATTCAAAGGACCACATATGTCATTATGTATGATATGTATGATCTGCAATAATTTTTTAAATCTAGCTTAGGGAAAGATTTTCTAGTTATTTTTCCTAACATACAATATTCACAAAAGGATCATTCTACTTTTGTCATTGTTCCCCATAATTCATCTCGCACTAACCTCATAATTGATCATTTCGCGTATGTCCCAATCTGTTATGCCGCTTAATAGATTCGGATATTACAATAGCATCTACCAATAGAAGATGAATTATTTATCATTGATAAAAAGATATTTACAACATCTAGCTTTAATAAATTTCCAGACATTTCTCCCCAAGCAGGTATTACATTTTTCTTAGTGAAACCCTATCTTTACAAAATCTTCCATTAAATTTTTTTCTAACTAGACACATAACAAATACTAGATTTCTTCTCATCCCAAGAGCAAAAAGAGTGTAAGTGACAAAGAGTTTCCTGTCTTTAACTCAAGGTGATATATGCCAACTCCGATCACATCCTCCGAAGTATTATTTCCATATAGCTTGTGGGTTATGAGTGGGACTGTTCAAATGTCCACAAAACCTTCTCTATCATTCATTAAATGCCTTGTTTGGACAGAGGTGCTATAGATGATCTACACTTTAACGAATGGATTGTGGATTCAGAGGCATTCCTCTGTGCAAACACAACTAATGGGTCAAGGAGAGGTTACCTTTTTACATTCGGAAAAAGTCCTAGCCCAATGGCCTTGCTTTTTACATACAAAGTGTGAACCATCAACCTATTTTGATGAGGACATTCGAGCACCATACTAAAGGAGGACTGAGCTAGTCTCCCTATAGCTAGATGACCATTATATGGGGCCCACTTGGCCCAATTCACATTCCTAGCCACTTTGAAGACTCCTTGTGCATATTTATGCATTTTTGAGGACCTCACACTAGGAAGATGTACATGGGCTGCATATGGGAGCTTGATGGACACATCAGACTGTTGGATCAAGTGGACATGATGATCGGACTATTGGTTTTCGTCCGTGGACCATTTTGATGGTTGGATGATGATCATCATCATCATTAGACATCTTGATCGTGGACCCCTATGGGCCACAAAATAGTTTAGTTGTTTAGTTTATTTATATGCTTCATTATTTTTACTATGGCTCATATTTGTGTTGAGATTAGGGAGTTAGGAACAACTTTTAATTATATAAGCATTTTTATGTTGAGAATCTTATTTGAGAGCGTCTTTTTATAAAAGGTCTTTTCTAAGACTATAAAGGGTTGGGCGTCCCCAGCCTAGCCATTATGCATGTTATGAATGAAGGAGATTTCTCTCATTTTACTTTGAGATAGAAAAAAAAGAAAAGAAAAAAAACAAAAACAAAAACAAAAAAAAAAAGAAAAAAAAAAAGAAAAAGAAAATCTTTTGATTGGATTGGTGGTGCAAAATCATGCAAAGCGATTTCCTAGTTATTTGGATTGGCATTGCGGAACCATGGGGAGCAATTCCCTAGTTATCTTTCCTACTTTTCTCTCTTCTCAACAAGAAATCATCTTCTTCTTTTCTTCCTTCTTCGTCTCTTCCTTTTTTCTCTTCTTTGTTACCATCTAAAATCGAAATCCCTACCCAACCAAACCCTAATTTCCAAAACCCCCAATTTTTCCTAACTCAAATCCCCAAAATCTGAAAATCCCTTGTCCAAATCATAAATCATCAATTCCCACAACTTAAAACCCGTATTCTCAAATCTAGAAACCCTAAGTCCTAAACCCTTAACCAAAAATCTGTAATCCCAACCCGAAACCGCTCAAAACCTTAACTCTAATGTTCCAACCTTAAGTCCTCCAAGCCTAGATACCCCAAACCCATTTCCCACATTCCCTATCCTTTAAACTGCTCTAACATGTCAAAACTCGCACAAGACACATGATTTTCATTGAATTCAGATTTAATCCTATGCTAGGATGGGGGTTCTACTCCCATAGGTCCTGGTCAATCAATAATTTATGAGATCCACATTGTGAGACTGTCATAGGCTTGAATTTGGACATGTCATGAATCTGAAAATTTTGAATTTATGGTAAATTATCTTTATTTTGTCATTCCATTGCTCTAGTTAATTTGTCTTTTAATTACATGGCATCATATAAGGTTAGATCATTCTGTCCTGCATCAAATTTTGGTATCAGAGCAAGTTTGGTATAGGTTTTAGTGCGTCCATTAGTTATAGAGCCTATGTTAGTTTAGGGTTTTCATGTTAGCTTAGGGTTTTCATATCGCATTTAGAGTCTAGAGTTAAGAGTCTTTCCATTCTCATCAAACTGCATCTAGAGTCTTTAGATTTTAGGTTCCCCATTAGATTTCCGATTTATGCCCACTTGTACTGGGTGTGGTTTTGGTCTACACTCCACAATGAACTTGGAATAGCTTGCCAAAGTTATCAATGCCATAAGCACCCGTCTTGCTGCCATTGAGGCCTAAGATAGAACCAACCAACGGCCCTTAGGAATGAGACCAATAATTGCATCACCCAATTAGAGACTTCCCTCAAGGCAAACCTCAACATTGGGGAAGATGGCCAATCTCAAGCGGGAGGTCAAGTGGGAGGAAGCCATGATGGAGAACGTGAGAGAAATCATGAACGAGGTATTGGTCGTGGTGGAGTGCATACCTAACCACCTCGTGGAGAGTATCAGGACCATCATGATCCAGATGAGCGTGTAATGAAAAGTGTCAAGGTTGAGGCCCCAATCTATGATGGTCTCTTAGACCCCAAGGCCTTTCTCAATTGGCTAGCAGACATGGATCACTATTTTGAGTGGTATGACATGTCTGATAGATGTCAAGTGAGGTTTGCCAAGATGAAATTGGTAGGCCAAGCAAAATTGTTATAGACAAATGTCAAGCGAAGATGGAGAGGTTTGGAGATGGCTCGATCACATTGTGGGCCGACATGAAAGAGATTTTGAGAGAAAAGTATCTCCCCCTCTCATACTGGCAGAGGCTCCTGGATCAGTGGCAATCCCTTCATCGGGGATCATTGCCCGTTACAGATTACATTGCCAAGTTCGATGAATACATGATGTGATGTAACGTTGATGAGGACCCGTTAGTGACACTTTCCCGTTTCAGGATGGGCCTCCAATCCGAGGTTTAGTGTGAGTTCATCCCTTACGATGTCAACACTTTAGAGCATGCCTATCAAGTGGTGCATGACCTTGAGCGGTATCTGAAACCACAGTTCCTGAGGGGATTTGACTCTCGTGAGTCCAATTGCAAGGCCACTTCCTAAGGAGCCAAGCCTAATATTGGGAGTTAATCCAAAGCCCTTACTGATACTCAATCCAACATTAGGGATGTCAAGGATAAAGGTCTAGCTAGTACCAACTCAAAGGGAGGTGAACAAGTGCGATGTTACAACTGCCGAGAATACCGACATTTCGCACATCAATGCCCTACAAAAAAGCGAAATAAAGCCCTCGTCATTGGTGGGTTGGATAAAGATGTGGCTGATTAGGGCAATTGCGAAGAAGAAGAATATCAGCCTGAAACCTGAAATTGGTGCTAGTGATGAAAAAGAGGAATGAGTTGAGACCGTGCTACTTGCAGTTGTTAGACGCGTCGTAGGCCAGACTAGAGAAAGTAATGATTGGTGTAGGAATTCAATTTTCCACACTTATGCCAAGTGTGGTGACAAAAACTGCAAGGTGATCATTAATAGTGGCAGTTGCACCAATGTGCTCTTTGCTAACAGCGTAAATCGCTTAGGTTTGATAGTCGTTCCTCACCCTCAGCCCTATTGAGTCTCGTGGCTTCGGTCGCACCTAAGTTCTTGCCGAATTATCTCTGAAAATCACTGTTTCTTTGTTGGATTGTTCTGTGCACATTCGGTTGGACCAAACCCACCTTAGGTGGGGCCGAACAGTTTGTTATTTCTGTTAATGGACTCATGATTTAGCCAGTCTTTTCTCCATCCTTTGTACTTGGTTTTCTTGGATCTTCGGCTTGTGAAATTTTCATTAATGACCTCAAAATCTCCAATTCTTCGATGTTCTCAACTTTATCTCTTTTTGAGTTTTAAATCCATCCTTTTAGGCATGTATTCATTTTAGGCTTCTGAATCCCCTCGCATGAAGAAAACATACATAATTATATCGAATTGACACTTAAATACCAGGAAAGCTAATGCAGTTGAGAGGATAAATGTGAAATATTTAGGCATTATCATGGACCATTCTGATGGTTGGATCATCGTCATCGGACATCTTGATCGTGGACCTCCATGGGCCACAAAATAGTTTAGTTTTTTAGTTTGTTTTACATGTTTCCTTATTTTTGGTATGACATATATTTGTGCTAAGATTAGGGAGTTGGAACAACTTTTAACTCTTTAAGCGTCTTTATGTTAAGAGTCTTATCTGAGAGTGCCTTTTTGTAAAAGGTCTTTTCTGACACTATAAAGGGTTGGACATCCCCACCCCAGCCATTATGTATGTTACGAATGAAAGAGATTTCTCTACTTTTGCTTTGAGATAGAGCTAAAAAAACAAACAAACAGACAAACAAAGAAAAGGAACTCATCCTGTGATTGGATTGGTGGTGCGAAACCACAGGGAGCGATTCCCTACTTATCTTTTCTACTTTTCTCTCTTCTCAACAAGGTATCATCTTCTCTCATTTTCTTCTTTTCTTCCTTCATCTCTTCCTTTTTTTTTTTTCCTTCTTTGTTACCATCCAAAATCAAAATCCCTACCCAGCCAAACCTTAATTTCCAAAACCCCCAATTTTTCCTAACCCAAATCTCTAAAATCTAAAAATCCCTTGTCCAAATCATAAATCCCTAATACCCACAAGGCCACAACCTGAAGTCCAAATTCCCAATTTTGGAAACCCTGAGTCCTAAAACCCTTAACCCAAAATATGAAATCCCAACCTGAAACCTTCCAAAACCTCAACCTTGATTCCTCCAAGCCTCGATACCCCAAACTCATATTCCACATTCGCAATTGCTCGTTTACCAAGTATGGTATTAGATTAACACTTGCCCCAAGCTCTAAAAGTGCTTTATCAACTCAGAAGTTTCCTATTACACATGAGATCGTAGGACTTCCGGGATCCTTGTATTTTAGGGTAGTGTTTTGATTTATGATGGCGCTCACCTGTTCTGTAAAAAATGCTTTCTTATGTACATTTAGCTTACGCTTTACTGCAAATAGATCCTTTAAGAATTTGGCATAAGATGGGAATTGTCTAATTGCATCCAACAAGGGAATGTTGATCTTGATTTGCTGGAAAACCTCTAAAATGTCCTGATATTCACTTGCTCGTTTTGATGAGGTGTGATGTTGGGGAAATGGTGCCACATGCTTGTATTCCTGCATCGGTTCTATGTCATGTGAAGCACTGCTAGATTCACCATCATCCTTCGAGTTTGTGGATTCCTCAGGTTTATCAACCTTCGTAGGGATCTCATTGTCAATCTCTTTACGGCTTCTTAGGGTGATGGATTTAACATGTTCCACATATTGGGTTGAAGGGTTGGGATCACTTATCTTGAATTGTCCCTTAGGGTTAGGTTGAGGTTAAGGCGGAAAGGTCCCTTTTTCCCTAACACTTATTTATGTCTCAATTCTTGCAACCGAAGTTCTGAGTTCATTTATGGTCTACAGTTACCCTTGCATGAATGCATTCAATGTATCCTCAAGAGTTCTCCTAGATGGGGGTCCAATTGATGGCCCTTGGGGATTAGTGGGTGCATTCGCATTCCTTTCATTCCTCCAACTAAAATTTGGATGGCTCCGCCAATCGGGAGTGTACGTGTTGGAATTTGGTGCACTGAAGGGGTGTTGATATGCATTCGTAACATTTGCTTGAGTGTGCAACACCTCATGAAATGCGGAGATTGTAGGACAATCCTTTGTTAGGTGAACATCGCTCTCGCAAATACGACATATGATTTCAACGGCCGCTATAGGTCGGATTGCTTCATTTCTAGATTCCAAGACCTCAATCTTCCTTGTGAGATCCATCAACCTTACACTGCATCTTCCTCTTCTTTGAGCATATGTACTCTTCTCTGTCTTGACACTACCTTGAGATTACTTGTTTGGTTAAATGTGTCCCATGATTGGGCATTTTCAGCTAGTATGTCTAGGTAATCCTAGGCATTTTCCAGTTCCTTGCACATAAATTTGCCATTATACCATCTCTACAAATTGGTGCATATTTAGATTCAGTCCATCATAGAAAATGTTAATTGTCCGCCAAATCTCGTAGCCATGGTGTGGGCAAGCGAGAAGTCCTTAAACTGTTCTTAACATTGGAAAGCAGTTTCATCTCCTTTTTGGGAGAAGTTCATTATGTCTCACCTGAGAGTGTTGGTTTTATGAGCTGGGAAGAACTTTTTAAACAACTCCCGGGTCATCTCGGCCTATGTGCCAATGGATCTCGGCCTTAAGGAGTGTGACTTGGCCTTCTCCTTTAAAGAGAATGAAAAATATTTTAGTCTAAACACATCAGTAGGAACATTGTTAAAGTGTATGGTTGTAATAATCTCTTCGAATTCTTTTATGTGCAAATATGGACTTTTTGAATCAAGTCCATGGAATTTAGAGAGTAATCGGATCATCCCTAGTTTAAAGTCCACATCTATTGCATTGGTTAGGAAAATCATGTAGTAAGGTGTACTTGTTCTCGCCGGTTGTAAGTAATCACTTAAGGTCCAAACCGATGGAACTTGGTGTACCTCATGCTCATCATGCACTGTCCTAACCGATGGTGTGTTGTGCACAGGGTTCTCATAAAAAAATTGTTTAGTATCAGCCATAGTTCCAGATGGTGTTCAATGAGTATTTAGGTGTTTTCTAACTCGTCGATGGATCACAGGCTTATTGACTAAACCTCCTTCACTTAGAAGTCTCAATGTATGGTCCTTTACCCACTTGGGCATGAACCACACAAAACCCTAATTCTAACCCTAAGTCCTAAGTCTTATAACAATTTAGAAAGCAAGTAGAGGGAGTAAAGAAGGATGTTGCTGGTAGAGAAGAACTAGATTGAAAGATCCTACAAAAATAGAAACAATAAACAATGTTAGTAATGTTAGAAAATTTAAAATAAAATAACATTAAGAACAAGATTATGAAAAATCTAGAAAATTGAAAACCTAGATAAAAAAATCATGAAATAGAGAAACCTAACCTAAAATAGAAATTAAACCTAGAAAACCTAAACCTAATCATGTTCGCGCCAATCTCCGGCAACGGCGCCAAAAACTTGATTGAACCCAAGGGTTGACAACCCTAAATGCAGTGTTGTGATGTAGTAATAACTCAGTGAGACCGAGGTAAAATTGATAAGGAATTGGAACACAATTTAGACTATTCTAAATCTAACAGGTTGGTCTGGGTTTTTAATCCAGCGATTAAGAAAAGGGGTTTTAAAACAAATAAATAAAAGACTAAGGATCTAGGAATCCACTCATAGCAATTGTACATTCAATTTACTGATTCAACGTACATCTCAATTGGAATCGAAGTCCTATCCTATCCAATCGGAAGTTAATTCTATTAAACCATTCATAAACACCAAAAAGAATATGGCTTTCAATTGATCAATTCTCTCATGAAGCACTTGGATCTCAATCGCAGGGAATCAAAAGCTTCTAAAGCACCTTCAGGCATCAATAGATCAATCAATTATACAGATTGAATCCTTCTTTAATTCAGGCTAAACAATTATTAATCAGAGCATTCATTGTACCAGGAGTGCACAATAAATCTAGAAATAAACAACTCGAAGACTTTAAAGTAAATCCAAATCAAATCAATCTACTATCATCATTCAAAATAATGTTATTGAATCAAATAAACTAAATACTAAAATTGAACTCAAGCTTCATCTCATAGCCTTAGCTAAGAGATTAGCCTAACATAGCTAACATCTTAACAAAAGAAATACTAGAATTGAGAGGAAGAAGGACGGCTCCGAGGAAGCTCTGCCACCCTTAGGTCTTTCTCCTTTACCCTAATTCATACTTTGGAAGGCTTAGAACATCCCGTTAAATAGGAATAATCTGCCCCAACTTAGAATCGACTTCAATTTCTGTACTTTTTTTACGCTTCAGCTGTGGTCGACTGTAGCTTTCGGTCGCATCGAATTAGTGCTTGGTTGCAGCTGAATTTCTCCAATTTATATCTGAAGTCTATCTCCCTTAGGTCGCACCGAACCCTCCTTCGATAGCACCGAACTTGGCTTCGATCGCACCTAAGTTCTTGCCGAATTATCTCTGAAAATCACTGTTTCTTTGTTGGATTGTTCTGTGCACATTCGGTTGGACCAAACCCACCTTAGGTGGGGCCGAACAGTTTGTTATTTCTGTTAATGGACTCATGATTTAGCCGGTCTTTTCTCCATCCTTTGTACTTGGTTTTCTTGGATCTTCGGCGTGTGAAATTTTCATTAATGACCTCAAAATCTCCAATTCTTCGATGTTCTCAACTTTATCTCTTTTTGAGATTTAAATCCATCCTTTTAGGCATGTATTCATCTTAGGCTTCTGAATCCCCTCGCATGAAGAAAACATACATAATTATATCGAATTGACACTTAAATACCAGGAAAGCTAATGCAGTTGAGAGGATAAATGTGAAATATTTAGGCATTATCATGGACCATTCTGATGGTTGGATCATCGTCATCAGACATCTTGATCGTGGACCTCCATGGGCCACAAAATAGTTTAGTTGTTTAGTTTGTTTTACATGTTTCCTTATTTTTGGTATGACTTATATTTGTGTTAAGATTAGGGAGTTGGAACAGTAGGAAGAGATTTAATGAGGATAATGTGAAGAGGAGATGAGAATATTGAGAGAGGAGAAGAAGAAGAAGAGTTTGGGAGAAAATGATGTGTTGGGCTTGCTTGCCCTAACACATAGTGTTTTATTATGATAAAGCATATAGTACACTGCAGGAGAAAGGGGAGGTGTGCACATGCACTTACATTAAAAGAGCCCACTAACCACACACACAATACACAATACAATACACTAGCATTCTCTATACTCCCCCTCAAGTTGGAGCATAGATGTTGATCATGCCCAACTTGTCACCAACACGATGAAGAGCATCTCGACTCAAGGACTTTGTAAGAACATCAACAAGTTGATCCCCAGATTGAACAAAAGGAGTGACGATTTCCTTAGAAGCGACTTTCTCCCGAATGAAGTGACAATCGACCTCAATATGCTTGGTTCACTCGTGGAAAACTGGGTTACGAGCAATATGGATGGCCGCTTGATTGTCACAGTGAAGAGGAATAGGATCCGAAGGAGGATAGCCAAGTTCTTCAAGAAGATTGCGAAGCCACACGAGTTCACACGTCGCATGAGCCATAGCACGATATTCTGCTTCAGCCGAGGACCGGGCAACAACTAGCTGCTTTTTGCTCTTCCAGGTTATAAGATTGCCACCTAGGAAGGTACAGAAGCCGGATGTAGAGCGGCGATCAAAAGTACTACCTGCACAGTCAGCATCGGAATAGCCAGAAAGATGAAGATGACCATGCAACTGAAAGCGGAGGCCAAGACCCGGGGCTGATTTTAAATACTGCAGAATACGGTAGACAGCCGTGAGATGAGAAGTACGGGGAGCTTGCATGAATTGGCTAACAACCCCCACCGCAAATGAGAGATCTGGGCGAGTAATAGTCAGGTAAATAAGCCGGCCTACAAGTCGTCGATACATCTCGGGATCAGTAAGGAGAGCACCATCATCTGGTCGAAGCTTCTGTGAAGTATCCATGGGAGTGGTAGCAGGCTTGCACCCTAACATTCCGGTCTCCATGAGAAGATCAAGCGCATATTTTCGTTGTGACAAGACCAATTTGGATGATGAGCGAGCAACTTCAATTCCGAGGAAGTAGCGAAGAGGACCAAGATCCTTGATCTCAAACTTGGTCTTCAAAAAATCTGACCTCCCTCATTCCAGCAGAATCACTACCGGACAGAACAATATCATCCACATAGACAATGAGAACCATGATGCCCGTCGATCGACGACATATAAAGAGAGAATGATCGGCATGACTACGAACAAAGCCAAACTCCAATAGAGCCTGACTAAATTTTTCGAACCATGCACGTGGAGAGTGTTTGAGTCCATAAAGAGCCTTCTTTAACCGACATACAAGTGCAGGGTTGTGAGAAGCAACGAACCCAGGAGGTTGATGCATGTAAACTTCCTCTATAAGATCCCCATGGAGAAATGCATTCTTAACATCAAGCTGAAACAAGGGCCATGATAAATTAACGGCCAAGGAGAGCACAACGCGAATGGAATTAAGCTTAGTCACCGGAGAGAATGTCTCGAAGTAATCCACACCATGAGTCTGTGTGTAACCTTTAGCAACAAGACGGGCTTTATAGCGATCAATTGAGCCATCTGGAAGAAACTTGATTGTATAAACCCATCGGCATCCAACAGGTTTATGGCCTACAGGAAGTGGCACAAGATCCCAAGTATGATTCTTCTCAAGGGCAGACATTTCTTCCATCATCGCCTTTGTCCAATCAGGACTCTGAAGAGCATGTGAGAGAGATCTAGGAATAGTCTGTGATGACAGGGAAGCTGCAAACGACTGAATAGGCGGTGAAAGATGATCATATGAAACGAAATTACTAATGAGGTGTTGAGTACAAGATCGCCTTTGTCCAATCAGGACTCTGAAGAGCATGTGAGAGAGATCTAGGAATAGTCTGTGATGACAGAGAAGCTGCAAACGACTGAATAGACGGTGAAAGATGATCATATGAAACGAAATTACTAATGAGGTGTTGAGTACAAGATCGTGACCCTTTGCACAAGGCAATGGGAAGATTTAAACTCGAGTTAGGAGAGTCACCTGAACCAACATCCAAAGTGAGCGGAAGGGTGGATGGCTGAGCTTGTGAAGATTTATCTTGACGATGATACACCCGCAGAGGCTTAGGCTCACCCATATCATCAATAGGATGCTGAATAGAGGGGAAATGAGTAGTTTTCCCATGATCAGGAGTGGAAAAAAGGATAAGAGTCATACTCCCCCTGACTCGCAAGAGAATCACAAAAGGAACGGCCTGGAGAGGAGAAAAAGGAAAGATCCTTAAAGAAGGTGACATCGGCAGAGACATATTTCTTGCGAGTCAATGGGTCAAAGCATTTATACCCTTTCTGACTCCGAGTATACCTTATAAAGACACATTTAACCACCCTGGGGCTAAGTTTATCATTACTCTCATCCAAAATTTGAACAAAGCATGTACAACCAAAAACTTTAGGTGGTAGAGGAAATGGATTATCATGAGGATACAATATAGTAAATGAAGATTTGTAAGATAGAATACGTGAGGGTATACGATTAATAAGAAAAGTAGCAGTTAAAAGAGCATCACCCCAAAAATGTTTGGGTAGGTGCATACCAAGCAGAAGGGTGCGAGCAACTTCAAGAAGATGACGATTCTTTCGTTCTGCAATACCATTTTGTTGAGGAGTGCGAGCACATGACGTCCTAGACAAAATACCACGTTCCTGCAAGAAAGATAGAAAGGCAGTAGACATGTATTTTCCCCCATTATCAGAATGGAGAGATTTGATGGAACAATGAAATTGAGTGCATACTTCATGATAAAACACTTTAAACGCATCAAACACTTCACTTTTAGGTTTCAAAAGGTAAATCCAAGTCATGTGGGAATAATCATCAATAAAGGTAACAAAATATTTAAATCCAAAAGTTGATGTAACCGGGGTTGGTCCCCAGACATCCGAGTGAACCAGAAGAAAAGGTTGAGATTTCCTCCCAGAAGAGCTAGGAGAAAACGTAGCACGATGATGTTTAGACAATCCACAGTATCACAGCATAATGGTTTAGTGACAGATAAAGAGGGAAACAAAAGTCTCAATCTAGCAATGGATGGGTGGCCTAAGCGGCAATGCCACCGAGTCATGGAATCTTGATCTAGAGAGAGAGTACTAGAAGCGGCAACAGGTGTATCATCGAGAAGATAAACGCCTCCTCGCTCATGCCCCCCACCAATCACTCTCTTCGTCTGTAGGTCCTGAAACAAACAATAAGAAGGAAAGAAGGTGATGGAACAATTGAGGGATTTAGTAAGAGAGCTGACAGACAATAAGTTTAATGGAAAACGAGGCACATGTAATGCAAAGGACAAAGACAGCGAAGAAGAGAGATGGATGGAACCAATCCCAGAGATGGGAGATTGAGTTCCATCGGCGATGTGACATATTGAGTGGGAGAAGAAGGAGAATAAGAAGAAAAGAATTGCAACTTACCAGTCATATGGGAGGAAGCTCCAGAGTCGATGACTCAGGAGGTAGGAGAGGATGACGTAAGAAGGGTAGTACCTGACTGGGCCGAAGCTGCGTGAGAAGGCTCACGAATATCCCGAATGTGAAGCTGCATAAGGGCACCATATGCTGCCCGAGAAATGATAAGAGACTCCCCTGAAGTAGCCTGCTCAGCTGTCGGGATGGAAGACTGTGTCTCAGAAGCAACAGTGGAAGTAACAGAAGTAGCGGCATACGTAGGACGACCATGTAATTGCCAGCAATAATCAATCGTGTGATTAGTTCCACCGCAATGTGAACAAATGCGGGAACTATCACGACCGCGTCCACGTCCACCACGACCACAAAGACTACGGCTACCACGACTGCGATCTCCCTCACGGCCTCTACCACGACCAGCAAAACCAGAAATGCGCCCTGAGCTCAAGGATGGTACCCGAAGACCAAGGGAGGACTGATCACCAGCAAGATGTGCCGAACGCTCGGGTGGCAGAAATGAATGAGAAAGAAGAGTAGAGGCCATAGTACGCTGACACATGGCATAGACTGTCGTCAATGGGGGAAGAGGATCTTGCAAAACAACCTGATCGCGAACGTGAAAATAATCAGAACTCAACTCAGCGAGGAACTGCATGATACGAGTATCATCCCGTTGCTTATGAGCATGGTCATGATCCACTTTACATTGGGAAAGAAGAGGCTGATACATATCCAACTCATCCCACATACCCCGAAGCGTCGAATAGTAGTCTTTTAAGGATCTGGAGTTTTGTTGAAACCGACCAATTTCTTGAATAAGCTGGAATACTCGTGAAAAATTCTGAGATTCCGAGAACATATCATGAAGCGAATCCCAGATGCCTTTAGCCGAGGATAAAAACATCACTGAGTGGCTAATCGAGGAATCCATGCTATTCAACAACCATGCAATAACTTGATAATTCTTCTTTGTCCAAGACTTGTAGGTAGCATCTGTAGAGTTTGGGGGATCATCCAAAATATACAACAACTTGTCACGGGCTCCTAAAAATACTTTTACAGATTGTGCCCATTGAAGATAGTTGTCACCATTCAACTTAATGGAGGTAATCTGCAAGGGGATGGACTCAAGAGACCTTATGCCAAGAGATGAGGGTCCTTTGTCAGCCATAGTAGATTCCAAGATAAATAAACTTACGCCAAGAGACCCCCTATGCCAAGAAAGACTGATTCAAACAACTCTATCTCACGCGATCCTTTAAGATAACAAGAGATAGACCTCAAACAAATATCAATCATCCAAAAACCATGAAACGCAGTCAGAAAGGGCCTGACCGAGTGAAAAACGGCCCAACCGCACGTCCATTTGGGGTTCAAAACCTCTCAAACTGTGATCTTAAGTAAAAATTCCACCATGGGTAGCTTGGGAGGAAGATTTCGGTCCATCTTGAGCAAAGAAACCAAAGAAAAGCTTACTGATTTGAGGTAGATCGAAGAAAAACGAAATCTGGGACCGATTTTCGAATTTCTCTATTTCGCCCAAAAACTCATGAAATGAGGTCCAAGAAATTCTAAAAAAATCATGACAAATCTTCTAAAATCGAGATCTATCAAACCCCTAAACTTTCAGCTTAAACGGAGTCCCTACGTCCGTCATAATGCCGACGTGGCGTCGGTAAATCACAGCTGTTGACGTCAACAAGGTGACGTGTCACCTCTCAACCTGGTGGATGCAGAATGCCTGGATCTTTGCTCTGATATCAAGTAGGAAGAGATTTAATGAGGATAATGTGAAGAGGAGATGAGAATATTGAGAGAGGAGAAGAAGAAGAAGAGTTTGGGAGAAAATGATGTGTTGGGCTTGCTTGCCCTAACACATAGTGTTTTATTATGATAAAGCATATAGTACACTGCAGGAGAAAGGGGAGGTGTACACATGCACTTACATTAAAAGAGCCCACTAACCACAATACAATACACTAGCATTCTCTATAGGAACAACTTTTAACTCTTTAAGCGTCTTTATGTTAAGAGTCTTATCTGAGAGCGCCTTTTTGTAAAAGGTCTTTTCTGACACTATAAAAGGTTGGACATCCCCACCCCAACCATTATATATGTTATGAATGAAAGAGATTTCTCTCCTTTTGCTTTGAGATAGAGCTAAAAAAACAAACAAACAGACAAACAAAGAAAAGGAAATCATCCTGTGATTGGATTGGTGGTGCGAAACCACAGGGAGCGATTCCCTACTTATCTTTTCTACTTTTCTCTCTTCTCAACAAGGTATCATCTTCTCTCATCTTCTTCTTTTCTTCCTTCATCTCTTCCTTTTTTTTTTTCTCTTTTTTTTCTTTTTTCCTTCTTTGTTACCATCCAAAATCAAAATCCCAAAATTTTCCTGACCCAAATCTCTAAAATCTAAAAATCCCTGGTCCAAATCATAAATCCCTAATAACCACAAGGCCACAACCTGAAGTCCAAATTCCCAATTTTGGAAACCCTGAGTCCTAAAACCCTTAACCCAAAATATGTAATCCCAACCTGAAACCTTCCAAAACCTCAACCTTGATTCCTCCAAGCCCCCCCCCCCCCCCCCCCCAACATGTCAAAACTTGTACAAGACACATGATTTCCATTAAATTCAGATTTAACCTATGATAGGATGGGAGTTCTCTCGCAGAAGTCCTCGTTAATCAGTAACTTATGAGATTTGCATTGTCGGACTGTCATAGGCTTGAATTTGGACATGTTAAATTTCTGAATTTACGGTAAATTAGCTTTATTTCTGAATTTGGTCCATTGCTCGACGGTGTTTGGGTGAGCGGCTGGCATCATGGGTTTGCTCCCTACAGGCGTGGGTTTGACTCCCCTCCCCGGCACTTACCTGATGCACGTAGTTTCGAGTGATTGCATGCATTCACATGGAATAGTCTTGCCCTAAAATGGGGCGGGGACACCCTGTGTTGTAAAAAAATAAATATATTGTCGTTCCATTGCTCTAGTTAATCTATCTTCTAATTTCATGGCATCATATTAGGTTTGATCATTCCGTCTTGCATCATATTCTCTGGCTATTTTCTTATTATCCTTCCTTTGTTGCACAATGTCAATGTACATGTCACGAGGTTGAAGTGGTTGTGGAGGTTCTATGGGTTGATACCTGAGTAGTTATGGTCAATTTTGAGGTGTATATGGTTAGGGTTGGGGTTGTCGATATTGGTAACAATGTGAGTGTAGACAGAAATGGAGAGGAATTGGTGGACGATAGGGTGGATTGGATTGATTAATTGAAGCAGGCTGTCTACCAGTTCCCCTAAATCTTTTATTCGATTAAGCATGTTTTCTGTGTCTTTCAATGCCAAAAATCACACTACTTGTAAGTAGAGTAGTCTTGGATTCAACTTCATGTTCTAAATGATGGACTAAATCTTTAAAAGTCTTTTTTACTTCATTGCGATTTAGAATATCTTTGATGTGAGACCAAGATTCCGGCAAGGACCGAAACATCGCTATAAGTTTTCAATTTTCAGTTAAGACAACCTACACCATGTAACTCCGTCATCATCTGTACCATCTTTCTGATATGGTCTTTAATGGTCATCAAATAAGTATTCAATATATATTAAATTCCATTTGCATCACCCTGATCTTGCCATTTAATATTCTGGCATATGACTCAATCAGGGCATCCCGCATATCTTTTGCAGTCGCATAAATTTTATACGTAGGGATCAACACTTTGTACATGG
The DNA here is from genome assembly GCA_030180095.1 of Magnolia changhungtana. Lineage (NCBI taxonomy): Eukaryota > Viridiplantae > Streptophyta > Magnoliopsida > Magnoliales > Magnoliaceae > Magnolia > Magnolia changhungtana. Next base: position 556,216 of record JASAUF010000393.1, on the reverse strand, counting down.
AACTAAATAGGATATTCCTAGTAGTTTCGTGATTTTACTTTCATTTTTTATATTTCTTTTGAGCAAGCTTCAAACTACCTATTAGGTCATCCTCGGTTTCTTTGGTTTTCACCTTATAGTTGTTAGTGTATACAACACATTTTCTTCGTGCAGTAAAATCCTAACAGACATGTGCCAATCATCGAAGTTATTCCTGTTAAACTTCTCTCCTTTCAAAAGAATAGCCACAAGCGATTTGGACGCCATTTCTTATCACTACATCAAGTGAGAAATAGTCTTATATTAGTCAATTGGGAAACAAATTTGAGACACTTTATTTAAACTTCATTATGCGCAATCATCATCAGAGGTACGAGCAACGACATTATTCGAATAAATTAACACAAGGGCAATACGATCGCTGTCAATTCAGCCTAGAAGTTCCACTTGTCTGATTGGGCATAATAGAAGCAATCAAAGTTGAAAAATCAAGAAAGAAAATATAAGCAATTAAAGTTGAAAAGACAAGAAATAAATTCCTTCATGGCAATAGTTAGGTGACACAATAAATTATAAAAATTATAAGTCAATAGTCAAGTGACACACATAATAAATTATTAAAATTATAAGTCACATGTAAAAACTTGTGTAGTGTGTGGGTGGGCCCCTCTAAGGGTTGCCTCTCCCAACCTGTGTTAGCACACGCCAAACACAAATAACATTCAGCTAGGCATTTATACCCTTATTGGAAGGTGAAAATCTCTTTAAATAATTGTATTTTATGAAAATGTTTTTCTAACGAATACATCTCTTGTAGAGTATCCCAAACCACCTCCATCGTATCTAGAAACATCACATTCATAATAACAAATGTTTCCATACGATTCCACAACCACATCATAATAAGAACATTCTTCTGAATCCATTCATCATATTTATTGTCCTTGTCATCCGGTTTCTCCATGGTCAGCTATTGTAACTTTCATCTAGCCATTAAGAGTATCTGCAGGATTTCACTGAAGGTATTTTGTTCCATTTAACTTGATACGGGTTATTTGAACCACTAGAAACTTAGATTGATTAATGAACTTAGTTTTTTGTTCACACTTCATTTCTATTAGCAAAAAAGAAAAAGAAAAAAGAAGGATACACACTGCTTACAAAAATCAGGGCTAAGGATTCCAAAAACTTGAGTAGTTGCATAATTAAACACAATGTATAGGTGGCACTGGATGCGGAAATCAGCCCACATGCTTCAACCAAACACCAAGAATAACTGCAATCACATATACATCACCAACACCCCTTCACATGTAGGCCCTTGAAGAGGATAATGAAATTGCGTGAAATAGTCTACCACGACTCGTGCGAAAGCTTGGCAGAGCTAGAGAATTATGGCTGTGTCCTGGGGGGGGGGGGGGGGTGTGGAGCTTAGGACCAAATTAAAATTCTACAATTAAAAACTAATTTCCTACTTAAACAATATACCAATTTAAACGTAAGGTAAAATAACAATAAGGCTTTCAAGCCAAAGTTGGTCTAATCACATCGACTACAAAAGATATGCCACTTAAGCAACTAATCTAAAGGAAGATAGTGATCATGTGTGTTGGGATGTGCTAACCATTCAACACCTAGTATTCATCTAATTATGCATTCATGATTCAACAAATTAACTCACAACAATAAATAGAAATGTGCATAAATAACAATCCCAAACACAAGCATGTAGAGTGGTTCGATTTCGTACTCCACTCCTGGCGGATGTACTCTCTTTGAGTGTACCGATATTCACTGTCTGATGTTTTAAATCAGGTTCACTTATAACCTATACAAGTGTACACTCCCGCTGGAGGCTTACACAAGGACTTGCACATGTACACTCTTGTTGAAGGCCTACACAAGGACTTATCAAGCATACACTCCCGCCGGAGGCCTAAATAAGGACTTATACGTACTCACCCGTGTTGGTGGCAATATGGTCCTACACAAGAACCTACGCGAGTTTGGGTCACAAACTCTATACTCAACCCTACACAAGGAAAGAGTATGAATGACTCTACAATTGACACTTGTTGGATTAAGCCCCTTTATTCCGCCTTGCTTGAGTTACTTCTTCAAAGCTCTCCCGTGCTTATATTAGCTCAATTACCCCCTCCCCCCCCCCGGATCATTGACATTGATGCTTCAACTCCTACGATCAATCACCTTGCATATGATGCTCCGAGAGGTGACTAAGGTTATGGGAGGTTGGTGGAATCTCCTACAACTTGTGGGAATGTGTAATCTTAGTCGGTTCACCTAGATGGGTAATGTAGAGAGTTTAGACAAGGATTTGACTATAGGCATGATGGGGACATCACGCGCACGCCCCCCCTACGCACGTACGCAAGGAGGAGGAGGGCCCCATCATCGATTTGGATCGATGACGATGTCCAAGGAGGGCCTCCTAGTTAGAGGACTATGTTTCGGTTTGTTGGAGTGGACTCGATAATCATGTGAATCCCACCATGGGTTCTCATGATCGTGGCCCATTATTCTAATTAGTCTAGTACTTTAGGTTTGCTTATTATTGTTATTAGGAATATCATGGATGGTTTAGATTGCTTTGATTAAGTGTTATTTTTTATTACTTCATCTCCAAGTAATAGGTTGCGCACATGGCGCGAGTTTTGAGGTTAGGGTTTTATTATAAATAGGCACTCTTTATAGTCTTTTTTTCTTATTGAAAATTAAAAAAATTTCCGCGTTGTTTTTTTTTTCTGCTTATATGAGTTTCTGAGTTGTGGAAATCCAATTAGGTGTGAAAGCCTCCCTTCCTCGAAGGGTTAACTACCGTGGTGCGAAGCCACACTCATCCCGATTCATCCCCACCTTCTATCTTCCGTATTTCTCTTCTCCTACAGCCATCCTCCCTGCAAATCCATCAATATTTCGCAGATGTTTCTTTTCTACAACAGATTTCTGGAATCTAGCCCTGCAGGAGGGTTGAAACTTCGGTGGAGCACCGTGCACAAATTGATCGTCAAATCGTTGCGAAACTTAGGGGTTTTGTGGTCCACCTCTGGCCGACCAGGGCCAAGCTGGCCGTTTTCTGATTCGTGGGCCCCACACATGTGCGGGACACCGCCAGCGCACGTACATTTGGGCCTTCATTGCTGTCACGCGTGTGGTGCTTCTCTGGTTCGTCTCTCTCCTCTCTCTCACTCTTCTTTCACCCAAATCCCTAACCCTAACCCAAAATTACTCAAATCCCCAATTTTATGCCCTTTCTTCAACTTTAGGGTTCCTCAAATTGAAATCTGTGAATCCCTTGGATTGGAGAGTTATTTCTGTGCATGTGTGGATGAATTTAACCTCCTTTGATTATTGTTTGGTCTATAATTTTGATTGATCCAACCCTAGCATGTGTAGGCCTGGATCCGCATAAGATTCCCCTTGATTGAGTGCTTGAACTTTTGTGTGGGATGTGGAATTTTGTGTAACTGTTTTTGAATTAGTGTGATTTAAAGCCTAAAAATCTTGCACATCAGCACTTTCATGTGTGTGATGACCCAAGTGTTGAGGCCCTTCATGGGGAAGTTCCTGGTCGTATACTTTGATGATATCTTGATTTATAGCATGACCAAGGAACGACACCTCAACCATTTGAGGCAAGTTTGTGGGATCCTTAGAGCCGAGAAATTGTACGCCAACCTAAAGAAGTGTGTGTTTTTGTCTAGTAATGTTATCTTCTTAGGTGTTGTTGTGTCAGCTGAGGGCGTATCGGCGGATCCTGAGAACGTCAAGGCCATCATCAATTGGCCTGAACCCCGCAATATTCATGAGGTGCACAACTTTCACGGCTTAGCCACCTTTTATAGGCAGTTCATTCGAGGCTTCAGTTCCATTATGGTTTCCATCACGGATTACATAAAAAAGGGAAAGTTTCAATAGACAAAGGTAGCCTCGAAGGCCTTTAAGGAGATAAAGGTCAAGATGACCGAAGCTCCAGTCCGCGACTTCCGGATTTTTCAAAAGCTTTTAAAGTCGCATGTGATGCGTCAGGAGTCGGCATAGGAGGATTACTTAGTCAGGAAGGGTACCCTGTCGCCTTTTTTAGTTATAAACTAAATGAGATGAAACAAAAATATTCCCTCTATGACAAAGAGTTCTATGCGGTAGTGCAATCACTGCGCCATTGGCGTAATTACCTATTGCCGCAAGAATTCGTCTTATTTTCGGATCACGAGGCCTTGAGATATTTGAACTCTCAAAAGAAATTAAGCCCTAGGCATGCCAAGTGGGTTTAATTTTTTCAAGAGTACACTTTTGTGCTTAAGCAGGCTGGTGTAGAGAATAAGCTTGCCGACGCATTGAGTCGTCGAGTCGCATTACTCAATTCTATAAGTGTCGAAGTCACGAGCCTCGAGCGCATCAAAGAAGATTATTCTTAGTGTCCAAATTTTGGAGTTGTGTACGCGTTGCTGTTAGAGAGTTCGTTAAGAGCTAACAGAGAGTACTTGATTTTAGACAGATATTTGTCTAGGAGTGACCGCTTGTGCATACCTCGCACCTCCCTCCACAATTTTCTTATTTGCGAGTTACATTCAGGAGGGGTCGCGGGCAGTGTTCAAATTGTCGCCGAAATTATCGAAATATCGCCGATAATTTCGGTGTCGCCCGATCTTGTGACACAAAACCCCAAAATTTCGTTTCGTTTCCAGTTGTAGAAATCTCGCCGATATTATCGGTATTTTCAAAAAACGTCTGATATATCGTTGTTCCCACCAACCACGGGTGGGAACTGTAGCCAACAACCCACTTTTATCGATAAAAGGGGGTTGTCGCGAAAAATCACAAAAAAAAAAGAAATACCTGTTTTTCGCCGGATTTGGAGGAAGACGCGCATTCAATTTCTTGAGTGCGATCGGCATTTACAGTAAGATTTAACCCCAAAAAAATCTTTTTTTCCCGTCGAAGAATCCTCTGCAAGCTGCGGAAACCGGTTGCGGGCCGAGATTTCTTCGAAAATAGAGGTTTTTTTTTTTAATTTGTGATGAGGAAGAGAGATTTGCGGTCGAAAACCTCGGAGAAATCGGTGGGAAGGAACGATTTTTTGAAATTTTCAAAATGGGAGAGGAATTTGGGGTTTTTTTCCCAAATTTGGGATCGGGAGGGACGCGGGGTGAATAGGATTGCGTAATGGGTTTCTCCGTACGCTTTTATCGTACTGAGCACACTCAGTTGGGCCCACCGAGAATGCATCTGGTCCATCCATGCGGTCCATCCATTTTTCCATATTATTTTAGGGGTTGAGACAAAAACTTAAGGGTATCAAAAGATCAAGTGGACCACACCATTGAAAACAGTTTGAAGAATGACATCCACCGTTAAAAATTTTCTAGGGCCCACGGTGATGTTTATTTCTCATCCAACCTGTTCATAAGATCACACAGACATGGATGAAGGAAAAAACAAATAGAAGTTTGATCCAAAACTTCAGTGGCCCCCAAGATGTTTTCAACGGTAAATGTTCAATTCATACTGTTTCCTATGGTGTGGTCCACTTGAGGTTTTAATAAACTTAATTTTTTGGCTCAAGACCTAAAACTATCTGTTAAAATAAATGGACGGAGTGGATAAATTACATAAATCATGGTGGACCCACACGTGGGCTTTGACGATGCAACCGGTTGCACCACTTTCACCCGTTGGAATCTCACCACCCACCACGGCTTGGACTTTGGTGCAGGTAGGTGCTATACAGGCTCCACCATGATGCATCTGTTGTATCCACGCTGTTCATTAATTTTTAAATATTATTTTAGAGCTTTCCTCAAAAAATGAGGTAGATCTAAGTCTCAGGTGGACCACACCACGGGAAAACAGTAGTGATTGGATATACACCATTTAAATCCTCCTAAGGCCCACTGTATTGTTTAGTTGACATCCAATCTGTTAGTTAGCTCATAAAGACTTAGATGAAGGGAAAAAACAAAGATCAGGTTGTTCCAAAATCTTTATGGTCCCCAAAAAGTTTTTAATGGTCAAAGTTCATTCAACACTGTTTCTTTTAATGTGGTCCAATTGAGAATGGGATATACATCCTTTTTTTTTTTTCTTATCATAAAATAATTTATAAAAATAGATGGATGGCATGGATGAAATACATACCTCATGGTGGGGCCCACAGAGCATGGCAAGCGAAAAGTGGGCCCAACTTAGAACGCATTGTTGAAATCAGCAGGGAACCTGATTTCTGGATTGGCTACAGATAAAAGCTGTAGCCAAAGACCCCCAGAAGCACAGCTCAAACTGCAGGCTGCGTGGAGATACTCTGTTAGGTCCACCGTGATTTCTGGACCGTACTGAGTAAACTCTGTTAGGTCCACCGTGATTTATATATTTTATCCATTCCTCCCATTCATATTACCATATAATTTTATGATTTAAGCCAAAAAATGAAGCATATCAAAAGCTCAAATGGACCACACCACCGAATGAATGGACGGTTTAGATGTGTTACATACCTCATACGGTGGGGTCCACGAGTATGTCCAATGAATGGACGGTCTGGGCATTGTGCTGGCAGCAGAGGGCCCTACGTCCTTGTTGCTGCACATGTAGCAGTCCCTTATGTGGCGTCCCACCGTCCTTTGTTGTGGATGGTGTGGATAAAGCACATACATCGGGCCCCATGACACCATCCAGACTCAGCTGGACGGTGCAGATCATTATATGATTTAAAGGTGGTTCCCACCATATAAATGAACGGCGTGGATTTGGCACGTGCCTCATGTGCAGCCCACATAACTGGCAAACATCATGCCAGCAAATGGACGGTTGGGTGATCAAACCCCTCATCACAGCAGCACTATAGCTGCGGTATAAGATCATAGCCGTTTAGCTGCCTACAGAGGTGGGTCCTACGTGGGAGTGGCCCACCACAGATGTATATTATAATATATAATATATATCAGATATTATATAGTTAAATACAATATAATATATTACACACACACACACACACATATATATATATATATACAATACATGCAATGAGGGAGTGACTGCCCATCTGGACGGTGCAGATCACCTAAGATAAAGGTGGTCCCATGTGGTGGCCAGTTGACACGCATGCTATAAGAGTGGGACCCACCAGATAAATGAACGACATGGATTTCACCTCATGTCACGACCATCCAGCGGTTGATGGTGAGAGGGTCCCACCGCTGCTGAAGTAGCAAATAAAATACATATTTCATGACGGGTCCCACATAGGGCCCACCATCATATATATATAGAAAACAGTGGGAACAGTGATGTCCAGCGTTCAAAACTTCTTATGGGCCACTGAAGTTTCTGATCAAGCTGATATTTCTATTTTCACTTCATTTATCTCAATATTAACTTATGAATAGGTTGGATCTCAAAAATACATCATAGTGGACCCTATAAATATTTCAACGGTGGTTGTGATTACTACAACGGTTTTCTATGGTGGATCCACTTTAACTTTAGATCTTGCCACGTGCTACATACTGGCATTCCCCTTTAAAACAATGGTGCACAAAAATTACTAAAATCTAATCAATGATTTCTGCACCACATCCTTACATGGTTAGGATCATCCTATCATTGTAATTATTCGTTTATGGTAAATTCATGGTGCCTTAAGACGAATGAGTGGTTCAGATCATCACACACTTTAGATCATCACACCCTGAAGTGGCCCACACACTTCAATGAGTGGTGCAACTTACTATGACTCTAACATTTGCTTTGATATCTTACAAGGAGATTAGATTCTGAAGTTTTCCCAGCTCTTTTGGGATTCTCTCTGATATGGCATTCCTGCCAACGTAACTAAGATAGAAAAATTATTAAAAAAAAAAAATAATAATAATAAATAAAAGCAAATGTTAGAGTCATAGTAAGTTGCACCATAAATCAGGCACATTCAAATTACACCTTCACACACATTATTTATTTATTTTTATTTGTGCATTTGGTGTTAGTTTAAAAGCAGTGTTGACCTAATCAACAGATTGGATGTCAAGTAAACAGTACAACGGTCCTTAGGACCACTGTTATTTTAATGGTGGATATCCAATCACTATTATTTTCTGTGGTGTGGTCCACACGAGATTTATATTCCTATCATTTTTACAGAATACAAGCCGATGCACTTTTTTTGTCGATTATTGCAAATTTGTATACTACTAGGGAGCAAAATGTCGTCTGGATCGGGAAAAGGAGGAGCAAGGGACATTGGGTGGAAACATGGACGGCCAGTGGAGGGGAATAAATATGGAGCCATATGCAACTATTGTGGCCAAGTGATACGGAGTGGGGGAGTGTCTAGGCTAAAGGAACATTTGGCAGGGGGATACAAGAATGTGAAAGACTGTCCAAGTGTAACAAGGTCAGTGAGAGAGGAAATGAGAAGAGTGATGAATGAAGCGAAGTCACGCAAGCTGCAGCAAAAGGATTGGGAGAGGGATATGAGGGAGGAGCTACGCACTGGACGGGGCCTAGGTGCTATCGACGAGCACAATGATGACGACGATGAGGTGATCGTGTACCCCGGTGACTGTGTTACGGCTCGAGAAAGGAGTGATTTTAGACAAGTGATTCGTGAGTCTCGGGCTTCAGAGTGGGAGGGAGAGCAAAGAAGACGAATTGATGAGAGTAGGCCGTCATTTGGGACATCCCAACATGAGGCTGGTGGGAGCAGCAGACGATTTGAGGGAGGTAGTAGGCATGGCCTACAACGCACGCAAAGCGCTCGTGTCCCAGATGCACCCATCGCAGGCGTTAATCAAAAAAGATTAAAAAGTGTGTGGAGCAAGGGGCTCAGGGAGAAAGTGGGTGGCGCTATATCTAGGTGGTTCATCTCGAGCCATGTACCAGCAAATGCAGCAGCCAGTCCTCACTTCAAAAATATGATTGAGGAGGTACAGCGTGCCGGGCCCGGCGTGAAGCCTCCCACACCACAGGAGATTCTTGGCGTCTACCTCGATCGGGAGCACGAAGAGATGCAGGCTTGGGTACGTGGACTCCAGCCTAACTGGAAGCAGTATGGGGTAACAATCATGTGTGATGGGTGGACAGGACCTACAAAATTGTCTATTATCAATTTCATGGTGTACTGTAGAGGACAACCGGTTTTCCTCAAATCCATTGATGCATCGGCTAGAATAAAAGATCACGAATACATATATGCTCTCCTGAAAAGAGTAATTAAAGATGTTGGGTCCCAGAATGTTGTCCAAGTTGTGACGGACAATGGCAGTGCGTTCGTTAAGGCAGGGAAGAAATTAATGAAAAAGTTCAATCTCTATTGGACCCCGTGTGCGGCACACTGCATTGATTTAATGCTCGAGGAGATAGGCCAGAAGGATTCTATCGGGAAAACCATCCAGGATGCGAGGAAAGTGACAAACTTTATATATAATCACTCATGGTTGTTAGGTGCAATGCGTGAGTGTTGTGGAGGGACATCGTTAGACCAGGTGCGACACGATTTGCCACGAACTTCATTGCACTCGACAGCTTATACAGGCACCGCGTGGGTCTCAGAAATTTGTTCAGATCCGAGAGATACATGGAGTGGAATCAGAGGAAGACTGAAGGTGCAAAGACCTGTTCGAATATAGTGCTTTCCGATACCTTCTGGGATAAAGTTCACCACGTCGTTTCCTTCCTGCATCCTATGTACAAGGTCCTACGAGCCGTAGATAATGAGATGTGGCCTTCGATGGGGTCAATGTATGAACTTATGAGAATCATGAGACAGGGGATAATGACTGCAATCCCCACTTCGTGTCAGTGGGTAATCAATATCATCGATCGTCGATGGACTGGGACTCTTGAGCATCCACTCCACCAAGCTGGTAAGTTTGTTGATACAACTAAGTACTTTAAGTATCACTTCTGTTTGCATGTTAATACAATTGAGTAACTAATATTTGGGTTTCAGCATACTACCTGAATCCCAAATTTCATTATAAACGTCGGCTCCATGAGAATCAAGATTTGACATTGGCTGTCCACGAGGCGTTCGAACGATTGTTCCCAGAATCAACAGCGCAAGCAGATTTTGGTAACCAGGTAATGTAATAAAATTTCTTCCTTTTAGCCTCTAGAAATATGGGTGTTTAAAAATAATCGCTTTGTGAATCCATGTTTACAATTGTTGCGGTTTAGGGATGCGAGGGTACATTCTCATCCGCACTAGCAAAAGCATCGGCCAGAAACGATGATGCCATGTGAGTATGTTAACATAATTAAGTAATTGCATTTTTCGTTTAAACTTCAAACTAAAACAAGCTCCTCATGGATATATAGGTGAGTGGTGGGCGATGTACGGAGTCGACACGCCCGCATTGCAGTTATTGGCAGTCCGTGTTCTCGCACAAACTGTATCCTCCTCACCGTGTGAGAGGAATTGGAGCACATGGTCACTCATACACACTAGCAAGAGGAACAGACTAGCATATGAGAAGCTGCAAAGCTCGTTTACTGCCATTACAATATGAAGTTAAGAGAGAGCAGTTGCGGGTAGACCGAGACATGGAGGAAAATCAAGACCCATTAGACACTGTTGTCTATAGGTAACATGGCACGGATAGGTGATGATGATGAGGACCCACTTTATGAGTGGGTCAAATCACCGATTTAGATGATGCGGATGGAGGCCACGCTCCACGGTGGCCGAGGAGCAACGGCTTTGGGTATCGATGTCGATCGGGTAGTAGAGGAACGAGAGGCGGTCTGGACTCATTTGATCCTTTGGTAAGGCGTTCGACACGTTCCAATCGGGGTGAGGAAGCATCTTCACGGCCCCCTCCTCATCAAGTCATAGTGAGTGATGATGATGAGACTCAACCCCACGTGACACCGGTCTTGGGGACGACGACGACGGCGACGACGGTGATGAGGGGAGGGGACAGAGGCACCGGCACTAGTATAGGTGGTACTAGTGGGGATGGGGTGGCGGTGGTGGGGGAGGTACGGGGGTACGGCTCGAGTCAACGATCCGTTGGCCGGTTCAGCGAGGAGCGAGCTTTGACCATGCCACTCAGGACGAGGATCATGGATCTCGTCCACCATCTAGGCGAGAGCATCAGAGCCCGGATATAAGTTCGAACGTCGTTCGAAGAAGAAAGCCGGACGCGCGCGGCGATGCTCTCACACGCAGCTTGTCATCTATGGACATAAGTTCAGATCAGGGGAGCTCCACCTCTGTCCCACCTTATGCTTATGGGGGATATCACGGGTATGGTCATGACAACTCTGACATTCAGTCACGCTCTTCTACCCATGGGTACAGGCAGCCGGAAGATAGTTCTTCGAGTCATGACCCTTTGACAGGAGGATATCCGGGGTACCCGTATGACTGGCAGCAATACTATCAAGGAGTCGGGGTTGGACTTGATCTGTTCCCTCAGTACCCTACTCAGGAAATGCCGTCGATGTATGTCACGCAATTCCCACGTCTGGGCGTACTCGTACAGTTTGGGGAAGATGACTATCAGAGGTACATAAGAGAGTTCCTCAATTGGTATGAGCAGAGGATGACCTGGGAACAGTACTGCCAATATGTTGAGGAGCAGTACTACTCTCAACTGCCACAGGATCCGGACAATGATTACGAGCCACCTCGTCACTCTATGTGGGGATGAAACATGGGCAAAAATGTGTATTTTTTTCAATTCATTTACTTTTGTATGTCTTAATTGTTGTAAGCTTGCATTTGTATTATATAAACTAATTTTGGTTACTGTTTGAGTGATTTCTTACGACAACGCATACTTTTTTGGCCCCCATTAAATAGAAACTTCTAATTTAAAGCATTCTTTTTGCAAAAATTTTATTCCTGAATATATAAATATGTGTATTTAGGCATGTCCTGAAGTTTCACTGAAAAATTCCACCATTTTCTCCATATTTTCCCATTTTCCCTGCATTTCCGGTTATCGGCGATATTATCGGCGATAACGATATTATATCTTTATCTCCGGCCAGCGAAACTTGTAGCGATACCGACAACTCGAACACTGGTCGCGGGTCATTTCGGTCGAGATAAGACCATTGCCCTAGTGGAGGATAGGTTTCATTGGCCAAGCCTCAAGCGAGACGTGGCCAAAATTATAAGGCAATGTCGTACTTGTCAACTGGTAAAGCAGAAAAAGCAAAATACAGGATTATACACACCTTTGCCAGTTCCATTCATCCCTTGGTAGGACATCAGTATGGACTTCATGCTTGGACTCCCCAAGACTATTCGGAAACACGATTCCATATTTGTTGTCGTTGACTGTTTTTCTAAAATGACCCACTTCATTCCTTATTTTAAGACCTCCGACGCATCCCATGTTGCCGAACTGTTCTTTAGTGAGGTTGTCAAACTGCATGGGTTACCAAAAACCATAGTGTCTGACCGTGACGTGCGATTCATGAGTTACTTTTGGAAGACACCATGGCACATGATGAATACTAAGCTCCAATTTTCTTTTGCTTACCACCCTCAGACCGATGGTCAGACTAAGGTGGTCAATAGGAGCCTAGGGAGTTTGCTCAGATGTTTAGTAGGGGAGCACACCAGGACGTGGGACACCGTACTACTTATAGCCGAGTTTGCGTATAATAGTTCTGTCAATAGGTCCACAGGTCTAAGTCCTTTTGAAGTCGTTATTGGTTATAAGCCTAGGAAATCTATTGATCTTGTCCCTATGTCACTGTCCCATAGGCCATCATAGTCTGCAGAGTCCTTTGCGTATCACATTTATTCATTGCATCAAGAAATGAGGAGAAAGATCACTACTAGTAATGAATATTACAAATATTACAAATTTTCTGCAGACCAACATAAACGTTTCAAGGAATTCAATGTAGGGGACTCTGTGATGGTCCACATTAGGCCCGAACGGTACCTTCAAGGGCCGTTCGTAAACTACACACGTGTAGTGCTGGACACTTTAAAATTATAAAATGAAACGGTCTCAATGCATATGTGGTAGATCTTCCACCTTCCATGGGTATTAATTCCACATTCAATGTGAATGATCTAGTTACTTTTCAGGGGATCATTGATACTTTGTCCGGCCCTTCGCCTAACCATCCTGATTCCCCAGACCTGTCCCTTGATCCATGGCCTCTTCCCGGCCATTCTTCCCAGCCTTTACCTCCCATACCTACCCTTCCCACACTCAGAGAGGAAATAGAGGATATTCTGGACCATCAGATAGTATTAATGTCGGATGGCGGGTTTCAGAAGTACCTGGTTAAGTGGAAGTCATGCCTAGCTTCAGATAGTACGTGACTCACTGAGGAGGAGCTTCAGAGACTTGATCCTGACATCTTGGAGTGGTTCAGGAGTTTTATTTCGCCAGTGGCGAAATCTTCGTAGCCGGGGAGAGTTGACGGGGGACATCACGCGCATACGCACGTCCCCCCTACGCACGTACACAAGGAGGAAGAGGGCTCCACCATCGATCTGGATCGATGACAACGTCTAGGGAGGGCCTCCTAGTTAGAGGATTGTATTTTGGTTCATTGGAGTGGACCCGATAGTCATGTGAATCCTACCATGGGTTCTCATGATCGTGCCGCACTATTCTAATTAATCTAGTACTTTGAGTTTTGCTTATTATTGTTATTAGGAATATCATGGACGGTTTAGATTACTTTGATTAAGTGTTATTTTTTATTACTTCATCTCCAAGTAATAGGTTGTGCACATGGTGCGAGTTTTGAGGTATAGGGTTTTATTATAAATAGGTATCCTTTGTAGTCTTTTTTTCTCATTGAAGATTAATAAAATTTCTACATTTTTTTTCTATGAGTTTTTGAGTTGTGGAAATCCAATTGGGTGTGAAAGCCTCCCTTCCTCAAAGGGCTGACTACCGTGGTGCGAAGCCACACTCATCCCGATTTGTCCCCACCTTCTACCTTTTCATATTTCTCTTCTCCTACAGCCATCCTTCCTGCAAATTCATCAATATTTTGCAGACATTTCTTTTCTATAGCAGATTTCTGGAAGCTAGCCCTACAGGAGGGTTGAAACTTCGACGGAGCATCGTGCACAGATCGATCGTCGGATCGTCGCGAAACTTGGGGGTTTTGTAGTCCACCCCTGGCCGACCAGGGTCAAGCTGGCCGTTTTCTGATTCGTGGGCCCCACACACGTGCGGGACACCACCAGCGCATGTGCATCTGGGCCTTCATTGCTGTCCACACATGTGGTGCTTCTCTGGTTCGTCTCTCTCTTCTCTCTCACTCCACTTTCACCCAAATCCCTAACCCTGACCCTAAATTACTCAAATCCCCAATTTTATGCCCTTTCTTCAACTTTAGGGTTCCTCGAATTGAAATCTGTGAATCCCTTAGATTGGGGAATTATTTCTGTGCATGTGTGGATGAATTTACCCTCCTTTGATTATTGTTTAGTCTATAATTTTGATTGATGCGGCCCTAGCATGTGTAGGCCTGAATTCGCATAAGATTCTCCTTGATTGAGTGCTTGAACTTTTGTGTGGAATGTGGAATTTTGTGTAACTGTTTCTGACTTAGTGTGATCTAAAGCTTGAAAATCTTGCATATCATACTTGAATTTCATGTCCTACATCAAGGCATAGTGTATAATATCTAGAAAGGTGAGAGTTCATCCAATTCTTTGAATAGGAGCATAAAATGCTCATTGGAGTGAATAATTACAAGAAGATTGGTATGAAACTCTTTGGAATAGAGTCTAGGATGTGTGGTATGAATGAGAAAACACATAGTATCTAATTGCAAAAAAAACCCATCACTTTGCCCAACAACCGAATGCCAATTTTATAAAAATCGTGTTCCAACAGCTATAAAATGGCTAGTTAATGGTTCTGTCGATGTCATCAAAAGGCCATTTGATGGGATCGAAGGTCCTTTGATAAGATCGAACTGTCCGTTGATCCCATTGAGAAAATTCATAAATATATCTGTTTGGTTGTTGGATTGTTTCTTCAATCGAATTGAGTGAATCCTTCGATGCCATCGAGACCCATTGACAGATTGTCGATGGGATGTCGATGGGATTGAGGACTACTCGAAAACTGTTGTTTTGGGAAGGTATGTATACAACAGCTATGCACCTCTTTTAGCATTACTTATAATGTTCCAATTTGACTCCTAAGGCTCAGGGATGATCAGTCAAGGTTTACTTATTTAGGTTAGGATCATCTGGATGTTAAGGTTGTTTTGGGTCTAAGGGTTAGGGTTACCAAGGCACCTCATTTACCGGTTCTTCACTCCTTGATGCTTTATGTCCACTTGTGTCCTCGGTCTTTAGCTTCTAAGGGGAGCTCAACCAACTCCTTGACACATGGACTCATGTGATTGACAAACAAGGTACACTAACAAACAACACATCAAAAATAAGAAATCTACTAGGTTTATTAACAGGCTCTCTACACAATATAAGTATAAAGGAAAAGGAAAAGGTTTTTGAGAGGTAGGAGAAAAGAAAGCAGTCCGAACTTGATCAATTTCCTCTCTAATGCCATGGAGTTGGACATCTTCCGCCCTCTTGCTTTATATTCACTTAGGTCATAAAATAAAATAAAAAATAACAAAAATACCCCACTTATTATAATGTAATGGGTACACCTTAATTGTACCAAATATGCCCAAGGGGCTACATGGTAAAGTAAAGAGACCACGCGTGCCATACAACTATACAATCCTTATTACAATCATCAAGATGGGTCATATGATTGTTTGACGCACATTCGCTAGCATTAACAAGTACGAATTTTCTCAACACACACACACACACACACACACACACACACCCAATTTCTCTAACACTTTCTTTCAAATGTATTGCTTATGTTAGAATAAGAGCAGGAGAATTGTTGTGATTAATAGCATAATGGCTAGTAGATTGTTTGATATCAATCTACAGTCCTTTGTTTATTTACTTATTTATTTTCGTTGCCTCTGTGGAGAAATTTAATTGTTTTTTTAAGGAACTTACTCAAATCGAAATTCTTTTCTTTCAATTGCATTAAAAAACAAATTTCGAGGATCTTGGAGGTGAAATTTTTTTTTTCACCCTTAAAACCAACTGTTGTCTTCTAGGTGAGGAGATGAATTAGGGAATTAACTAAACCCATTTAATCCCATTTACTGGTTTTATGGATAGTGGGATATTTTTGAACAACCATTCAACCTCAGTGAACAAAACCTCCAGTCCTCTTTGCACTAAACTCCTTGGTGTTTCCAACCCACCACAATATTTTCAAGGGAATTTTTTTTGGAGGTGAATGCTTCCTTTATCCTTAGAACTGACTGTTGTCTTTCTTCTTGCTTTGTGAGGAGAAGTGTCACATAACTAACCTGTTTAATCCCATTTAGTGGTGTTTTATATTGTCAGATGTTTGTATGCAAGTAATATGAATCATAAATAATATTAACGACAGAAGATAAGGAGAATAGCTTTTATAGTCTGTAGTGAAAATTATAGGTCTACAGAAAGAAGAATTTCGGGCTTTAATTGATTGAGGTGGTGAGAAGCGTCATAAAGGCTTGTTGACTTACCCAGGATAGGTCTTTAGAATTTGATTGGGGAAACGTGATTCATAAAGATGACCTTGAAATAGCTGGGGCAAGTCTCTGATGATGACAATGATGATTGTCAGACTTAATAGCTTATTCCCGAGGCATTTTCCAAAGTGAAGATTTGGGGGTCACTTCTATTGGCGGATAGCAATTGGCAGTTAGGGAAACAAATACAGCAATGGTCCACATTCAACTGAGGAATGGCCAAAGATAGGGATATCAAAGGACTTCCACCCGGGCATGTTCTGTTCGTGTTGGATCCCACCCTATCGACATTCACAATCATTAAACAATGGGCCACACTCGTACAAATAATTAAAAAAAAGAAAAAGAAAAAAGAGGCTGCCTTGCATACCATAGGGTCGAGATTTATAGTTCCTCTGTTGGAGTTTTCTGTCTCACTTCAGAGAATGGTACAAAGTGATCAGTGGGATATGTGGTTTATGGCATTTCTAGAGGGTTTCTATGGAATGCATTTTTCTCTTGTGGGAGGGCAGCATGCAAGAGACGTTGGCAAACAAAGCATGCTTTTACATTATTCTCCTACAGTTAGGCCAGTTGAGGAACATGGATGAATATGCTCCCTTAATCAAGTGCTATGTGAGACTTAAATGCTGAAGAAAAAGAAGTGCCACCCAACAAAGAAACTTTCACATAGAGTTTTCACATATATGTTGTAATCATTGTGGCTTTACTCTGACCATTCCATATTAGTATTCTCATGTCATCATATGTTTTAACAGTCCATGTACATGCATGCACCAACGAATACGAAATGCTTACGTGAATTTGGCTACATCTTTGACACAACTTGGTTCTCTTGTTTCTTTAACAAAAGAATATACTCGTGTACCTATCTCTTCTCTTACTTTTATCTTTCATACTTTTTAAGTGGGGAAAGCATGGAGAATGCATTAAGGGCATGTTGCAAGGGTATCAAAATCGGGAAAATCCTTATCCATGGTGACCGTAACAATGATCGGCAGGTCTGTTGGGGCACTATGTTGTTCTGTATGTCAGTATCATTTTCTATATCCTTGGGTTCTCATATTGCCACTTTAATACAGCTCATCTATGAGAAGCTACCGTCGGACATATCAAGCCGCCATGTTTTATTGCTTGATCCAATTCTTGCTACAGGTTTGAGATCTCACCCATAATCACAATATTCTCTAAAATTCAGATGCTTGCTAGCATATACTCTCTCCACACACACCTTTACGTGTGGCATGTGTGGGGGACATCTAAGTGTGGATTCCACCATGCAGGTTATCTGGTGGAAAACTGAAGCCAGTTCAGTCAATAGGCAGGCCACCATTTTATGAAACCAATGCGTGCTTTAAAAAACTTACGTATGGTCCACATTTAACGAATGAATGATGTGGCTCACGTATGCATGGCTCGAATATCTGTTACATGTACCCTGTTTTCATGTATACTTCATGTAAAGGTGCATGTGAATCTGGGACAGTGAGGTTAGCAACCTAAGGTAGAAAATGATGACTAGAATTCTTCTCTTCCAGGAAATTCTGCCATCCAAGCTATTTCTCTGCTCATTAATAAGGGTGTGCCAGAATCGAACATCATCTTTCTAAATCTTATATCAGTAAGTCATTTTGATGGTTCCTGTATTTGACAACATCCCATCTTGAAAGAGCATCTCTTTTTCTTGGCTTCTGAATATGATTTTGCAATGCAGTCTCCTGAAGGAATACACATGGTCTGCAAGAACTTTCCAACAATAAAGATTGTGACGTCTGAGATTGAAACTGCATTAGATGAAGAATTCCGTGTAGTTCCTGGTATGGGGCAGTTTGGGGATCGCTACTTTGGCACGGATGAGTATCACCGCAAAGAAGAAATGATGTCATAAGAAGCTACACGAAGAATGACTAGACGTGCCATGTTTCTGTTAAGAGAAGTTTTGACAGTGTGTTTGAGGCTTAAGTTAGGTATTTAGATAGTGGTATTTTACATTGCTCAGCCGACCATTTGTACAGTGCCTTTATGGTTTTCAGTTTGTGGAACTGGGACGTGTTGTTCCATGATCCAAACCGTTGATATTATGGACCCACTGTCAACAGTCCAGGTACCAACATAATCCTAGATGATAAAATTTAAACCTTTTAAATGTGCAAGTAACAAAGAAATGCAGCAATGGTTGCCTTGTAACCAATAAAAGTCCAGAGTCCATTGCCAGGATCATCTTATTTAGGTGGTTTTTGTTGCGTGGGCAATCCATGGTGAATCCCACCACATCTGCATTTTGGATCAGTGAACCATGGACCCAACGTGGACAAACTGAAATCCTAATTGTACTGTACAAACCTTCCGGTCGAACATTGTATCATATCTCATTTCAATAATCCACTTCAAGAGTAGTGGGCAGGATGGAATTCCACTTTCAGTACTGCTATTGCAATAATGGCTCACTGGCAGGCACTACATTTTTCAATCATATAGACATCTTTTCAAATATTTTCAATGTTAATAATGTCATAAATGATTGTGTAATACGATGATGTGTCATATCAAGGATTCTTATTTTTGCATCTCTCTCTTTTATTTTCTGCAGAAATGTACTACAATGTGTTGTGTGCATCTGGGCTTATCTTGTGCATTTGCATGTGATTGTTTGCACATTCACATACAGTGATGAGAAAAATGTAAAAGAGGTTTGCTCCTGTGCATCCTGATGCATTGCATTACAATATGATGGACTTTAGTCTTTGAATCTAGGTCATCTCCAATGATACAAACCATTTATTTAACAAGTCTCACTTTGTATGATGGAAAGACAGTAAATAAAAGCTCTCAATTGGATTGTTTCAACCCTTTAATAGTTTGGCTCTTTTGTTGTGAACAAGAATGGTCACCATAAACCCTTTTTATAATGAATGGGTTGAAATATCCAATCTGAGAGTTTTTTTTTCATGTGCCATCTTCCATGCAAAGAGAGCCCTGTCAAATAAACAGTTTCAGTCATTGAAACAGACCCAAATCCAACTGCTACAGTCCTGAGATATCTTACTGTAATACGTGGGATTTATTCGCAAACTTCAATGCAAAAAAGCTAACCTATTTTTGCTTGCACATGGATGGGTTGCACCTGTTCAACTGATGCCTGGGACAAAAAATTTCCCAGTGGGATTAGTCTTGAGTTTTACCTGAATGTACTTGCCCCACTCAGGAGGTATCTGAGAGTCAAATTAATAGTTACCTCCAGGAATGTAGTTTTGGGTGGGGAATGACCATATTTGTTCAACGTTCAAATTGGGGGCCCACCCATGACACGCATGTAGGATCCAAACAGTGCATCTGATGCACCTCATGTTCAATGTGTCTGCGAAGGATCATTCCCATCTAAAACCCAGGTGGGACACCACAGGGATCAATGTACAATCACGATAGTTCAAAAATCCGAAAAGTGGACTCAACTCGATGTCCAGTCAAATCATATGGACCTGAAGACTCGAATGATTCTAAAATTAACTTGAATTGATGTTATAATTGTTGATATGATTTTGGATCAAGTATAAATATTTCTTTGGGATCTCATTCATTGTCATTCATTCACAAAATATTCTATCAGCATTGCTACATTCATGTAGCAAAGATAAGAGCACATGTAATTGGAAAACTTCCATTATCACTAGAGTTGAATTACATTTCATGTTGTGACATGCACATGTAATTGGAAAACTTCCATTATCACCGGAGATGAATTACATTTCATGTTGTGACATACTACAAGTCCTTAATTATATTTCCAAAGAATCATGTTTAATTTTAGGGTAAAATATAAATAATAAATAAATGAAATACATTTACCTTACCTTTTGCAAGGAATGAAAACAATAGAAATACATAAGGGGCCAATGATACTATACTAGGTAAAGTCCTTGAGATGCGATTGAGAGGACTTGCTTGGTATTGGTTGCAAGACCAATGAAGAAGAAAGTGAAACCATAAGACAGAATTATGTGGTTCAACAATTTTCCTATGTTTACAGAGTAGCACTAAGCTTTTATTATAATAAAGAGAATCAGGAGTACAAGCATATTTTCTGCGCTTTATGGCCTCTTTAGAATAAAAATATTATAATTGAAAGCATCAAATGCTACTGACCCCAAGTATTGTAGGGTTTAGCCTGGAAGCAGCAGTTGCTTGCAGACTTCTCTGGTCAAATCTTTCAGCTACACTTAACCAGGTTGGAAGATCCTAGTTGTTGGGCTGATTTGCGCACACAACAGAATCAATTACTATCCACTGCATCTACCTCTAGGCTGAATACTGCTCTTCCAGATGATATGCTCACAAGACTCACAGGCGGTAACACATTTGAATGAAATAAAAGAGTGAATTGCCAGTGCTTCTGAATCACATGAACCAATCAAAAGACTAAAAGTATTGAATGCCGAAGAATTACACATGGCTAAGGAATATAAGAAAGTTGTTGAATCTTCATCTAGAGTTGAAGAGTACGTTGTGGGTTACAAGGAATTATATGGGATAAACAAGCACAGGGTAAAAGAATTGGAAAAGACGTTGAAAATTACAGGGGCGGAATAACAAATGGCGTTTTCTACATTTCAAGCTGAGGTCGTGTTGGCAAATGCTCAGGATGTTGCTAGTCTTTAAAAAGAGCGTTTCAACATAATGCAACAAAGGATAAACGATTTAAGGACCTATCTAATTGAAGAAACTCTAAGTTAGGAGGAAACAATGACGCTCGAGGATCAACTGACTAGGCATCTTAATAGTGTGATCTCGTACAGGGATCTATGTATTGTACCTGCCACTGAGTCTATTAATATTTATGTTTTTTTTTTTTGGTAATAGAAGAGTATGTATCTATATATTTGTACTTGTAATGTAGGTGTGTCAAAGTTATATGTATATGAACTTATGTATTTGAATAAAGATATGAGTATGTTTTATGCATTCTGTCATCCAAGCAACTCAAACACCCAAAATAGGAAAACTGTTCAAGCATCTTGACTAAGAGTAGACTAATTCAAGAATTTAGGTAGATGAAGTCAAAAGTTTAAATAGAAGCAATGTAATAGAATGATTCTTGAATTAACTCAATAGGGTAAAGCGACATGTATAATTGCATGTAATAGAATGATTCACAATGTGTTCATGATACAATGCGTATGATATTATGGTTCCGTGATGCACATGATGCATGTTGATGCAGAAATTCGGTCAATCCTACCTCACCTCCTGTTAGCTGAAGTACTTGCGATTTATTAAAAACAAGGAAAGACATTGGGGGTGCCAGTTAAGGCTGGTGACCCTCCGATGCTTAAGTCAGGTAATTTCGCAGGAGTAGAAGAATTGAGATAGTTGTCGTCTACCTTTACTCATGGCAGCGGGTGTATTTATAGGCTTGTGAGGGTGGTGGCGTATATGGCAATACCTCTTAGATGGTGATTGCGTATTACGGAAGAAGATCTCTTCCAAATGCGTCATGATTATCTCCCCGAGATCCACGGTGAAGATCTTATCTCAATATATTCTAAGCATATTTGTATTCCGAGCTGGTGGTCGATATTCGAGGCCGACTTCCAAGGCCGAGGTCAGTATCCGAGGCTGACCTCTAAGGTCGAGGTCTTTGGTTGAGGCCGACCTTCAAGGCCGAGGTCGGTATTCGAGGTCAAAGTTGGCACCCGAGGATGAGGTCCATATCTGAGGTCGACCTCCACAGTTCGTAACCGAGGCCGAGGTGATTTTTTGGCCCTTAAGCAATCCATAGTCTTTGAGTCTATACATTTGGTCAATCCATTTTTACTAATAGAGAATGAGAACCTTCCTTGTTTAAGGCTGGCTACCATGGCAGTTAGAGCTATCTGGTTGAAATAATTGTTGACCTGGATAACTTCAGCATGGAAAGGGATGATGTAGTCCTTCGGTAACTTATCTTCTCTCTAGGTAATGGTGAGTAGATGAGTTGCCAGCTTTCTCCTATCTTTTGCATTAATGAACTGAGTGAAAAAGGCTTTGCTGAGTTTTGTGAAGGAGTTGATGGATCTTAACTTTAGCTGCCTATACCATTTTCATGCAGTTTCCAACAAAGTAAGGGAAAAGGCTCGACACATAAACGAGCTCAACACGTTGTGGAGCTCCATCTATGCCCTGAACGATTCCAAATGCTCAGCGGGATCATCAGACCTGGAGTAGGGTGCAATTTACATCATTCAGAATTTGGGCGAGAGTTAGGCTCCCATAATGTCAATGATAAATGGCAGCTCGGTCTCCTCCAGCATAGCCTCGACGGAGGTCGGGATTTGGGCACGATAAGCTTGGTGGATATTGTCGATCTAACCTTGCAGTTCTTTGAGTTTTGCCTTCCAAGATCCCTTGTTCTTGGATACCACCTTGGGAGCCTTTTCCCCAGTGGGGGAGCAGCTGTTGCGATCACGGTTTGGGCCCTCTTCCTGTTTTTCACCATTGTAGAACCTCGATGAGATAGGAATGGCTTTGATGTCATTCCCACACACGGTGCCAAACTATTGATACAAAGATCTGGTTGATCCTGCCTCACCTCCTATTAGTCGGAGTACCTGCGATTTATTGAAAAACAAGGGAAGACATTGGGGGCACTGATTAAGACTAGGGACCCTCCAATGTTTAAGTCAGGTAGTTTCGTAGGAGGAGTAGAAGAATCAAGATAGTTGTCGTGTACCTTTACTCATGTCAGTAGGTATATTTATAGGCTTTTGAGGGTGGTGGCGTATATAGCAATACCTCTTGGATGGTGATTGTGTATTACGAAAGAAGATCTCTTTCGGATGCATCATGGTGATCTCCTCGAGATCAACAACAAATATTGTGGGAAGATCTTATCTCAATATATTCTTAGTATATTTGTATTCCGAGCTGGTGGTCAATATCAGAGGCCAACCTCCGAGGCCGAGGTTAGTATCGAGGCTGAGGTCGGTATTCGAGGCCAACGTCTGAGGTCAAGGTCTTTGGTTGAGGCCGACCTCCGAGCCCGAGGTTGATACCCAAGGCTGAGGTCAATATCCGATGTCGAAGTTGGCACTTGAGGCTAAGGTCGATATTTGAGGTCGACATCCAAAGTTGGTAATCGAATCCGATGTCGGTACCCAAGGCCGAGGTGATTTTTAGGCCCTCAAACAATCCATAGTCTTAGAGTTTGTACATCTGGTCAGTCCATTATACCCATAACAATGCACTTGATGCAACTGATGCAATTGACACGACGCATATTCTACCATATGTACTCTAAATAATCTAACCATTCCCTTAATATTTAGTATATAAAATACTGCCTGTCTATTTACAAATAATTTAGTTAATTTATATTCATGACGTTGTGAATATATAGTAGTATGCAGTAGGTGTTTTCATTTCAAAGGTTATATATCGGGAATGTCACAACAGTTTACTTACTTTAAAATCTAGGCTTAAAAAATCTTCAACATTAAATATCTTATCATTCTAATATCTTGATTATCTTAAAAATCACTTGAATTCATGGAAAATTTTACAATTTTTGGAAAAATTTAAAGATTCGGCACAAATCACAAATTCGAAGAATTTTCAAAGAAAACCTTACCCCAACCTAAATTCTACATTGTCCTATATGTATAAACAAAGGCAATATGAGAAATATTGAGAGCAATGTAAATAAATAGTAGATGAAAAGTACTTGAAAGGTGACAGTATATAGCTAGTCCAAACTTCCTATCGATTGGTTTTTGAACAACTAAACCTAAACTAATCATAAAAAAGAAATAAATTCCTAATATAGGAAAGCAAAGGAAAAAATTACTTATTCTTGATAGATAGGTTTCTCCCTTGGCCAATATCTAAATAAATTTCTCAACAAGCTTCTCAACCAAAAGCCCATTTTGCAGTAGGCTTGAATGTCCTGTATCATGTACGTCCAAAGAAATTCACCTTAATAAAAAAATTTCTTTTAAAATTTCGAGGTTTCCTGATTTTATAACATCCACTTGTGACAGAAAATTTTTATGTGTTAGTACACCATAGTAAATCAGAGACTACAATTAGTTAAAATTTAGAAAAATTCTCTTTAAGCAATGTAGTTACAATGAAATATGAAGTTTCAGACTTCGGTTCTAATTCATGATCCTCTACCCTTAATGGGAAACATTCAAGATCGATAGAAGGAAACACTTTATAACAAATTTTCTCTGGTTAGTATCAACTGCCGAGATAAGGTCTTGTAAGGCATTCACTATGTCTTTAATCATGTTATCATTAGAATCTTCAAAGGATGCCAAGAAAACTTTGAGAGAGTCGAGACATTTGGTGAAAATGGACTCACTTTCCACAATGGAATCAAACATGTCATGTTGGTGGATTGTATCAATATCACCATGCGTTCAAAATTTCCTGTATCTCTTGATCATTAGTTGATAATTCAGATGAGATCGATCCTTGGGGAAACTGGACCATAGACTCATAAATATACTCAGGGTCATCAATGGTAGAGAATCGAGATCACTTACCTTACACGGTGCTTTCGGGTTAGGTTGAGGTTAGACTATGAAAGTGCACTGGTTTGTCAATTAGCGTGAGTGTTGACTCAGCAAGATAAAGGAGCCCCATAAGAAGATTGTTCAAGTGTTTGCCTCAACAGGATGTATGCCCGAACTTGTCAAAGGTAAACCTTAGCCTCACATCCCATGTCCCAAAACACCAGGTATATAAAACCCTTAAAAATGGATAGAACATCTTAGGGTTTAAGGTGAGAAAACTATTATGCAAAATCAAGAAAATCTCTAAGTTTTCTGCCTTTTTCGATTATCACTATGTGGTTCGATGAAATTGAACCCTGTTATCGATGTCCTCGAAACTCACTCGATATCATCGAATTGAGAACTTCAGATGTCCAGCAACTACAAAGAATTCTGGACTGAATTATCGATGAATCGATGGAATGTTCGATATCATCAAATTTTGAATCTCGAGTTCATCAAGACGGCTCGATAAAATCGACACCAGGTCAGATGTGTCTAACATGCTGTTAAGGAAAATCATGTGATTTTTGATATATCGAAGAGAGCCTCGATATCCTTGAAATTCAAACTTCGATGATATCGACAGACTTTTGATGATATCAAATTGGGACACAAAACTATCCAGCATGCTTTAAGGTAAAATCTTTCAAGTATCGAGGATCACTCAATAAAATCGATATTCAAATATCGATCATATCGAGACCAGGTCGATGTCATCGAAAGAGGACACAAACTGTCCAGCAAGCGTAAAGGAAAATTCCTTGAAAATATCGATGAATCGACACCGTCATCGATATCATCGACATTCAAATTTCGATGATATCGAAGGATGCTCAATCATATTAAATACCTATTAAGTTTCAAAGGCAACTGGTCTCACATTTTCAAATGTCGAGGAATCGAACCTTGTTTCAATGAAATCGGAATTCAAAATTTGATGACATCGAAGAGTGTTCAATTTCCTCGACTAGTTGGCAAAAAGGCTCAAAAGCATTTGACAGATTGAGTTTGTGTCATCGAGCAGCCATTCGATGTTATCCAGAGTATATGCTCGATGATATCGAACCTTGCTCGATGATATCGAACTCTGTAAAAAATATGTCTATTTTATTTCCGTTGGAACTTTTTGCTTATTTAATGAGAGCTTGCCTTTGGTTGTTAGCAGAGAAAATAGATAGAGCTTTTGAGTGTTTAAATCCAGATCATATACCCTAAGCCTTTTTCTCTTATGGGAGTTCATCCTCCAATCCACCCTCATCATTGATATTCAATAGAGTGGATTGGGGAATGAACTTTTGCATTCAAGGATCCTACAGCTACCATCTTAACGGTAAATTGTTGAGCTGGGATACCTTGAATGCATAGATGATTGGAATAACTCTGTTTCTAATATAGGAAAACATTTAATAGAGTAGGATTCCATCATAACCTTGACCCAACTCGTCGCTATACATTGGAGCATCTTTTATGTTGCGGTTCAAGGAGCTGAAGATTCTTCGTCATCAAAGAAAGAAATCTTCATCGATGTGCTAAATGGGGCTCATCTATTTATCTGTAAGTTATTAAAGTCCAGAGACCCATTTGATCATTCCTTTTATAGGATTGGGTCAAAGGTGCTTCTCACCCCTTTCAAGTCCTCATAGGAGGTCTCCGATGGGAGTGTACATGGGGGTGTTGTGTGTTGACCCTTACTCTGTGGGGAGCATAAACTTAGGTCCTTGTGTAGGTCCTTGACTTGTGTGGTCTAAAACCTGGGTGCTGTGTGTTGACCGTTGCTCATGGGAGCATAAACTGTTAGGTTCCTTGTGTGGATCCTTGGCCGGTGTGGCCTAAAATCTGGGTGCTGTGTGTTGACCCTTGCTCGTATGTGGGGCATAAACTTGTGTCGTGGAGACATGTTAGAGTTAGCCTAGTGTAGGTTGTACTAGTTTGAGGTGAACCTGATTTGAAACCTCCGTTAGTAAGATCTGGTACACTCAAGGGTTGAGTGCATCCGCCGGAAGTGGAGTAAACACATAGTCGAACCACTATAAAAATAACTGCATTTGAGATTGCCATTTACTTTTACTTCTTGTGTGATTTCTCTGAATGTTCTCATATTGCATGTGTGCATGATTATCTATAACTAAGTAGAATCGCACCTCATACACAGTCACATCCAACATGAACTATGTTTCTTATCTTATCTGAACTATGTTTCTTATCTTATCTATGTTTTGAATAGTTTTGTGATTGGATCCTCTATTTGGCTTAGAAGTCATTAGTGTTACTTTGAAGAAATCCTGATACTTGCATATTTATTCAGGATAGGGTTGATAGATTTTTTAAATGATCATAAAATATTAAAAAGTCTTATTCACCCCCCTCTAGGACATCCTGGCATATTTCTACTTCAAGTAAAGCGGTCATTACCGCAATTTCAATTGGTATTAAAGCGGGTCTCTCTTAAGGGCTTCACCGCCTAGAGAGTGATCTTGACTAAGTTGGTAATATGGCTAAAGGAGAGGGCTCATCTATAAATAGACCTCCGGTATTTGATGGATTCAATTATGTGTACTGGAAGGCTAGGATGCATAACTTTCTCAGATCTTTGAATCATAATTTTCGGGATATTGTTGAAAAAGAATATGTCCCACCAACCGAACAAATAAAACTAGAAAATGACACAAATACCACTAAACCAAAATCCAAAGAAATGTGGACAACATTCGATAAAGAAAAACAAATGTCTAAAGCTAAAGCAATGAATGCTATCTATTGTGTTGTGTCCCAAGAAGTCTTCAATCAAATCAGTATGTGTGGAACAACTAAAGAAGCATGGGATTTGTTGGAAACAACCCATGAGGGAACCAACATGGTGAAAAGATCCAAACTATAGCTCTTAACATCACAGTTTGAAAGTCTGAGAATGGAAGAGCATGAGACCTTCATGGAGTTTTTCACAAAACTAAACATTATTTATAACTCCATAGGTGGATTAGGAGAAAAAGTTCCAGTTCTAAAAATTTGTAGGAAAATTCTGAGATCCTTACCTGAACAATTCAACTCGAAAGTTACAACTATTGAAGAATGTAGAAACATGGATGAAATGAAAGTAGAAGAACTTGTACGTTCCCTACAAACATTTGAACTACACTTCAAGCAAACTCCTAAACCTAAAAATACTGTCCTCAAAACTTCAAAGAACACTATAAATGAGGAAGATGAAAGCGAAAGAGAGAATGAAGATGAGGAAGTGGCTCTGTTGGCTCAAAGGTTCAGAAAATTCTTCTATAGAAACCGTGGCCGACCATTTAAAAGAAGATAGTCGGACAACAAACATTTTACAGATAAATCTGGTAAAAAGTCCAAGAAGCCACAATGCTACACATGCCGAAAGATTGGACATCTTTCCACTAAATGCCCAAATAGGAAAACTAAAGGAAAGGAAATGACTGCCACATGGGTTGATACTGATCAGTCAAAATCACAATATAGTGATCAGAGAGTGATGGGGACCAAAAATCCCTAAAAATTCTTATGGTCTCTACAGCCTCAATCATTCCCATAGAAATTGAGAAAATCCAAGAACCTCAAGCCATTGAATCATTTCCATTTGATGATGAGGAAACAGAGAAAGAAGAAGAAGAAAAGGGATAAACTGCCGGATGCCTATAATTAACTTTATATCAATAACATCAATATCCTTAAAAGACTTGGGATAAATGAAAACAAAAATAAATTGCTACAAAAAGATCTAGACAAAAAATTGGAAATCAATACGCGCTTGATTAATGATCTATAACAATACCACTCTGAAAATGATAAGCTCAAAAGAATCAATACTTTTCTCAAATCTGAGTACGAAAAACTGAACAAACAAATTGAAGTATTGAAAGATAAAGACATGCATCTTTAGAATGAAATTCACACACTCATGTTTGATCTAGAGTAATCCAGAAAATCTGTTAAACTGAATAATAAATTTTTCCCAGAGTAGTGAAAAATTAGAAAAACTCTTAGGGATGGGAAGACATGGAAGAGACAAGAGTGGATTAGGATATGACAAATTCAAATCAAAATACAAAAATGCAACACCAATGTTTGAGAAATTAGCTGCATCTGGAAGTAAAACAATAGATGCTTCTATCTATCATTCATGTGGAGACTTTAGCCATTTCAAATTTGATTGTATTGCTCCAAGGTGGACTCAATCTAATTCCGGTCCAAATCATACTAGTAAATATAGACAAACTGGAAAATCAATACAGACAAACTGGAAAATCAATACAGAATCCACTAATCAATTTGGAAAAAGGAACATATCCATCTTCACCTAGAATGACCAAGAGAATGAAGGAGCTGTTGGATCAGGTGGCTGAATTAAATAAAAAATAAATGAATTTATGAAACAAGGAAACATGATTCAGTTACCCAACTTGATTAATGAAGCAAAAACTACCATAGTAAGAAATCCTGTCACAAAATGGGTAGTGAAAGAGAAGAAAAATTACCTTGTTACTCACTCAAATCATATAACAGGCAATAATGCTAAGTGGTACCAAGATAGTGGATGCTTTAGACCTATTATGGGTGACAAATCTCTCCTCACAAATTATTCAAATCTTGATAATGGGATACTCACCTATGGAGATGGAAGCACTACTAAGGTAATAGGACAGGGAACTATCAAAGGAATGAAAATGCTCAAAAATGAGAATGCCTTTTGCATAAAAGGTTTGACACTTAATCTTCTAAGCATTTCTCAAATATGTGACAACAAGCATGTAGTTACATTCAACAAGCAAGAATGCAAGATCTTAGACCTATCAGGTAAACCAGTGATGAAGGGTTGTCGCACAAGTGACCATAGCTATGTCATTAAAGGCAATGAGAAGGACGATCCATATGCTTATTAACAACTGAGAATGGAAAACATGCCCAGGCTATAACATCTAAGTCTGGATGAATGCATGCACATGATGCATATCTTTTTGATGATTATCATGATATATTTGAGGTTTCTATATCTCAAGAACTTCTTTTATGCAAAAACATTACTGATGTTTATAATTTTGAATGGTACAATGTTTGTACAAATTTTGATGTGTATATAGACTGATATGAAAATATACTAAGTTATACATATATAAAAGATCATCGAAGTACTAGAACAAATGTCATACACCTTTTCTTTAACAAGTCTATTGATGAATTGTATGAATCCTCGATTAAATCAAATAAATGTTGATATCATCGACGCCCCTTCGGAATCGGAAGCGTCACATGTTCTAAGTATGTCATCGAGGACTTCTTCGATAACATCGAATGGGATATATCAATATAATCGAAACAAGCATCGATGATATCGAAGTTCCTCGGCCAATAAATAGCTGGCGAGCGGGAAAAATTCATTTTTGCTTCCCTGCTCGATTTCCTTGGGATTTTCTTTCGTGGCTCTCATCGTTTATCAATCATATGCTATCTAGGGTGTCTTGAATTAGGTAATCTCTAACACATACTCTTGATTCCTCTACGTATACTTCGGTGAGTTAGGGCCTTTCTAGTTGGAAATTTCGGGTTTATTCTCATAGTCCTCAGATTCCTTTTCTTCGACATTTCCTTCTGAGTCATTCTAATAAGTAAGGAGAAAGGAAAGGCTCCTGCTATCGGTGAGTCATCCAGGCTCACTAGAAAGAAATCTGTGGCCTTAAGAGAAAGAGGAAGGGCTTAATCTCAACGATCCCTTGCATGCCCACGAAGCTCCTCTACTTGGCAGTGTCTCGTAGAGAAGCTCCGACTGAAGCACCAACACCGCTACATAATGTTGTGGGTCCTCCTCCACACATACTTGAAAAATACTTAGGGAGACGCTTGGTGTATGAGCATAGGATTGACAGGGAATGCATAAAACCATATAATGTGGAAACTCTGTTAGAGGCAATCGATTGGTTGCCTCTTCTTGATTTCGGGGGTCCATGTCATGATGAGTGGACCTATCGCTTCCTTGCATATTGTCATTCTCCAACACTAGAACCACCATCTATTATTGTCACAGTCGGGGATGATAGTGTTGACATTACTGCAGAATCCATTGCTAGCATTGTTGGTCTAACTTTATCTCCAGTTGGATTGTCTGACCTTGATCTTGAAAATTCCATCACTCTGTCTACAATTACAAAATTCCCATGTCAGTTTCGAGATAACCCATGGTGCCAAGGGAATGCTTTAAAGGTGAAATATATGCACCCTCGATACCGAGTCTTGCACGGGATATGGACCCAATCGCGCTGATCATACCGGGTTCATGGTCATGATTATTTATTCTGTTGCCATTGGAGTCAAACTTTGTCTGCCTACCTTGATCATTCACCAAATAGCAAGTGTCATCCACCAGTCCAGAGCAGTATATTTGCCCTTTCCTCACATCATTCATGTGATATGCAATACAATCAGTATTCCTCAGACAGCCTATCCTGAGCATCCTCTCCAACATTTTAACAAGGTTAATATTCAGAAACTGGACCTTAAATTTCATGCCTATGTGGAAGAAGAATCTGAGGAGGCTATTCATAAAGGTGGTGAAATGGGAGATGACACAACACAAACTGGTAGAGATCCTCTAGAGTCACAACAAGTTCCAGATCCGAGTGGTTTGACTCAGACCCAACACTTCAAGTTTCACCAAGATAGGGTTGGGGCAATGCAGTGGGGATTGGCTAGAATAGAGGACAAGCTAGGGAGACATGATGCGTGGTTCTCAGCATAGGAGAAGATGTCTAGCGTACAACAGTCGGTGTAACAAATGGTCAATCTGATCACTTGCCGATGAGACGATAATGCACAGTCTTCATCAGCCCCTCCACCACAGTATCAATAGTCTCCATGCCATCACATACACCAGATACTCATCTCAGCGTATGGGGATGAATATCTTTTTGAATGTCTTGCGATCTTATGAGTGTATGTGATAGCTACCTAACATGACAGGTCTAACAGTTTTTTTTTTTTTTTTAGAATGGCTTATGGATATCCTTTGTGTAAGGACAATACTTGTCTTTTTGTTTGCCCATGGTTGGGCTAGATATTTGGTTTTGTTGGGTTGGGATGGATGATGAAATACTGCCATACTTGGGCAATTTTTATTTTGGATATTTTTGTTAATGGCTGGTTATAATTCGTATATCCTTACGGCTATATCCCTCTGTTCTCAATTATACATGAAGTTCTGTGAAATGCTGATATGAATTGTGATTGTCTAGCTCCTGCGTATTCCTTAACAATTGAGAATTGGTTTTGTGATTTCTGACATTCAAAGCTATGCTACTATTTTCAGTTAAAATTACATCTTGACCTGGTGTGCATAAATTGTTTCCATGCAAATAGAGATGTCATTATCTGTTTTACATCTGTCTCTTACTAATTTTGCATTTTCGAGATGTATCTCGTATGTATGGTAATATCTGGGTCTCTTTTGATTCTCCCATATCTTTATGCTTCAACTTCAGTCAACTAGTTTTGCTATATTACCCTTTGCTAATGATTGACAAAAAGGGGGAGAACAAATCCCACCACAGAGGAAAATTGTATGTATCTATTTGTTAATGGTGGTACAGGTGTTAGGGGGAGCTACTGAAAGAAGATAGGGGGAGCAGCAACTATAGTCGTGTGTGTGAACTCAATAGCATTGTAAAATTGCGTAAACTTCATGTACACACAATTTAGGGTGTTGGTCTAGATGTTGTTTTAGGACTTCCATGTATTTTGTCACGTAATTGACAAAGGGGGAGATTGAAAGTGCCCTGGTTTGTCAATTAGCATGAGTGTTGAGTTAGCATGATAAAGGAGCCCCATAGGAAGATTGTTCAAGCGTCTTCCTTGACCGGATGTGTGCCCAAACTTGTTACAGGTAAACCTTAGCCTCATATCCCACGTCCCAAAACACCAGGTATATAAAACCCTTAAAAATGGATAAAACATCTTAGGGTTTAAGGTGAGAAAACTATTTTGCAAAATCATGAAAATCACTAAGTTTTCTGCCTTTGTCGATTTATCGATACGTGGTTCGATTCACTCGATATCATCGAATTGAGGACTTCAGATGTCCAGCAACTACAAAGAATTTTGGACTGAATTATTGATGAATCGATGAAATGTTTGATATCATCGAATTTTGAATCTTGAGTTCATCAAGACGGCTTGATAAAATCGACATCGGGTCAGATGTGTCCAATATGCTGTTAAGGAAAATCATATGATTTTCGATATATCGAAGAGAGCCTCGATGTCCTTGAAATTCAAACTTCGATGATATCAGATTGGGACATGAAACTATCCAGCATGCTTTTAGGTAAAATCTTTCAAGTATCGAGGATCACTCGATAAAATTGATATTCAAATATCGATCATATCAAGACCAAGTCATTGTCATCGAAAGAGGACACAAACTATCTAGCAAGAGTATAGGAAAACTTGCTTGAAAATATCGATGAATCGACACCATCATTGATATCATCGACATTCAAATTCCGATGATATCGAGGGATGCTCGATCATATCAAATACCTATTAAGTTTCAAAGGCAACTGCTCTCACGTTTTCAAATGTCTTGGAATTAAACATTGTTTCGATGAAATCAGAGTTCGAAATCCGATGACATTGAAGAATGTTCGATTTTCATGACCAGTTGACAAAAAAATTCAAAAGCATTTGACAGATTGAGTTCCTATCATCGAGCGGCCATTCAATGCTATCCAGAGTATATGCTCGATGATATCGAACCTTGCTTGATGATATCAAACTCTGTCAAAAATATGACTGTTTTATTTCAGTTGGAACTTTTTGCCTATTTAATGAGATCTTGCCTTTGGTTGTTTGCAGAGAAAATAGATAGAGCTTTTGAGCGTTTAAATCCAGTTCATATACCCTAAGCCTTTTTCTGTCATGGGAGTTCATCTTCCAATCCACCCTCATCATTGATATTCAATAGAGTGGATTGGGGAATGAACTTTCGCATTCAAGGATCCTACAGCTACCATTTTAATGGTAAATCATTGAGCTGGGATAACTTGAATGCATAGATGATTGGAATCACTTTATTTCTAATATAGAAAAATATTTAATAGAGTAGGATTCCATCATAACCTTGACCCAACCCGTTGCTATACGTGAGAGCATCTTTTGTGTTGCGGTTTAAGGAGCTGAAGATTCTTAGTCATCAAAGGTGGAGATCTTCATCAATATGCTAAATGGGGCTCATCTACTTATCTGTAAGTCATTAAAGTCCAGAGACCCTTTTAATCATTCCTTTTGTAGGATTGGGTTAAGGTGCTTCTCACCCCTTTTAAGTCCTCATAGGAGGCCTCCGATGGGAGTGTACGTGGGAGTGCTGTGTGTTGACCCTTGCTCTGTGGAGAGCAAAAACTTAGGTCCTTGTGTAGGTCCTTGACCGGTGTGGTCTAAAACATGGGTGTCGTGTTGACCCTTGCTCATGGGAGCATAAACTGTTAGGTTCCTTGTGTGAATCCTTGACCTATGTGGCCTAAAATCTGGGTGCTGTGTGTTGACCCTTACTCCTGTGTGGGGCATAAACTTGTGTCGTGGAGAGACGTTAGAGTCAGCCCAGTGTAGGTTATATTGGTTTGAGGTAAACCTGATTTAGAACCTTCGTTAGTGAGATCCGGTACACACAAGGGTTGAGTGCGTCTGCCGGAAGTGAAGTAGACATGTAGTCGAACCACTATAAAAATAATTATGTTTGAGATTGACATTTACTTCTACTGCTTGTGTGATTTCTTTGAATGTTCTCATATTGCGTGTGTACATGATTAGCTAGAACTAAGTAGAATCACACCTCACACACAGTCACATCCATCATGAACTATGTTTCTTATCTTATCTATGCTTTGAATAGTTTTGTGATTGGATCCTCTATTTGGCTTGGAAGCCATTAGAGTTACTTTGAAGAAATCCTGATACTTGTATATTTATTCAGGATAGGGTTGATAGGTTTTTTAAATGATTATAAAATATTAAAAAGTCCTATTCACCCTCCTCTAGGACATCCTGGCATATTCTTACTTCAACTAAAGCGATCATTACCGCAATTTCAATTGGTATCAAAGCGGGTCTCTCTTAAGGGTTTCACCGCCTAGAGAGTGATCTTGACTAAAGTTGGTAATATGACCAAAGGAGAGGGCTCATCTGTAACTAGACCACCAGTATTTGATGGATCAAATTATGCATACTGGAAGGCTAGGATGCATTACTGTCTCAGATCTTTGGATCATGATGTTTCAGATATTGTTGAAAAAGGATATATGTCACCAACCGAACAAATAGTACTTGAAAATGACACAACTATCACCAAACTGAAATCCAAAGAAATGTGGACGGCATTCGATAAAGAAAAATAAATGTCTGAAGCTAAAGCAATGAATGCTATCTACTGTGCTGTGTCCTAAGAAGTCTTCAATCAAATTAGTATGTGTGAAACCGCTAAAGAAGCATGGGATTTGTTAGAAACAACCCATGAGGGAACCAGCACAATGAAAAGATCCAAACTACAGCTCCTAACATCACAGTTTGAAAGTCTCAGAATGGAAGAGCATGAGACCTTCATGGAGTTTTTCGCAAAAGTAAACATTTTTTTGTAACTCCATGGGTGGATTAGGAGAAAAAGTTCCGGTTCCAAAAAATTGTAGGAAAATTCTGAGATCCTTACCGGAATGATTCAACTCGAAAGTTACAACTATTGAAGAATGTAGAAACATGGATGAAATGAAAGTAAAAGAACTCGTAGGTTCTCTACAAACATTTGAACTACACGTCAAGCAAACTCTCAAAACTAAAAATATTGTCCTTAAAACTTCAAAGAACACTACAAATGAGGAAGATGAAAGTGAAAGGGAGAATGAAGATGAGGAAGTGGCTCTGTTGGCTCAAAGTTTCAGAAAATTCTCCCATAGAAACAGTGGCCGACCATTTAAAGGAAGATAGTTGGACAATAAACATTTTACAGGTAAATCTGGTAAAAAGTCTAAGGAGCCACAATGCTACACTTGCCGAAAGTTTGGACATCTGTACACTGAATGCCCAAATAGGAAAACCAAAGGAAAGGCAATGGCAACCACATGGGATGATACCGATGAGTCAAAATCACAATATGGTGACTCAGAGAATGATAGAGACCAAAACTCCCTAAAAATTCTTATGGTCTCTACAACCTCCATCATTCCCATAGAAACTGAGAAAATTCAAGAACCTCAAGCCACTGAATCATTTCCATCTGATGATGAGGAAATCGAGAAAGAAGAAGAAGAAAATGATAAACTGCAGGATGCCTATAATAAACTTTATATCCATAACATCAATATCCTTTAAAGACTTGGGATAAATGAAAACAAAAATAAATTGCTACAAAAAGATCTAGACAAAACATTAGAAATCAATACGCACTTGATTAATGATCTATAGCAATACCACTATGAAAATGATAGGCTCGAAAGAATCAATACTTTTCTCAAATCTGAGTCTGAAAAATTGAACAAATAGATTGAACTATTGAAAGATAAAAAATGCATCTTCAGAATGAAAATCACACACTCAAGTTTGATCTAGAGAAATCCTGAAAATCTGTTAAACTAAATTATAAATTTTTCCCAGAGTAGTGAAAAATTAGAAAAACTCTTAGGGATGGGAAGACCTGGAAAAGACAAGAGTGGATTCGACAAATTCAAATCAAAATCCAAAAATGTAGCACCAATGTAACGACTCAAAAATTTCCGTACAATGGCCCGAGTACCAACTCGACCAGAAATCACTTAGGATTAAATCCTTTAGAAATTTGACAAAGTTAACTATGTGCTAAACTAGATTAGCCATGAAATCCGTTTGAATCACTTTAAATACGATCTATAAGACCCAAAACATGTAGAATCATTGACGATAGGTTACCCTAAAATCTAGGATCAAACTCATTACCTGTCTGCTCTCGGGGGCACATTGAAACTCTGTATCAGGTCTGGACCGCACATCGGGAGTCTGAATAATACGAGGTTAAGGACTTAGGACCGCCTCGCTGGGCTTGACAACTATCTCGAAAATCAAATTCAGCTAGTATCCCACGACTGTTAGCTTGAGTCCGGAGCGAGAGGGTGTGGAAACACTTGTTTTCTTTCCAAAATAAATATCTTGAATAGTAATCTGAGACTTGTTACTTGCAGACATTTTGTAAGCAACTAGACCGTCAGAATCTGACCCAAATACACCCTCGGATCAGGAAAAATTTTATAAACATATACATGTACTTGGAATTTTAGATCGGGTTTCACTGACCGTTGAACTGAAACTGGTCCCCCACGTGTGATCTGGGAATCCGACTGAAATAAAAACTTAACTCCACTTGGATCCGGTGTTTGTGAGCTTAAGTCTGATGTTTGGCTCAAGGGGGCCCGCCAGAAGTCCTCCGTTGAGCTGAAACAAGGACGCTTTGGTTATAACCTAAGTATACCTTGTCCACAAGTCTATTTCAGAGAGTTTTTAGGCTATATAAGGACCTTAGAACCCTCTCTCCCACAGCCATACGAATTTGAGAGAAACCCTAGAGAGAGAAGTGAGAAAAGAGAGAGAAAGAGTGAGAGAAGTGGGAGAATCTCCCTACTACCATTCCCTGTTGCTACACAAGCTGCACCACCCAATTCTCATCGCTTTCCCGGCGATACCGGCTTCGTTTCTAGGTAAGAAACCCTAACCCTAATCACTTTAGGAGAGGTAAGGGTTGTAGATTATGAAATAGCTAACCTATTTCATTCTATAGGCTACCAAACTGCCGAATACGGAAGCTTGGCAAACCTATCGTATTTGTTGCGATTCTACGGTGAAAGGTGATGACTTTAGGTGTATAGGTTATGATTTTCAACACTTTCAATGTTAGATAATGATAGATTCATGATCTGCATGCAATTGCACATGTACAAAGTGCTTCCTGTTTTCTATTTCGATTAAAGACGTAGAATATGGAATTTTACATATTCTAAGTATTCGTAAAAAATACCGTATACGTATATATTTTAGAAATGTGTTTGACATGATTATTTGTTGTATGAATATATGATATATGGATAAAATACTTATTTGGCGAAAGGATTCGCCCTAATACATGTTATGCTAATATACACTATGTATGTAGAAATAGTGTATTGTAGAAAGTACCATATACGTATATATTTTGGAAATGTGTTTGACATGATTATTTGCTGTATGAATATATCATATGTGCGTGAAATACTTGCTTGGCGAAAGGACTCGCCCTAATACATGTTTTGCTAACATACACTATGTATGTTGAAATAGTGTATTCTAAGTGTTTATGAAAATGCTTGTGAGAGTAAGTGTTTGGATAATGATGCCTTAGGTAGGTGTTGAGATGGGATTCTCAACTACCTTAGAGACATGTATGATTTCCTCCATGAGGTTGTTTACTTAAACCGCTTACTTGTGAAATATATGTGTTTGTATTCTTGTTTATATGGTGCATTATGACATGCATTATAACATGCCTCATACATGCTTATGACATGTTTGTTAGCATGCTTGAATTACTTTGTTTATTATGCTTTACTCCACATGCTTTGAATATGGATTAATTGTGATTGGGATTATGTTTATAGTCTAGACAATCGGTACCAGACTTGAGTTCGTGGTTGAGATTCTTTTCACCACGTAGGATGTGTTTGACGAACCTGAGTCATACTTCGGTTGGCGACAGTGGTTAGGCCACGCGAAGTGCTTATGCACTTCATGTCGTTTAGTTGATTGTGTGCTCGAGCTAGTCAGCTCGTCAAGTAACCCGATTCTAATGTATGTTCACCATGTTTGGTCACTATTGCTTGAACTTAGGGTACTAAACTTACCAGTGAAATCCCATTAACCATGGTACCTCGATCCGCTAAGACTCATGAGCCGAGCATGGTGGTATGGGACACCGTGGTCGAGCTGTCGACCTACGCTGGGGCCACGTACCTCCCCGTAGTGACCAGTGAGCAACCAGACTTGTGAGCCGATTATGGTGGTATGGGACACTATATTCGAGCTATTGGCCTACATTACTTGATGGGTGATGGGGGAGTGGTGCAACGATTCCGTATAACAGCCCTGACAGCCCTGACCATACCAGGCGTAGTGACCTCGAGTATACTCTAAATCTACGGTGAGGCGATGAGCCTTCCCATAGTAACAAAGTATAAGCTAGGCCTGTATTGATAAGGTGATCGGGGAGTGGTGCAATGATTCCGTGTAACAGCCCTGACAGCCCTTGCAGTGACCTAGAAACACACCATCGTATGAGATTGTCTAGGACTGACGACCCTAGAATGGATCATTGTTTGGGAATAATATAAGGAAGGTACCTTAGTTTCCCAATCCTGCTGTTTAAAATAGACTAATAACAACTCGGTAATCATGCTCATCATGCATTGCATATGCCTGGAAGATGTGGAGCACTGAGGAATGCAAGTATGCCGTAAATGTAAGATGGTGTCACATGAGGGAGTATGACGGTGAGGGCATACATCATGACTGCATTCATACTTGCATTAATAAGAGTAGTCAGGAGTGTTTGATTATACTGCTTTATCATTACTGCTTGACTGAGTTAATAACATGTGAACCTATGCTTTATTGTTCCACTGAATTAGCTACTCACTCCCACGTTACGGGACAGTGTTGTACACACCAACCAGACTCTGTCTCAGGTTTAGATGAGCTTACAACTCAGGAGGCTGAGCCGGACTATGACGTGGACCGGAAGAGTTCTCATTTATGCAGTATTCTGGTGGCTTCGACTAGACTGCCGGATCGACGAGATTTGTTGGGATTACTTCCCTAGTTGTATTTTTGACTTTTTGAACATAAAATGGATATATGTATATGGTGACTCAGATGGGTTCATACTGTGGAGAATGAAATGATTTTGTTTCTTTTACATACATATATATACAGTTCAGTCTTCCGCTTGCCTTTATACGATTAATCTGGAGTATGAATTACTGTTTTGGTATAATCTTACTCATGTTTATTGCTCTAACATAGACAATATTTAATCATCATTATTTATGTTGCATAAGTGATGCGTTGGAACTCAGGAGTTGAGTTATGCTCGACCCCCGATTTTCAGGGCGTTACAA
Organism: Magnolia changhungtana; assembly: GCA_030180095.1. NCBI lineage: Eukaryota > Viridiplantae > Streptophyta > Magnoliopsida > Magnoliales > Magnoliaceae > Magnolia > Magnolia changhungtana. The sequence continues at coordinate 515,967 of JASAUF010000393.1, read as the reverse complement.
GTTGGTATCAGAGCATGATTTGGATTAAACTGGACCTGAGTTATGTTCCCACGACGTACGCTAACGCTTTGACTTAGGAGGGTGCGAGAAAAATATAGAAACAGTCCTAGGTTTCCCCGATTTCGCCATTTGGTGAAGTTCATCGAAAACGAGCGTTTTGATCGAGTTCGTACTCAATCCTGATTGCACGAGTCGATCCCAAATCACTTCTAGACTGTCTATTGACGTGTCTAGATCACAATACACCTTATCCCATCAGTCAAAGATCTATAAATGCAATTATGTGTCAGAAAGTGCCCGAAACTACCCGAAATTGAGCGAATCGGAGTCGGAGGCCTACCCACATTAATCTCAGGGCACCTAGGATTTTTTGGGCCCTAGGGGACAGGAGGGTCTCGCCCATGGGGCGGGCCCTCAAAATCTGGAAAGATGGTTGGTGAGGCCCTCGCCCGATCGGCGAGGCCTCGCCGAAATTTGGGCTGGGCCAAGCCCGCGGCTCGGGCCGATCCTCTTTGGGGGTCTAATAAACCCCCTCATATACCTCCCGTCCATTTTCAATCTCCCAAACCCATACTTCCTTCACAAAACCCACCTCCAAGCCATTTTTCCCTCTACACTTGCTGTTTTCTCTTCAAAATCACTACTCTAATCGTCCCCTTTCTCATTTTCGACCATAACTCATTCATTCCCATCGTCCACAGCAGTTCTTACCTCCCTACTCTCTCCATTTTCTCTCATTCGGACTCCTACATGCCCCATTTGAAGCTCTAAACTTGCAAGCTCCCTAAGCCATCCTACCTCTCCATTTTCCTTCTCCATTCACTGTTCTTTGGGCCTTTGCAATACCTGTTGAGCCTCCTATCCATGGAGAACTCACATTTCCAGCCCCTTCTCTCTTTTTCCTTCATTTTCCATGACCTTTCTCGCAACTGTTTCGACCATTTTCTCCATCTCCACCATCCTCTCTCTTATGGGTAAGAGAAAGAGCGCCGCCGATGAGGCTGGGCCTAGTCACCCTACACGATCAAGGCGGCCGAGAGACACCGCCACTAGCTCAAGCACTGCCCGGGAATTTGGAACGAAGCGAGATCTTGATCCCCGGATCCCTGCTGAATGAGTTCAGTTGGCGGCACTACCTCATGGAGTTTATGAGGACTGCAGGGTTCTCTTTGAAGCCCAGGTGGATGAACGGCTCTTCGGTGAATACTACTTGTTTAAGCAAGTGGAGGCGGCCCACTGGGGTCCGCTATTTGAGGCCAGAGGTCACGCTAATCCTGGTACTGTCCGAGCCTTCTACGCCAACATTAGTGAGCCTATACTGGAACCTTTGCAGTTTCGGCTCTTGGTTGGGGTGGATCTGTTTGTCACTGCTGATGTGAGAGTGATTGCGCGGCTTATGAATATGCCCCTTAGTGACATACATGCTAGCGAATAGAATCTGGGGACTGCTTGTGAAAAGGATTGTCACAAACGTTACCTTTGTGGTGGCTGACTGGTTGAGTGGCAACTGAACAAAAGTCTGCTAGTGTCCCACATGTCAGATGACTTCTGCCTACTACATCACATCTTCACATACAACCTCTACCCCAGACACAGTAATTGCAGCGAGTGCACGTGACTCATGGTAGACTTTCTATACCAAGTGGGGCAGAGGGCGAACTTGTGCTTGCCTACATTCGTGTTGCGACAGATTGTGAGTATTGCACGCTCCACCAGGAGCTCTGATTCGCTTCCCTTCGGCCGACTCATATGCAAGATTGCACGGGAGTTTGGCTATAGTCTGGGGGTGAAAATGCCAGCACCGATCCACCAAATCGACGAGAGTACTCTCCATCAGATGGAACTTGGGGCGCGGCGATGACGGGCCCGACATGTGAAGAGCGAGGATGAGTTGGCGAGCGAAGAAGAAGAGAGTGAAGATGGGAGTGGCAATAAAATAGAAGAAGAAGAAGAGGAACCTGAGGCCCAAGATACAGAGGAGAGTTCACCTCCTGCGGCTCAGGAGCAGGGCACTGATCGGGCTACTATAAATGCGCGTTTAGCCGGTCTTGAGGAGGGCCAAGCCGCCCTGCAACAGGAAGTCGGGCGGGTCCAAACCAAGCTCAGCAAAGTGTCTTGCACCTTGAAGGCAATCCTGCGCTGTCTATAGGACAAGAATGCCCCTCCTCCATCGCCTAACTCAGATGCCTAGCCATCCTTACTACTGTTTTGTAGTTGTTTTGGTTTCCTCTGTAGTAGGTTTATGTTTCGTGTTGATGATGTAGTAGTTAGTAGTATGTTTTAAGTGTTTGATGTTATGGATGTAATTGGCTCGCATGTACTTTCTGTCATGATTCATGTAACTCTGTATCCCATGTATTATGATAATTTTGGGTAAATGAAAAGCATGCAACCTCTTTTGCTATGAGATGTGTAGAATGCTTAAAGTGCTTGTATAATGTGTTGCTATGCTTTATCTCACATACGTTGCACCCTATGTTGTATAGGATATACACGGAGCACGGCACACATCCTTCTCACTAACTCGATGGACCAGACTCCTCGTAGAGGTGGTCCTACGGACCAAGGGTTAGACTCTGATCAGCCTCCTGTTGGTCCTACTAGTGGATTACCACCTTATACACCCCCGGTTCGCGAGTAGCACCGGGCATCCTCATCTACACAGTATGAGCCGCAGGCTGCTCCACCTCCTGATAGGTTTGAGCGGTTGATGTTGATGATGCATCAGCAGCAGATGCAGCACCAGCAGCTTATGACCACTATTTCTGAGGCCTTGTCTCAGGGTGGGAGTACGACTCCACCTCCGACATCTACACGTCCTGCTGAGCATACAGAGCCTCTTGCTCAGTTTGGGGATGTACCTCTGCCCACACCTATTGTACCCCTACTGGAGATGTTGGTACTCATGGCCTACTTGAGCGATTCCAGCGCTTGAGGCCTCCCACATTCACGGGTTCTCACAGACCCGAGGAGGCTGAGTTTTGTTTAGACCACATCTCCAAGATGCTACGGATGTTGCACCGTATTGAGGCAGAGCAAGTTGAGTTGGCCACTTTCATGTTCGAGAGGGAGGCCAGCTTGTGGTGGGCCAGTGCGCTGCGGTCTGTCGCAGTGGACTATGTGTGGATTTGGGTAGCATTTGAGTTCTGGTTCCACGAGAAGTATTACCCGCAGACTTACAGACACGAGCGGGAGGATGAGTTTTTACGTCTCAGGCAGGGAGGCATGACTGTTATTGAGTACGAGCATCGCTTTACTGAGTTGGGCCGCTTCGTCCCGACCATCCTTGTTGATGAGCAGATGCGGATACGCCATTTTTCTGGAGGTTTGTGACTTGATATATGGTCGAAGATGTGTTGTATCAGTATACCTTCTTACGCGGAGCTGGTTCACATGTCTATGATGGCCGAGCAGGATGTTGATCGGCTGATCCATTTTCCTGGTACGATGGTTACGAGACCACGACCAGAGATGCAGAGCAGGCCTTTACTAGGCAAGAGGCCTCGTGATGACTCGCCTCCCAGGATCGCATCGCTAATGGCTCCGATGGGGTGCCCTATTGTGACCTGTACGTATTGCAGGAGACAGGATCATACTGTTGGGAGCTGTTTCACACAGATGAAGGATAGTGGGTTCTCTCCGCCGCAGATGATTGGTCGTTCTCGCCCACAGGCTATATCGACTCCGCCACTTCGGATGACACCTGCACATCCATCCTTCAAACCACCTACACCTCATTTCAGGCCGCCTCAACGGCCTATGGTTCCACAACCAAACAGGCAGCAGCAGGCTCGGGTACACTCACTTGCAGTTGGGGCATCCGAGGGATTGGACGTAGCACCTAGGGCCTTCGAGGTTACTGTACATGTGCAAGGTACTCCAGTATTTCTTTTGGTGGACACCGGGTCTACTATCTCTATTGTATCATGTGCTACAGTCAAGAGGATAGGGTTGGAGACTAGTCTTATGACTGGGTTGAGACTCCTTACTGCCATGGGGACTTTCTCAGACTCCACTACGATGTGTAGAGGTTGTTCGATAGACCTAGGGAGCAGGACAGTGACTGTTAACCTGTTCGTCGCACCGCTCCATCATTATGATATGATTCTCGGCATGGACTAGCTTGTGGAGATGAAGGCCGAGATCGATTGCGACACTCGAATCATGACAACACGTGGACCTGACGGCATGGTCTTTACTTTTCCAGTGCAGGTCAGTTAGTATTACCGCATTAGTAGCTACGCTACCCTATTAGAGTAGGTTGATGGTCCGACGTTGGGAAATATGCTTATGGTTTAGGATTTTGCAGGTGTGTTTGTGATGATTTCTAGTTTGCCACCTCGGTGCGAGATCGACTTCACCATTGATCTTATGCCTGGTACGACACCTATCTCATTGCCGACTTATCGTATGCCTCCATGTGAGATGGAGGAGCTGAGGGAACAGATTGACGGGTTGCTAGGGAAGGGTTTTATACGACCTATTGTGTCCCCCTGGGGAGCACCTGTACTGTTTGTGAAGAAGAAGGATGGTTCACTACGATTGTGTATTAATTACCGTAGGTTGAACCAGGTCACCGTGAAGAACAAGTATCCTTTGCCCAGGATAGATGATCTGTTTGATCAGTTGAAGGGGGTGAAGTACTTTTCGAAGATTGATCTACAGTCAGGGTATCATCAGCTGCGCATCAGAGATGAGGACGTGCAGAAGACAGCTTTCAGGACATGCTTTGGGTACTACGAGTTTCTAGTGATGTCGTTCGGTCTTACGAATGCACGGCATGTTCATGGACTTGATGAACCGGTATTTCACCATTCCTATACCGATTCATCATCGTCTTTATTGATGACATTCTGATATGCTCTACGATTCAGGAGGAGCACGAGGAGCACCTGAGAGTGGTGTTGGAAACGTTGAAGAAGAACCGGCTGTTCGCGCAGTATAAGAAGTGCGACTTCTGGCAGGAGGAAGTCAAGTTCCTCAGACATGTGGGTCCAAGGATTGAATAGCAGTGGACCTTGCTAAGGTAGCCGCGGTTCAGGATTGGCAGCAGCCTGGCTCGATTACCGAGGTGAGGAGTTTCCTTGGTCTGATAGGGTATTATTGACGCTTCATTCGGGACTTCTCGAAGATTGCTAGGCCGTTGTCACAGTCGACACGTAAGGATTTGAAGTTCGCCTGGAATGAGAAGGCAGAATCAGCTTTCAAGGAGCTGAAGGACAGGTTGACGTCCGCCCCTGTGCTAGTATTGCGAGAGCAAGGGGTTAAGTATACGATATACACTAACGCGTCTCGCGTTGGTTTGGGTTGTGTCCTTATGCAGAAGGACAGGGTGATTTCGTATGCCTCGAGACAATTAAGGAAGCACGAGGAGAATTACCCTACACACGACCTGGAGTTGGCAGCTGTCATCTTTGCATTGAAGCTTTTGGAGACATTACCTCTACGGAGAGGAGTTTGAGCTTTTCTGCAACCACAAGAGCCTTAAGTATATATTCACGCAGCGAGACTTGAATATGAACAATGCCGATGGATGGAGACCTTGAAGGACTTCAAGTTCGAGGTTTCCTACCATCCTGGTAAGGCGAACCTTGTGGCAGACGCGTTGAGCCGCAAGAAGGCTATAGCATTTACGTCTCCGTTGATGATAGCAGAGTGGGACATGGTTGAGTTCGTGCGGGACTTCGAGCAGAGACTCACCGTGGAAGAGCCATTTGAGTGTGTTGTGCACGTTCGGGTGTGACCACTTATTGATGATAGGATCATTGAGGCCCAGAAGGGCGATGAGCGGTTGTCTGAGCTTCGAGAGCAAGCTAGCGACGCTGAGGACTCCGAGTGGAGAGTTGGTTCAGATGGGGGTCTACGATTCCGTGGCCGCCTATGCGTTCCTGACATACCTGACTTGAGACATGAGCTTCTCGAGTCTGCCCATAACTCGAAGCTTGCGATGCATCCTGGTAGCACGAAGATGTACCAGGACATGAGACGGTCGTATTGGTGGGATAACATGAAGGCCCACATCGCTGAGTTCGTTTCTCGTTGTCTGACGTGCCAGCAGGTCAAGGCAGAACATCGCCGACCTCCTGGACTGCTTCAGCCCATGCCCATAGCAGAATGGAAGTGAGACTTCATTTCCATGGATTTCATATCGGGGTTGCCGAAGACGAGGAAGGGACACGATTCCATTTGGGTGGTTGTGGACCGGTTGACCAAGTCGGCCCATTTCCTCCCTATCAGAGTCACGAACTCTGCAGACGAGCTGGCTAGGCTGTACATCAGAGAGATTGTGCATCTGCATGGAGTTCCACTTGAGATCGTGTCAGACAGAGACACTCAGTTCACATCTATCTTCTGGACTCGTATCCAGGAAGCGATGGGTGTGAAGTTGAAGTTCAGTACGACGTTTCATCCTCATATTGACGGGCAGACAGAGCGGGTGAATCAGATTCTGGAGGATATGTTGCGAGCATGTGTGTTGGACTTCTAGGACAGTTGGGATAACTGTCTTCCTTACGCAGAGTTCACCTACAAAAACAGCTTCCAGGCGAGTATTGGTATGGCTCCATATGAGGCCCTGTATGGTCGCCCTTGCAGAGCACTGCATTGTTGGGCTGAGGTTGGCGAGCGTAGCTTGATTGGCCTAGAGTTAGTTCAGGCGACCTCAGAGAAGATCGACATTATCAGGCGTCGACTTCTTACAGCGCAGAGCAGGCAGAAGAGCTATGCCGATACGAGGCGGCGACCACTTGAGTTTGAGGTTGGAGACCATGTGTTCCTCAGAGTTTCCCCTATGAAGGGAGTCCTTCAGTTCGGGAAGAAGGGGAAGCTTACACCAAGGTTTATTGGTCCGTTTTAGATACTGGATCGAGTGGGTGCTGTGGCATATCGTCTCACTTTGCTCACACCACTTGCAGCTGTACACAACGTATTTCATGTATCTATGTTGAAGAAGTACGTTCCTGATCCTTCACATATCATCAGATGGGAGTAAGTACAGTTGAGTAGGATGCTACGTATGAGCTGCGTCCGACGCGTATCCTTGACAGGAAGGAGCAGGTACTGCGAAGCAAGGTGATTCCACTCGTGAAGGTACTGCGGACACATCATACAGAGGAGGAAGCTACGTGGGAGACAAAGGCCGAGGTCAGAAAGAACTACCCTCAGATTCTCGAGGAGTACGAAAAGGTACAAATTTCGAGGATAAAATTTTTGTTTAAGGGGGGTAGATTGTAACGACTTGAAAATTTTCGTACAATAGCTCAAGTACCACCTCGACCAGAAATCACTTAGGATTAAATCCTTTAGAAATTTGACAAAGTTAACTATGTGCTAAACTAGATTAGCCATGAAATCCGTTTGAATCACTTTAAATACGATCTACAAGACCCAAAACTTGTAGAATCATTGACGCTAGGTTACCCTAAAATCTAGGATCAAACTCATTACCCGTCTGCTCTCGTGGGCACATTGAAACTCTGTATCAGGTATGGACCGTACATCGGGAGTCCGAATAATACGAGATTAAGGACTTAGGACCGCCTCGCTAGGCTTGACAACCATCTCGGAAATCAAATCCAGCCAGTATCCCACGGCTGTTCGCTTGAGTCCGGAGCGAGAGGGTGTGTAAACACTTGTTTTCTTTCGAAAATAAATATCTTGAATAGTAATCTGAGAGTTGTTACTTGCGGACATTTTGTAAGCAACCAGACCGTCATAATCTGACCCAAATACACCCGATCAGGAAAAATTTCATAAACATATACATGTACTTGGAATTTTAGATCGGGTTTCACTGACCGTTGAACTGAAACTGGTCCGCCACGCGTAATCTGGGAATCCGACTGAAATGAAAACTTAACTCCACTTGGATCCGGTTTTTACGATCTTAAGTCCGACGTTTGGCTCAAGGGGGCCCGCTAGAAGTCCTCCGTTGAGCTGAAACAGGGACGCTTTGGTTATAACCTAAGTATACCTTGCCCACAAGTCTATTTCAGAGAGTTTTTAGGCTATATAAAGACCTTAGAACCCTCTCTCCCACAGCCATACGAATTTGAGAGAAACCCTAGAGAGAAGTGAGAAAAGAGAGAGAAAGAGTGAGAGAAGTGGGAGAATCTCCCTACTACCATTCCTTGTTGCTACACAAGCTGCACCACCCGATTCTCATCACTTTCCCGGTGATACCGACTTCGTTTCTATGTAAGAAACCCTAACCCTAATCAGTTTTGGAGTTGCAAGGGTTGTAGGTTATGAAATAGCTAACCTATTTCATTCTATAGGCTACCAAACTGCCGAATAAGGAAGCTTGGCAAACATATCGTATTCGTTGCGATTCTACGGTGAAAGGTGAGGACTTTAGGTGTATAGGTTACGGTTTTCAATGCTTTTAATGTTAAATAATGATAGATTCATGATCTGCATGTAATTGCACATGTACAAAGTGCTTCCTGTTTTCTATTTCGATTAAAGACATAGAATATGGAATTTTACATATTCTAGGTATTCGTAGAAAATACCGTATACGTATATATTTTGAAAATGTGTTTAACATGATTATTTGTTGTATGAATATATGATATATGGATAAAATACTTATTTGGCGAATGGATTCGCCCTAATACATGTTATGCTAATATACACTATGTATGTAGAAATAGTGTATTGTAGAAAGTACCGTTTACATATATATTTTAGAAATGTGTTTGACATGATTATTTACTGTATGAATATATCATATGTGCGTGAAATACTTGCTTGGCGAAAGGACTCGCCTTAATACATGTTTTGCTAACATACACTATGTATGTTGAAATAGTGTATTCTAAATGTTTGTGAAAATGCTTGTGAGAGTAAGTGTTTGGATGATGATGCCTTAGGTAGGTGTTGAGATGGGATTCTCAACTACCTTAGAGACATGTATGATTTCCTCCATGAGGTTGTTTACTTAAACCGCTTACTTGTGAAATATATGTGTTTGTATTCTTGTTTATATGGTGCGTTATGACATGCTTTATAACATGCCTTATACATGGTTATGACATGTTTGTTAGCATAATTGAATTACTTTGTTTATTATGCTTTACTCCACATGCTTTGAATATGGATTAATTGCGATTGGGACTATGTTTATAGTCCAGACAATCGGTACCAGACTTGAGTTCGTGGTTGAGATTCTTTTTGCCACGTAGGATGTGTTTGACGAACCCGAGTCGTACTTCGGTTGGCGACAGTGGTTAGGCCATGCGAAGTGCTTATGTACTTCATGTCGTTCAGTTGATTGTGTGCTCGAGCTAGTCAGCCTCGTCAAGTAACCCGATACGTCTAATGTATGTTCACCATGTTTGGTCACTATTGCTTGAACCTAGGGTACCAAACTTACCAGTGGAATCCCGTTAACCATTGTACCTCGATCTGCTAAGACTCATGAGCCGATGATGGTGCTATGGGACACCGTAGTCGAGCTGTCGGCCTACGCTGGGGCCACGTGCCTCCTCGTAGTGACCAGTGAGCAACCAGACTCATGAGCCGATTATGGTGGTATGGGACACTATATTCGAGCTGTCGGCCTACACTACTTGATGGGTGATGGGGGAGTGGTGCAACAAATCCGTGTAACAGCCCTAGCAGCCCTGACCGTACCCGGTGTAGTGACCTCGAGCATACTCTAAATCTATGGTGAGGCGACGAGCCTTCCCATAGTAACAGAGTATAAGCTAGGCCTATATTGATAAGGTGATGGGGGAGTGGTGCAACGATTCCGTATAACAGCCCTAACAGCCCTTGCAGTGACCTAAAAACCCACCATCATATGAGATTGTCTAACGACCCTAGAATGGATCATTGTTTGGGAATAATATAAAGAAGGTACCTTAGTTTCCCAGTCCTGCTGTTTGAAATGGACTAATAACAACTCGGTAATCATGCTCATCATGCATTGCATGTGCCTGGAAGATGTGGAGCACTGAGGAATGCAAGCATGCCGCGAACGTAAGATGGTGTCGCATGAGGGAGCATGTCGGTGAGGGCATACATCATGGCTGCATTCATACTTGCATTAATAAGAGTAGTTAGGAGTGTTTGATTATACTGCTTTATCATTACTGCTTGACTGAGTCGATAACATGTTAACCTATACTTTATTGTTCCACTGAGTTAGCTACTCACTCTCACGTTACGGGACGGTGTTGTACACACCAACCAGACTCTGTCTAAGGTTTAAATAAGCTAACGACTCAGGAGGCTGAGCCGGACTATGACGAGGACCAGGACGAGTTCTCATTTATGCGATTCGGTGGCTTCACCGTTAGACCGCCGGATCGACGGGATTTGCTGGGATTACTGTAACGCCCGAAAATCGGGGGTCGAACATAAACTCAACTCCCGAGTTCCAGAACATCATTTATGCAACAAAATGAATGATGATTGAATGTTGACTGTATTCGTGCATTGAACATGAGTGAGATTAAGCCAAAACAAGATATCATACTCCGAGACAAGTTAAATTTGCAAGCGGAAGACCGATAGATAGATAAAATATATAACTTATGATGAGTCTCCGAGTGTGATAACATTACCAGTTAAATAAATACAAGTGCGGTTCTAAAATGTACCAAATGTGAGGAAGTGTAATGCCTCCTATCCCATGTACCATAGCCCCATCAATACAATATCGTCTTCATTGACCTACCGAGAGATACGATATGAGAACTCCTCCTATCATTACAGTAGTCCGGCTCTGCTTCACAAGCATCGTCATCACCTGAAACTCAACAAATCTGGTTGGTGTTGCAAACACCGTCCCGTAACGTGGGAGTGAGTGATTAACTCAGTGGAACAGTAAAGCATAGGTTAACATGTTATCAATTCAACCAAGCAGTAATGATAAAGCAGTACAAATCAAACATTTCTAACTACTCTTGTTAAATGCGAAAATGAAATGACATGATGCTGTATGCCCTTGCCAAACCACCCTCAAGCGACATCATCTTACGTTCGCGAATGCTTACTCCCTCAGTGCGCCACATCTACAAAGCACATGCGGTGCGATGATGCTCATGATTACAAAGTTTTTATTAGTCCATTTCAATCAGCAGTATTGGGAAATAAGGTACCTCCCTTGTATCATTCCCAAACATGATCCATTCTAGGGTCGTCAATCCTAGCTAATCTCATACGATGTTATGGTTTGAGAAGCGTAGTGAAGGCATCGCAAAGGGCTCGTCACCCGTCAGCGCGGATACAGATCTCACCGTATGCGGCTCGATTGCTGGCTGTCAGCTCAAGTACAGGTCTCACCGTACTTGGCCCAATCACTAGCCGTCAGCTCGAGTACAGGTCTCACAGTACTCGGCTCAACTCATACTCTAGTTGCTGTGAAAGGCTCATCGCCAATCACAGACACTTGGAGTACACTCGATGATACTACGGAGGACTCGTCGCACGTCAGCACGAGCACAGGTCTCACCGTACTCGGCTCTCGCCGTAGTATCGACACTCGAATATAGTGTCCCATACCACCATAATCGGCTCACGAGTTTGGTTGCGCAATGGTCACTACGGGGAGGCACATGGCCCCAGCGTAGGCCGACAGCTCGACCACGGTGTCCCATACCACCATGCCCGGCTATGCGTCTTAGCGGATCGAGGTACCATGGTTAACGTGATCGCCACTGGTAAGTTTGGTACCCTAGGTTCAAGCAGTAGCGACCAAACATGGTGAACACACATAAGACAGATCGGGTTACTTGACGAGCTCGGCTAGCTCGAGCGCACAACAAGTTGAACGACATGAAGTGCATAAGCACTTCGCGTGGCCAACCACTATCGCCAACCGAAGTACGACTCGGGTTCGTCGAACACATCTCACGTGGCAAATGGATCGCAGCCACGAATTCAATTCTGAAACCGATTGTCTGGACTATAATCATAGCCCCAAACATGATAACTTGCAGATAGATAAAGCAGTAATGGATCAAGATTCCACTCATACAATCAAGGTATGGTATTATCCGTTTAGAATCGGCCAGGTCACATTGACGCACTCGTTGCAGACCGCTCCCCATCACCCATGACGGATCATACAATGTAAATATAAATTTAAACATATGCATTACATAGTTATAATCATAAAGCAGTTGAGCATGTTATGAATCACAACACAAGCATGAGTTTATACATGTTCAATTCCTAATCACACAACTATCAAAGAAGATCATACACATAGTTAAAAAAGGTTGAGAATCATATCTCAACACCCTTATACATTACAATTTGCTAACTACTACTCATTCAGACGTTTCAAGAAACACTTGAACTACATACATCACATACATGACATATGTTGATCACATAGGTATTAGGCCAAATCCTTCTACTAGGGAGCTACCCCAATTATAACACGCGTGCCCCCACGACGGATAGTCATGGCAAGCATGGGTCCAAGTTCTATATTCATTCAGTCATTTCCACAAACACTTGGACTACGCACTTTAACATATGTAGTGTATTGACCGTGGCGTGATTTAGGGCAAGTCCTTTCGTCAAGGGGTTGACTAGTACATTTCAATCATGTTCTTACATTCAATACACATGACAAACATAAATCATAAATCCATATTTACTTAGTCATTTCAACAAACACTTAGAATACACTATTCCAACATACATAGTGTATATTAGCAAACATGTATTAGGGCTATCCTTTAGCCAAGTGAGTATTTTATCCATGTATAATATATTACTACAGCAAATAATCATGATAAATACATCTCTAAAATTTATACGTATACAGTATTTTCTAAAATACGCATTTTCAACATACATAGTGTATACAAGGGAACTTATAATACGGCGATTCTTTTCGCCAAGCAATTAATTTATACGCACATAATATATTTATACAACAAGTAATCATGACAAGCACATCACTAAAATATACACGTATACGGTACTTCTTACAATACCGTATTTCTACATACATAGTGTTTATTAGTAAACATGTATTTAGGCGAATCCTTTCGCCAAATAAGTATTTTATCCATACGTCATATATACATACGACAAATAAACATGTCAGACACATTTCCATAAAAAATACGTATACGGTATTTTATACGAATACCTAGAGTATGTGAAATTCCAAATTCTACAATTCTAATCGAAACAGAAAACGGAAAGCACTTTGTACATGTGCAATGCATGCGAGATCATGAATCTATCATTATCCGACATTGAAAGGGTTGAAAACCGCAACCTATACACCTAAAGTCCTCACCTTGTGTCGTAGAATCATAACTGAGTCGATAGGTTCGCTAAGCTTAGGTATATACGGGAGTTTGGCAACCTAGAGAATGAAATAGGTTAGCTATTTCCTAACCTACAATGTCTAATCCCCAAACAAAGTTAGGGTTAGGGTTTATTACCTAGAAATGACGCCTTAAATCGCCGAAAAAGCGAAGAAAGAGGCGGTGCGGCTGTGGAGCGGGAAGTACGGCAGGGAGTAGCTCCTACTTCTCCCTCACTCTCTCTCTCTTTTCTCTCTCTCAAATCTAAATTCGTATGGCTGGAATGGGAGAGGGTTTAAGGTCCTTTTATAGCCTAAAACCTTCCCAAAATAGACTCAGGTTCAAGGGTTACTGCTAATATAAGTATTTCGTCACTTTTCCAGCTCAAAAGAGAGGTTCTGGTGGCCCTCCTTGAGCCAAATGTCAGACTTAAGCTCACCACACATGGATCAATGTGGGATTACGTTTTTGACTCGATCGGATTCCCAGATCGCACGTGGCAGACCACTTTTAGTTCAACGGTCAGTGGGCCACGATCCGAAATTCCAAGTACATGTAAATGTTCCTGAAATTTTTCTTAATCCGAGGGTGTAATTTGGTCTGATTCTGACGGTCAGGTTGCTTAATACTGACGCGTCAACGAATGGTGCCAGATCACTATTCTTGATATTTATTTTGAAATGGGAATAGTGTTTTTCACACACCCTCGTTCCGAATCGAAACGAATGGCCGTGGGACATCGGATGGACCTGATTTTTGAGATGATTGTCAAGTCCAGTGAGGCGGTCCTAGTTCCTTAACTTCGTGTTAATCGGATTTTCAATGTGCGGTCTAGACCTAATACGAAGTTTTAAGATGCTCCCGAGAGCAGCCGGGTAATGAGATTGATCCTAGATTTTAGGATAACCTAGCGTCAATGATTCTGCAAGTTTTGGGTCTTGCAGATCGTATTTAAAGCGATTCAAATGGATTTCATGGCTAATCTAGTTTAGCACCTAGTTCACTTTGTCAAATTTCTAAAGGATTTAGTCCTAAGTGATTTTTGGTCGAGGTGGTACTCAGGCCTTTGGAGTTTGTATATGAGGTGATCCAAGTTATGATACTTAGCTAGTTTAAGATAGTGTCTAGGGTGAAGGTGCTTTGAGAAATTGAAAGCACAAGGTAGTGAAGGGTGGGATTTGTGAAGAAAATGGTTTGAAAAGAGATTTGAGGCTTTAATTGAGCGTTTAAGCAGTTAAACCTGTATTAGGATCGATCCATTGCCTAAGGACGTCTAATCCCAGGTTGACAAAAATCCGGGGCGTTACAATCTACCCCCCTTAAAACAAAATTTCGTCCCCGAAATTGGCTAAGGGTAATAAGGGAAGATTTCTATTATTTCATTTACCTAAGACTTATTGGTTCCAAGTTTCTACGCGTGGTAGGGTATGTACTAGTTGGTTCATTTTAGTCTACCCCCCTTAAAACTTATTTCTTTATCCATTTCTCATACCCGGAAGGTTTGCTACAATTAATTTATTTCTTTACCTATCTGGAGTCTCGACGACAATCCCCAATTATTTAGAGTAAGATAGCTATTTTCATTGTTTGACCAGCACGGAGAGACGGTTATAGTAGGCTTGATCCCGATACATCGATCATCTACCTGACTAGGGTAAAAGGCTCGTCGTATCCCCTCCTAACCCTGGTGAATCCTGGTCTTCTGCTCAGTCAAAACACAGAGTCCATTGTCGCCCAGGATTAAGAATTGGGTCAAGCCGCGAATGTTTCGCAGTTGTATATTTCAGTAACTCTGTAGTCTGATCACTCTAGAAACGTAGGGAATGTCCATCGTTGAAAGGCTCAAATTGTCTCTGTCTAAGGTTACCTTTTAGGTCTTAGTCTAAGAGAGTCCCCATTATTATCTATGTCCAAGGAAATGGTGAATCAAATCTTACTAGGGCAGACTAGGGCTTCTATAATGTTCGTATTCAACGAGCACCGTTTCGATCCTGGGCCAGTGGGGTAGGGTCCACCGCGTTTCCGCTGCGCCACCCAGATCAAAGAGATGCAATAGGTGACCTAACTAGATTGGGCTCATAATGTTCTACCCCTCTTAAAATTTTAGTTTCACCCTCAAGGCTCAAGAGCTATGCCCTGATCTGTATGTTGGAACAAGGTGTAAATCCTTGACATGAAACGGGAAATACATTGGTCTGCCTTTCATCGACGATGTGTACAATGACATTGATACCTATGGGGATGGAGAGGAGCTAAAAATGATGGGTAATGTGGTTGATGTCAGGGGCAGGTGTGAGTGTGAGGCAAGATGCCTAATTCTACCAAGGGGTTTTTGTCGCGGTCCAGACTTATCCTATTTAATGATGTCTGGCTTAACAGGCAGGCTATCTTTCTACGTTCATAAGCACAATATGTATGCCGACGTGGCATGCGATTTGAGACCTAATTCCTAACTGTCTGTTGCCCATTTGGGCAATTCCTTAGGCCTAAACGACGGTCTCTATCGGCTATATACTCCTAACACTTGTCAAGGGCAAAATTATAAACTTTTAGTTGTAAATGGTTGGGTCAACATGGAAAGAAAATTGTGTAGTGGGTCTGAGTCGGTTAAGCCGAATAACTAAGTCTATTATTCAATTGGCTTAGCATAATTAATTAGTCTTTTACTTTCCTTAGCCTAACCAGTAGTCTAGTCTTAATTTAGGAGTAGGGAGAATCCATAGGTGAGTCCAAAGTCTATGCTTGTACACTAGATGACTTTACATCATTTCTAATACAGGAGGGGTTTAGCACTTAGGGTCCCTATACGGTCAGGTCATCGAAAACTAGAGCACCGCCCTAGGTCCAAATTCCAAAGGCCTACTTGCCGTGATCTTAAGTTGTACTAAATGGGCCGCATTACTAATCCGACTTCGAGGATTGACAATGGCATGGTTGGTAGGAGGGTGGGTGGGGATTAAATTTTTTAGGCTTTGGAAAATGAGTCTAGTGGTGGAAAGTGTGAGATGGGATTTCCAAATCCCAGGAATCGAAATCTCTAAGTGTAAGAGGAAAACCAGAGCCATGGAAAATGAGGATAAGGGGAAATGGGGGGGCTGGAGTTTTTGGTTCTCCATGGATTTGAGCCTCAATAGGGAGTGTAAAGACCCAAAAAGGTAGGGAATGAAGAAGGAATAAAAGGAAAATGGAATGGGTTAGGAGGTTACCCAATTTTGAGCTCCAAATGGGTGATATGAGAGCTCCAACGTGAGAAAAAAGAAAAGGAGGAGGCTAGGGCTGTTGTGGACGGTTAGAGTGGGTGATTTATGGAAGAAAATGGGGGATTGCAAGATTTAGGGGAATGGGTTGAGGGAGAAAATTGAAAATGGGGGGACTTGGGCGTGTGAAAGGGGTGAAATGAGAGAGAGGGGTGCTCCAGCCCCTAAAATCCCAAACCCATGGGAATTTCGCACGTGCCAGGGGGTGTAGGAGGCTGGGCCAACCAACCTCATGCTTGGACCCACCCCCGAAAATCGACCGGACCGCGGTCCGCCGCTCGAGCCACGGCGCCGCCGCGGTCGGACTTGGCCGGAACTGCGCCGCGGCGGTGGGGCCCTGTTTGCCATGGTCCCAAGGTGCCAAATGCACCCTGGTTCAACCCTGGGTCCCATCGGATTTAAGTGGGGAGGCCCCCGACTCCGATTCGCTCTATTTCAGGTAGTTTCGGGCAAACTGGACGTATCTTGCAATCTGGAATGAGTTATCTGACGTAAAATATATGAATTTGGGGCAGAACGAGCTAATGAATCCAACCAACCCAGCTATGCAGGGTTGCGCAGCCCAAAATTGCGAGAAAACCCTCCGATTGACAGTCATTTTCCTGTTTTAATTTCGTTTTACTAAAATAGTAATTTTTGTTTGATTACTCTTCATCTATTGGGCTTTAGGAGTTGCGCTCATCGCGTAAAGAGCCTGGAATAATTAGGAGGACAGTTTGGTGAAGTCAAATAGGACACTTACTATTTTTGGCTGAGAACCTTGCGCACTAGTAGACACCATGACCTTAGTAAGTCGCGAATGCTAGGAGTTTTAGTTGTAGTTTGTTTCTGATTTCTTTCCCATTGCTTGGTATTCCTATTTAAAGGGTTGTGAACTCATTTTTAGTCATTCATTAATCAATTGTGGATTTATTAGAATTTATTTCTAGTTTCTGCTTTCTTTCCTCATGGATTCGAGAAGTCTCTGCGAGGAGTCCAGAGAAGCTTCGAGGATTCGGAGTAGTTATCCTCATCACGCCTATCTGTATTCTACTGATTGTCAACGGTTGGGGTGAGGTGGATTGTAATCTAGACTCATTAATAGACACCTAGGAATGTTTTAAGGTCGACCGTGCGACCATGGTTGAATCTGACTCGATTTCGGTGTTCGTTTTCGGTGAACTAGCATTTGGGCCGGACAACAGGATGCCTAAGACTGTTTCTACATTCATTGCTCCCTCCTAAGTCAGAGTACGTCAGTGTGCGTCGTGTGACCATAACCCAGGTCCGGTTTAATCCAAATCATGCTCTGATACCATCTTGTAACGCCCTGAAAATCGGGGGTCGAACATAAACTCAACTCCCGAGTTCCAGAACATCACTTATGCAACAAAATGAATGATGATTGAATGTTGACTGTATTCGTGCATTGAACATGAGTGAGATTAAGCCAAAACAGCATATCATACTCCAGAGACAGTTAAATTTGCAAGCGGAAGACTGTGATAGATAGATAAAATATATAACTTATGATGAGTCTCCAGAGTGTGATAACATTACCAGGTTAAATAAATACAAGTGCAGTTCTAAAATGTACCAAATGTGAGGAAGTGTAATGCCTCCTATCCCATGTACCATAGCCCCGTCAATACAATATCAGGTCTTCATTGACCTGCCAGAGAGATACAGATAGGAGAACTCCTCCTATCATCACAGAAGTGTCCTACTGCTTCACAAGCATCGCCATCACCTGAAACTCAACAAATCTGGTTGGTGTTGCAAACACCGTCCCGTAACGTGGGAGTGAGTGATCAACTCAGTGGAACAGTAAAGCATAGGTTAACATGTTATCAATTCAACCAAGCAGTAATGATAAAGCAGTACAAATCAAACATTTCTAACTACTCTTGTTAAATGCGAAAATGAAATGACATGATGCTGTATGCCCTTGCCAAACCACCCTCAAGCGACATCATCTTACGTTCGCGAATGCTTACTCCCTCAGTGCGCCACATCTACAAAGCACATGCGGTGCGATGATGCTCATGATTACCAAGTTTTTATTAGTCCATTTCAATCAGCAGGTATTGGGAAACTAAGGTACCTCCTTGTATCATTCCCAAACATGATCCATTCTAGGGTCGTCAATCCTAGCTAATCTCATACGATGTTATGGTTTGAGAAGCGTAGTGAAGGCATCGCAAAGGAGCTCGTCACCCGTCAGCGCGGATACAGATCTCACCGTATGCGGCTCAATTGCTGGCTGTCAGCTCAAGTACAGGTCTCACCGTACTTGGCCCAATCACTAGCCGTCAGTTCGAGTACAGGTCTCACCATACTCGGCTCAACTCATACTCTAGTTGCTGTGAAAGGCTCATCGCCAATCACAGACACTTGGAGTACACTCGATGATACTACGGAGGACTCGTCGCACGTCAGCACGAGCACAGGTCTCCGCCGTACTCGGCTCTCGCCGTAAGTATCGACAGCTCGAATATAGTGTCCCATACCACCATAATCGGCTCACGAGTTTGGTTGCGCAATGGTCACTACGGGGAGGCACATGGCCCCAGCGTAGGCCGACAGCTCGACCACGGTGTCCCATACCACCATGCCCGGCTATGCGTCTTAGCGGATTGAGGTACCATGGTTAACGGGATCGCCACTGGTAAGTTTGGTACCCTAGGTTCAAGCAGTAGCGACCAAACATGGTGAACACACATAAGACAGATCGGGTTACTTGACGAGCTCGGCTAGCTCGAGCGCACAACAAGTTGAACGACATGAAGTGCATAAGCACTTCGCGTGGCCAACCACTATCGCCAACCGAAGTACGACTCGGGTTCGTCGAACACATCTCACGTGGCAAATGGATCGCGACCACGAATTCACCCGAAACCGATTGTGCGGACTATAATCATAGCCCCAAACATGATAACTTGCGGATAGATAAAGCAGTAATGGATCAAGATTCCACTCATACAATCAAGGTATGGTATTATCCGTTTAGGGCTGCCAGGGCTGTTGCACGCACTCGTTGCACCGCTCCCCCATCACCCATGACGGATCATACAATGTAAATATAAATTTAAACATATGCATTACATAGTTATAATCATAAAGTAGTTGAGCATGTTATGAATCACAACACAAGCATGAGTTTATACATGTTCAATTCCTAATCACACAACTATCAAAGGAGATCATACACATAGTTAAAAAAGTTTGAGAATCATATCTCAACACCCTTATACATTACAATTTGCTAACTACTACTCATTCAGACGTTTCAAGAAACACTTGAACTACATACATCACATACATGACATATGTTGATCACATAGGTATTAGGCCAAATCCTTCTACTAGGGAGCTACACCAATTATAACACGCGTGCCCCCACGACGGATAGTCATGGCAAGCATGGGTCCAAGTTCTATATTCATTCATTCATTTCCACAAACACTTGCACTACGCACTTTAACATATGTAGTGTATTGACCGTGGCGTGATTTAGGGCAAGTCCTTTCGTCAAGGGGTTGACTAGTACATTTCAATCATGTTCTTACATTCAATACACATGACAAACATAAATCATAAATCCATATTTACTTAGTCATTTCAACAAACACTTAGAATACACTATTCCAACATACATAGTGTATGTTAGCAAACATGTATTAGGGCTATCCTTTAGCCGAGTGAGTATTTTATCCATGTATAATATATTACTACAGCAAATAATCATGATAAATACATCTCCAAAATTTATACGTATACAGTATTTTCTAAAATACGCATTTTCAACATACATAGTGTATACAAGGGAACTTATAATACGGCGATTCTTTTCGCCAAGCAATTAATTTATATGCACATAATATATTTATACAACAAGTAATCATGACAAGCACATCACTAAAATATACACGTATACGGTACTTCTTACAATACCGTATTTCTACATACATAGTGTTTATTAGTAAACATGTATTTAGGCGAATCCTTTCGCCAAATAAGTATTTATCCATACGTCATATATACATACGACAAATAAACATGTCAGACACATTTCCATAAAAAATACGTATACGGTATTTTATACGAATACCTAGAGTATGTGAAATTCCAAATTCTACAATTCTAATCGAAACAGAAAACGGAAAGCACTTTGTACATGTGCAATTGCATGCAGATCATGAATCTATCATTATCTGACATTGAAAGCGTTGAAAACCGCAACCTATACACCTAAAGTCCTCACCTTGTGTCGTAGAATCGTAACGGAGTCGATAGGTTCGCTAAGCTTCCGTATACGGGAGTTTGGCAACCTAGAGAATGAAATAGGTTAGCTATTTCCTAACCTACAACTGTCTAATCCCCCAAACAGGTTAGGGTTAGGGTTTATTACCTAGAAATGACGCCGGAATCGCCAGGAAAGCGGCAAGAAAGAGGCGGTGCAGCCCGTGGAGCGAGCGGAGAAGTACGGGGAGTAGCTCCCACTTCTCCCTCACTTTCTCTCTCTTTTCTCTCTCTCAAATCCAAATTCGTATGGCTGGAATGGGAGAGGGTTTAAGGTCCTTTTATAGCCTAAAACCTTCATAAAATAGACTCAGGTTCAAGGGTTACTGCTAATATAAGTATTTCGTCACTTTTCTGGCTCAAAAGAGAGGTTCTGGTGGCCCTCCTTGAGCCAAATGTCAGACTTAAGCTCACCACACATGGATCAATGTGGGATTACGTTTTCGACTCGATCGGATTCCCAGATCGCACGTGGCGGACCACTTTCAGTTCAACGGTCAGTGGGCCACGATCGGAAATTCCAACTACATGTAAATGTTCCTGAAATTTTTCTTAATCCGAGGGTGTAATTTGGTCTGATTCTGACGGTCAGGTTGCTTAATACTGACGCGTCAACGAATGGTGCCAGATTACTATTCCTGATATTTATTTTGAAATGGGAATAGTGTTTTTCATACACCCTCGCTCCGAATCGAAACGAATGGCCGTGGGACATCGGATGGACCTGATTTTTGAGATGATTGTCAAGTCCAGTGAGGCGGTCCTAGTTCCTTAACTTCGTGTTAATTGGATTTCCGATGTGCGGTCTAGACCTAATACGAAGTTTTGAGATGCTCCCGAGAGCAGCCGGGTAATGACATTGATCCTAGATTTTAGGATAACCTAGCGTCAATGATTCTGCAAGTTTTGGGTCTTGCAGATCGTATTTAAAGCGATTCAAATGGATTTCATGGCTAATCTAGTTTAGCACCTAGTTCACTTTGTCAAATTTCTAAAGGATTTAGTCCTAAGTGATTTACAGTCGAGGTGGTACTCAGGCCTTTGAGTTTATATATGAGGTGATCCAAGTTATGATACTTAGCTAGTTTAAGATAGTGTCTAGGGTGAAGGTGCTTTGAGAAATTGAAAGCACAAGGTAGTGAAGGGTGGGATTTGTGAAGAAAATGGTTTGAAAAGAGATTTGAGGCTTTAATTGAGCGTTTAAGAAGTTAAACCTGTATTAGGATCGATCCATTGCCTAAGGACGTCTAATCCCAGGTTGGCAAAAATCTGGGGCGTTACAATTACTTCCCTAGTTGTATTTTTGACTTTTTGAACATAAAATAGATATATGTATATGGTGACTCAAATGGGTTCATACTCTGGAGAATGAAATGATTTTGTTTCTTTGACATACATATATATACAGTTCAGTCTTCCGCTTGCCTTTATACGATTGATCTGGAGTATGAATTACTGTTTTGGTATAATCTCACTCATGTTTATTGCTATAACATAGACAACATTTAATTATCATTATTTATGTTGCATAAGTGATGCGTTGGAACTCGGGAGTTGAGTTATGCTCGACCCCCGATTTTCAGGGCTTTACATGTTTGGGAAATCAACTGCATCAGGAAGTAATACAATAGCCGCTTCTATCTATCATTCGTGTGGAGACTCTGTCCATTTCAAATTTGAATGTATTGCTCCAAGGTGGACTTAATCTAATTCCGGTCCGAATCATACTGGTAAATACAGAGAAACCAGAAAATTAATACAGTATTCACTAAATAATATGGAAAAGGAACATATCCATCTCCACCCAGAATGACCAAGAGAATGAAGGAGCTGTTGGATTAGGTGACTGAATTAAATAAAAAATAAATGAATTTATGAAACAAGGAAACATGATTCAGTTACCGAACTTGATTAATGAAGCAAAAACTACCATAGTAAGAAAGCCTGTCACAAAATGGGTAGTGAAAGAGAAGAAAAATTGCCGTGTTACTCACTCAAATTATATAACAAGCAATAATGCTGACTGGTACCTGGATAACGGATGCTCTTGACATGTCACGGGTGACAAATCTCTCCTCACAAATTATTCAAATATTGATAATGGGATATTCACCTATGGAGATGGAAGCACTGCTAAGGATATATGACAGGGAACTATCAAAGGAATGAAAATGCTAAAAAATGAGAATGCCTTTTGTATAAAAGGTTTGACACTTAATCTTCTAAGCATTTCTCAAATATGTGACAATAATGTAGTTACATTCAATAAGCAAGAATGCAAGATCTTAGACCTATCAGGTAAACCAGTGATGAAGGGTTGTCGCACAAGTAACCGCGGCTATGTCTTTAAAGGCAATGGGACTGATGATCCATATGCTTATTAACAACTGAGAATGGAAAACATGCCCAGGCTATAGCATCTAGGTCTAGATGAATGCATGCACATGATGCATATCTTTTTGATGATTATCATGAAATATCTGAGGTTCCTATACCTCAAGAACTTCTTTTGTGCATAAACATTACTGATGTTTATAATTTTGAATGGTATAATGTTTGTATAAATTTTGATGTGCACACAGACTGATATGAAAATATACTAAGTTATACATATATAAAAGATCATCGAAGTATTGGAACAAATGTCATACACCTTTTCTTCGATAAGTCTATCGATGAATCGTATGAATCCTCGATTAAATCGAACAAATGTCGATATCGTCGACACCCCTTCAGAATCAGAAGCATCACATGTTCTAAGTATGTCATCAAGGACATCTTCGATAACATCGAATGGGGTATATTGATATCATTGAAACAAGCCTTGATGATATCGAAGTTCATTACCTGATAAATAGTTGGCGAGCAGGAAAAATTCATTTTTGCTTCCCTGCTCGATTTCTTTAGAATTTTCTTCCGTGGCTCTCATCGTTTGTCAACCATATGCCATCTTGGGTGTCTTGAATCAGGTAATCTCTAACACATACCCTTCATTCCTCAATGTATACTTCAGTGAATTAGGGCCTTTCTAATTAGAAATTTCAGGTTTATTCTCATAGTCCTCAAATTCCTTTTCTTCGACATTTCCTTTTAAGTTATTTTAATGAGTAGGGAGAAAGGAAAGGCTCCTGCTATCGGTGAGTCATCTAGGATCACCAGAAAGAAATCTGTGGCCTCAAGAGAAAGAGGAAGGGCTCAATCTCAACAATCCCCTGCACGCCCATGGAGCTCCTATACTCGGTAGTCGTCTCGTAGAGAAGCTCCGATTGAAGCACCAGCATCGCCACATACTGTTGTGGGTCCTCCTCCACACATACTTGAACAATACTCAGGGATGCACTTGGTGTATGAGCGTAGGATTGACAAGGAATGCATAAAACCCTACAATGTGGAACTCTGCTAAAGGCAATCGACTGGCTTCCTCTTCTTGATTTCGGGGGTCCATGTCATGATGAGCGGACCTACCGCTTCCTTGCATACCGTCATTCTCCAACACTAGAACCACCATCTATTACTGTCACAGTCGGGGATGATAGTGTTTACATTATTGCATAATCCATAATTCCATCACTCGGTCTACAATTACAAAATTCCTATGTCAGGATCGAGATATCCCATGGTACCAAGGGAATGCTTTAAAGGCAAAATATATGCAACCTCGATATCGAGTCTTACACGGTATACTCTGATGAAATGCCTATCCTTATGGACCCAATAGCGCTGATCTTACCGGGTTCATGGCCAAGATTATGTATTCTGTTACCACTGCAATCAAAATTTGTTTGCCTACCTTGATCCTTCACCAAATAATAAGTGTCATCCACCAGTCCAGACCAGTTGTAACGACTCGAAAAATCTCATACAATGGCCCGAGTACCATCTCAGGCAGAAATCACTCAGGACCAAAACCTTTAGAAATTAGACAAGGATTAACTAGAGTTAAACTAGATTACATACGAAATCTGTACTAATCACTTTAAATACAATCTACAAGGCCCAAAACTTGTGGAATCATTAATGCTACATTACCCTAAAATCTAGGATCAATCTCATTACCCGGCTGCTCTCGGGAGCATCACGAAACTCCGTATCAGATCTGGACCACACATTGAAAGTCTAAATAATATGAGGTTATAGAATTAGGACTGCCTTGCTGGGCTTGACAACCATCTCGGAAGTCAAAACTAGATAGTGTCCCTGGGCTATTCGCTTGAGCCCGGAGCGAGGAGTGTGAGAAAACTTGGTTTTCTTTAGAAATTAAATCTAATTTAAGTAATCTGAGACTTGTTGCTTGCGGGCCAAATATAAGCAATCAGACCGTTGGAATCTGACCCAAATACACCATCGGATTAAGGAACATTTCCCATACATGTCCGTGTACTTGTAACCCTGATCTAGTTTCAGTGACCGTTGAACTGAAACTGGTCCGCCACGTGTGATCTGGGAACCCGACTGGAACGAAAACTTAACTCGACCTAGATCTAAGGTCGGTGAGCTTAAGTCCGACCTTTGGCTCAAGGGGGGCTCTAGAAGTGCTCCGTTGAGACGAAACAACCTCACTTTGGCTATAACTTAGGTATACCATGACCCTGAGTCTAATTTAGTGAGTTTTAAGCCTATATAAGGACCTTAAACCCTCTCTCATTCAGCCTATACGAATTTGAGAGAAACCCTAGGAGAGAGAAGAGAGAAAAGAGAGAGAAAGTATGTGAAGAGTGGGAGATTCTTCCTAATACTCTACCCTACTATCCTACGTGCTTAACCACTTAACCCTAACTTATTTTAGGGTTTCTATTGGTACAAGTAGCAGAGTAGCTGACTTACCTTGTGTTATAGGTCGTCATATCGACATTGACAAAAGCGTAGAGTTTCTATTAAATTCATTGCTCTTCTACGGCGTAAGGTGCGGACTTTAGACGTATAGGTTAAGGTTTTTAAAGCTTTCAATGTCAGACAATGATAGATTCATGATCTGGGTGTTATTGTACATGCAAAATGCGATGTTTCTTTTGTGATTCAGTTACGTATGCAAATTATGGCGTATAGTGTATTCTGTATATTTGTAGAAAATACCGTATATGTATAAATTTTAAAAGTGTGTTTGCCATGATAAATTACTGTATGTACATGCTATATATAAGTGTAATACTTACTCGAGTATTTCAAACATACATCATATTAACATTACACGTCCCTATATCATTTACCAAACATAATCACAATCTGTGGATGTCCGTCACAACATTGATCAGAAAGAATTCACCTTAATACATGTTTTGGCTAATATACGTTATGTATGTTAATAAGTGTATTCTAAGTGTTTGTGAAAATGCTTGTATGAGTAAGTACTTAGATGATTGTGCTTTAGGTAGGTGTTGAGATAGAATTCTCAACTACCTTGGAGATGAATATGATTTCCTCCATGTTAGTTGTTTAATTTAATTGCTTACTTATGAAATGTATGTGTTTGTATTTCCTGATTATATTGTGTTTTATAACATGCTTATTCACATGTTTGAATTGCTTTGTTAATTCTGCTTTGACTATTATACATGCTTCTTAGTTAAGGTTTAAATGTGATTAGGGCTATGTTATAGTTCAAGCAATCGGTAACAGGCTTGAAGTCGTGGCTGAGATCATTTGCCACGTAAGACGTGTTTGATGAACCTGAGCCGTACTTCGGTTGGCGACAGTGGTTAGGCCACGTGGAGGGCTTATGCACTTCATGTCGTTCAACTTGTCCTGTGCTTGTGCTAGTCGAGCTCGTCAAGTAACCCGATCTGTCTAATATATGTTCACCATATTTGAACGCTACTGCTTGAACCTAAGGTACCAAACTTACCAGTGTAATCCCGTTTAACCTTGGTACCTCGATCCGCTAAGACTCATGAGCTGGGCATGGTGGTATAGGACACCGTGGTCGAGCTGTCGGCCTACGCTGGGGCGATGTGCCTCCCCGTAGTGACCAGTGAGCAACCTAGATTCGTGAGCTGAATACGGTAGTATGGGACACTGTATTCGAGCTGTCGGCCTACACTGATAAGGTGATGGGGGAGTGGTGTAACGATTGCATGTAACAGCCCTGACAGCCCTTTATAGTGACCTCGAGCATACTCTGAATCTGCGGAGAGGCGACAAGCCTTCCCACAGTAAACAGAGAATAAACTAGGCCTGTATTGATAAGGTGATGGGGGAGCGATGCAACGAGTGCGTGCAACAGCCCTGACAGCCCATTACATTGACTTAGAATCACATCATCGTATGAGATTATCTAGGACTGACGACCCTAGAATGGATCATTGTTTGGGAATAATATAAGGGAGGTACCTTAGTTTCCTAATACTGCTAAGGACTAATAACAACTCAGTAATCACGTTCATAATATAGCACTGCATGTGCCTAGCATTGTGGAGCACTGAGGGATGAACGCATGCCGCGGACATAAGATGGTGTCGCATGAGGGAGGTTTGACGAGGGCATACATCATGACTGCATTCCATCCTTGCATTAATAAGAGTAATTAGGATTGTTTGACTGTACTGCTTTATTATTACTGCTTGACTGAATTGATAACATGTTAACCTATGCTTTATTGTTCCACTGAGTTAGCTACTCACTACCACATTACGGGACGGTGTTGTACACACCAACCAACCAGACTCTGTCTTAGATGCAGGTGTTGACGAGATGCAGGAGGCTGAGCCTGATTACTACGATGATCAAGATGAGTTCTCTTACATGCAGTTCTTTGGAGGCTTCGCTTAGGCCATTCAAATGATGGGGCTACAGGGTTTATCATTATAGTTGTACTACTTTTTTTGGCATTTTGATTTTGAAACTAATACATATATATGGTGACTCAGTAAAGTGTTCATACTCTAGAGACCGATTGTAACGTTTCTGGCTTTAGATACATTTATATACATCTTTCAGTCTTTCGCTTGCGTTTTATAACTTGATCTTGAGTATGAATTACTGTTTTGGTATAATCCCACTCATGATTAATGCATGAACACAGACAACATTCAATCATAAACATTTATGTTGCATAAGTGATGTTTTGGAACTTGGGTGTTGAGTTGCTACTCGACCGCCAATTTTTAGGGCATTACAAGTTGGTATCAGAGCATGATTTGGATTAAACCAGACCTGGGTTATGGTCACACGACGTACGCTGTCGCCTATCGACTTAGGTGGGTGCGAGAAAAATGTAGAAACAGTCATGTTTCCCGATTTCGCCAATTGGCGAAGTTCGCTGAAAATGGTCGCCGAGATCGGGTCCATACTCATTCATGATCGCATGAGTCAACCCCAAACTACTTCTAGACTGTCAAACGACGAGTGTAGATCACAAATCACCCTATCCCAGCCCTTAAGAATGTACAGATACAGCTGTACATCAGAAACCACCCGAAAGGACCTGAAACGAAGCAAACCGGAGTCGGGGGCCTACCCACACCATTGCAGAGGGACCCAGGGTGGGACCCAGACTTTTTTGGGGCTTAGGGGGAAGGAGGTCCTCACCTAAACGGTGAGGCCTGCCAGTTTGTCCAGGGAGTGGCGAGGGCCTCGCCAAGTTGGCGAGGCCTCACCGGTCAGCTGGCTCGGCCGGGCGGGCCGTTCTGGCCAATGGCCTTTGGGGCCTAGGGTGGCCCACTGGTATGTGGGTTTTCAATTTAAACACCTTCTAGGTCTCTCCTCCTTCACAAAACACACCCCCAAGCTCTCCCTTTCCTTCAAAATTGATGTTTTCTCTCTCAAACCTCCCCTCCAATCACCCATTCTGCCATTTTCTATCACAACCTACACACCTCCATCATTTATAGCAATACCTACTCCCCTACCCTCTCCATTCTCTTTCATTTGAGCTTCTACCCCCCCCCCCCATGAAGCTCAAATTAGTGTAAGCTCTTAACCCATCCCATCTCTTCATTTTCTTTCTTCAATCCCTATTATTTGGGCCTTTACAAGCTCTGTTGAGGCTCAAATTCGTGAAGAACCAAAAGCTCCAGTCCCTATTCTCCTTATCTTCACTTTTCATGGCCTTTTTAAAGTTTATTGCAGCCATTTTCTCGATTTCCACCGTCCTTTCTCTCATGGGAAAGAGAAAGGGGGCCGTGGATGATGCCGGGCCTAGTCGCCCTACGCGTTCAAGGAGGCCAAGAGGCGCCGCCGCTAGCACAAGGGCCGCTCGGGAGTTTCGGACGAAGCGGGATCTTGATCCCTAGGCTCATGCTGGAAGGGCTCTGTTGGCAAAATTGTCTCATGGAGTTTGTGAGGGCTGTAAGGTCCTTTTTGAAGCTCAGGTGGATGGGCGGCTCTTTGGAGAATATCTATTGTTCGAGTTCCTGGAAGGGGCCTATAGGGGTCCACTATTTGATGGGGGGTCTCCCACCAATGCAAGCATTGTCTGAGCTTTTTATGCCAACATCCATGAGCCTACGCTTGAACCCTTGCAGTTCCATATCCCATGTGGAAGGGATCGGTTGGCCACAGTTGATGTCAGATTGATATCTTAGCTTCTGAATATGCCCCTTGGTGAGGTGCATGCTAGTGAGTTGAATCTAAGGAGTACACATGAAAGGGATTGCCGCACACGTTTCCTTTGTGGTGGCGACTGGTCCAGTGGCAGCCGAACAAAAGTTTTCTAGTGACTGATATGTCTGACGACTTCCGTTTGCTCCATCACATCTTCAAGTTCAACACTACCCTAGGTGGAGCAATCGTAGTGAGTGTACGCGCCTCATGGTAGATTTCCTGTATCAAGTGGGGAAGAGAGCGAACCTGTGTGTGCCTACGTTCGTGTTGCGACAGATAATCAATACTACACGCTCCGCTAGAAGGACTGATTCGCTCCCCTTCGGCCGACTCATATGCAGGATTGCACGTGAGTTTGACTATAGTCTTGGGGCGGAGATGCCGGTGCTGGTTCATCACATCGAGGAGACTACTCTCAACTAGATGGGAATCGGGCCACGGCAACGCCAAGCTCAAATTGAGGAGAGCGATGATGAGATGGAGAGCGAGGAAGAAGAGAGTGAGGAAGAAGATGGAACTGAGATAGAAGAGGAGGAATAGGAAGAAGAGGAAGAGGAGGCCCAAGATACAGAAGATCGCCTATGGCACCAGTGCAGGATGCCGATCAAGCTATTAGGGATGCTCGTATAGCCCGACTTGAGGAGGGTCAGGCGGTCCTGTTACAGGACATTATGGATCTTTGGGGCCTTGTGAAGAAGAAGTTCAAGAAAGTAACTCGCGCGTTGAAAACTATCATGTACTGCCTGAAGGATAAGGGTGCCCCTTCTCCATCGCCAGACTTGGATGCCTAGTCATCCATACTGTTGTCTTGTAGTTTGATTTGGTTACTGCCTTAGGATGTTTATATTTTCATGTTGATGGGTGTAGTAGTTGGTAGAATGTTTTAGATGTTTAAAGCCTTGGTTGTATTAGCTCACATGCATCTTCTGTCATGATTCATGTAACTCTACATTGCATGTATTGTGACAATTTTGGTAATGAAATGCATGCAGCCTCTTTGCTATGAAGTGTATGGAATGCTTAAGTGATTGTGTATTGTGTTGCTATGTTTCATCTTACATGCGTTGCACCCTATGTTGTATAGGGCATGCCACGTAAGTATACGCGGAGCACGACACACCTCACACTCACTGATACAATGGATCAGGCTCCTTCCCACAGAGATGGTCGTATGGACCTTGGTTTGGGCCCGGATCGTGAGACTATACCTGCATCTCAGCCTTCCAGTGGTCCTACAGCTGGACTACCACCTTATACACCACCGGTTTGCGAGTAGAACTGTGCGTCTTCCTTGACGCAGTACGTGCCTCAGCCTGCCCCACCTACTGATAGGTTTAGCAGATGATGATGTTGATGCAGCAGCAACACCAGCAGCTCTTGGCCACTATTGCAGGGGCCTTATCTCAGGGTGGGAGTGCGACTCCACCTTCACTATCTGTACGTCCTGCTAAGACTGTAGAGCCTTCTTCTCAGGCTGAGGATGTGCCTCTGCCTGCACCTGCTGCATACCCTATGGGGATTTTGGGTACTAGTAGCCTTCTTGAGCTATTCCAGTGCTTGAAGCCTCCTACTTTTATGGGTTCTCACAGACCCGAGGAGGCTGAATATTAGCTAGATCACATCTCCAAGATGCTACGGATGCTGCATTGTACAGAGTCAGAGTAGGTTGAGTTGGCCACATTTATATTTGAGGAGGCCAGTATGTGGTGGGATAGCGTCCTACGGGCAGTCGCAGTTGGCTACGTATGGACTTGGGTAGCTTTCAAGTTTCGTTTCCATGAAAAGTACTACCCTCAGACCTACCGACATGAGAGGGAGAATGAGTTCTTATGCCTCAAGCAGAGAGATATGATAGTTACCAAGTATGAGCATCGATTTACTGAGTTGGGCAGATATGTCCCTACAATACTTGCTGACGAGCAGATGCGGATATGACGTTTTTCTGAGGGCTTGCGACCCGACATTCGGTCAAAGATGTGTTGTGTTAGTATACCCTCCTATGCCGAGCTGGTACATATGTTTATGCAGGCAAAGCAGGACGTTGAGCGACTGACACGCTCTCATGGCCCTATGGTTCCTAGGCCACGACTAGATATCCAGAGCAGGCCATTCCTCAGCAAGAGGCCTCGTATTGACTCTTCTCTCAGGATTATGACGCCACTAGTTCCGATGAGGCATCCAAGTGTGACCTGTTCTTACTGCGGGAAACCAGGTCACCCTGCAGAGAGTTGCTTTGTATGGATGAGAGATAGCAGGTTTGCACCACTGTAGAGGATTGATCGTTCTCGCCCTCAGGCTTTATCGGCTCCACCACTACGGACAACACCTGCACATCCATCCTTCAGACCACATGCACCTCGTTTTAGGCTGCCACAGCGACCTATGGTGCCTCAGCCCAACCGACCTCAGCAGGCACGCATTCATGCACTTACAGCGGAGGACCCAAAGATAGCACCTATGGCCTTCGAGGTCACTGCACATGTTCAAGGTATTTCTATCTTTTTATTGGTAGACACTGGGTCCACTACCTCCATCATTTCAGGTACGACAGTTAAGCGTCTAACTTTACATACTACTCCCATGAAGGGTGTGAAACTCACTACTGCTACTGGGACTTTTTCGGATATCACACGAGTGTGTGAGGGTTGCTCCGTAGATTTAGGTAGTAGGACGATATTTGTTGACCTCATTGTCGCTCCACTATGGCACTACAACATTATCCTCGGTATGGACTAGCTCACTGAGATGAAGGCAGAGATTGATTGCAATAATTGGATTGTGACAGCCAGCGGACCTGACGACACGATCTTTACTTTTTCAGTACAGGTTAGTTAGACATGTCATGTTGGATGTTACGCCACTTTCTTGAGCATGTTGATGGGCCGACGTTGGGAGATATGCCAGTAGTTTGGGAATTTGAGGATGTGTTCAGGACGATCCCTGGATTACCTCCTCGGCGTGAGATCAATTTTACTATTGATCTTGTGTCCGGTGCGACCCCCATTTCATTACCCATGTAGTGGATGCCTCCATGTGAGATGGAAGAACTGCGAACATAGATTGACGAGCTGGTAGAGAAGGGCTTCATACGACCTAGCGTGTCTCCTTGGGGAGCACCTGTGTTGTTTGTTAAGAAGAAAGATGGATCGCTACGATTATGTATTGATTACCGCAGGTTGAACCAGTTGACCGTGAAGAATAAATATCCTTTGCCCAGGATAGATGACTTGTTTGATCAGTTGAAGGGGGCAAAGTATTTTTCGAAGATCGATTTACAGTCAGGGTATCATCAGTTGCGCATCAGGGATGAAGACATGCAAAAGACGGCTTTCAGGACCTGTTTTGGGCATTACGAATTCCTTGTGATGTCATTCGGTCTTACGAACGCACCGGCCGTGTTCATGGACTTGATGAACCGGGTATTTCGGCCATTTCTATACCGATTTGTTATCGTATTTATAAATGACATCCTGATATACTCCATGAGTCGGGAAGAGCATGAGGAATACTTACAGGAAGTCCTAAGTACTCTGAGGAAGAACCAGTTGTTCACGCAATATAAGAAATGTGACTTATGGCAGGAGAAAGTCAAGTTCTTGGGACATGTAGTGTCCAAGGAAGGGATAACAGTGGACCTGGCTAAGGTAGCCATCGTTCAGGACTGGAAGCAGCTTGGTTCAGTTACTGGGGTGAGGAGTTTTTTGGGCTTGGCAGGCTATTACCAACGATTCATCCCCGACTTCTCGAAGATAGCCAGACCATTATCACAGTTGACACGAAAAGATCTGAAGTTCGCCTAGAATGAGAAGGCGGAAGCAGCTTTTCAGGAGCTAAATGATAGACTAACGTCCGCCCCTGTGCTAGTATTGCCAGAGCAAGGGGTTAAGTACACTATATACAATGACGCATCTCGCATTGGTTTGGGTTGTGTCCTTATGCAGAAGGACAAGGTGATTGCGTATGCTTCGAGACAATTAAGGAAGCACGAGGAGAATTACCCTACGCATGACCTTAAGTTAGCAGCGGTCATATTCGCATTGAAGCTCTGGAGACATTACCTCTACGGAGAGGAGTTCGAGTTTTTTTGCGACCACAAGAGCCGTAAGTATATATTCACTCAGCGGGACTTGAATATGAGGCAGCACCAATGGATGGAGACCTTGAAGGACTTCAAGTTTAAGGTTTCCTACCATCGTGGCAAGGCCAACCTTGTGGCAGATGCGTTGAGTCGCAAGAAGGCTATAACATTTACGGCTCCGCTGATGATAGCAGAGTGGGATATGTTGGAGTTCGTGCGGGACTTCGAGAAGAAACTCACAGTGGAGGAGCTATTCGAGTGTGTCGCACACGTACAGGTGCGGCCACTTATTGATGACCGGATTATCGAGGCCCAGAAGGGCGACGAGCGGTTGTTTGAGCTTCGAGAGCAACCTAGCGAGGATGTGGACTCTGAGTGGAGAGTTGGTATAGATGGGGGCCTACGATACCGTGGCCGCCTATGCATCCCAGATATTCAGGACTTGAGACAGGAGCTGCTCGAGACTGCCCATAGATCGAATCTTATGATGCATCCTGGTAGCACGAAGATGTATTAGGATATGAAGCGGTCGTATTGGTGGGATAATATGAATGTCCATATCGCAGAGTATGTGTCCCGTTGTCTCGTATGTCAGCAGGTCAAGGCTGAGCATCGCCGACCTCCTGGACTCCTTCAGCCCATGCCCATAGCTGAATAGAAGTGAGACTTCATCTCTATGGACTTCATCTCGGGGCTACCGAAGACAAGAAAGGGTTATGACTCTATTTGGGTGATCGTGGACCGGTTGACCAAATCGGCTCATTTTCTCCCTAGCAGAGTGACGAACTCTGCAGACGACTTGGCTAGGTTGTACATCAAAGAAATAGTGCGTCTACATGGAGTTCCCTTGGAGATCATGTCGGACCGCGATACACGATTCACGTCTATCTTTTGGACTCATATCCAGGAAGTAATGGGTGTGAAGTTGAAGTTCAGTACTGCGTTCCCTCCTCAGACTGACGGGCAGATAGAGTGGGTGAATCAGATTTTAGAAGATATGCTGCGGGCTTGTGTTTTGAACTTCAAGGACAGTTGGGATGGCAGCCTCCTGTATACAGAGTTCTCCTATAACAACAGTTTTTAGGAAAGTATTGGCATGGCTCCTTACGAGGCCTTGTATGGGCGCCCTTGCAGAGCACCGCATTGCTGGGCTAAGGTTGGTGAGCATAGCTTGATTGGCTGAGAATTAGTATAGGCGACCTTAGAGAAGATCAGACGTTGACTCCTGACGACCTAGAGCAGACAGAAGAGCTATGCCGATATGAGGCGGCGACCACTTAAGTTTGAGGTTGGTGATTATGTATTCCTCAGAGTTTTTCCTATGAAGGGAGTCCTTCGGTTTGGGAAGAAGGGGAAACTTACACTGCGGTTCATTGGCCCATTTCAGATACTTGATCGAGTGGGAGCGGTGGCATATCGTCTCGCTTTGCCCACACCACTCGCAGGCATGCACAACGTATTTCATGTATCTATGCTGAAGAAATACATTCCTGATCCTTCACACATCATCCAATGAGAGCAGGTGTAGTTGAGTGAGGATGCTACATATGTACTACGTCCGAAGCGAATCCTAGATAGGAAGGAGCAGGTGTTGCGCAGTAAGGTGATTCCACTCGTGAAAATACTATGGACGCATTATACAGAGGAGGAAGCTACCTGGGAGACAGAAGCTGAGGTCAGAAAGAACTACACTCAGCTTCTCGAGGAGTACGAAAAGTACAAATTTCGAGGATAAAATTTTTCTTTAAGGGGGGTAGATTGTAACGACTCGAAAAATCCCGTACAATGGCCCGAGTACCATCTCAGGCAGAAATCACTCAGGACCAAAACCTTTAGAAATTAGACGAGGATTAACTAGTGTTAAACTAGATTACATACAAAATTCACCCTAATCACTTTAAATACGATCTGCAAGACCTAAAACTTGTGGAATCGTTAACGCTACATTACCCTAAAATCTAGGATCAATCTCATTACCCGGCTGCTCTCGGGAGCATCACGAAACTCTATATCAAATCTAGACTACACATTGAAAGTCCAAATAATACGATGTTATAGAATTAGGACCGCCTTACTGGGCTTGACAACCATCTCGAAAGTCAAAACTAGATAGTGTCCCTGGGAAATTCGCTTGAGCCCGGAGCGAGGAGTGTGAGAAAATATGGTTTTCTTTAGAAATTAAATCTAATTTAAGTAATCTGAGACTTGTCGCTTACGGGCCAAATATAAGCAATCAGACCGTCGGAATCTAACCCAAATACACCCTCGGATCAGGGAACATTTTCCATACATGTCCGTGTACTAGTAACCCTGATCGAGTTTCAGTGATCGTTGAACTGAAACTGATCCGTCATGTGTGATCTGGGAACCTGACTGGAACGAAAACTTAACTCTACCTAGATCCAAGGTTGGTGAGCTTAAGTCCGACCTTTGGCTCAAGGGAGGGAGGGGGGGCGCTCTAGAAGTGCTCCGTTGAGACAAAAAACCTCACTTTGGCTATAACCTAGGTATACCATGACCCTGAGTCTAATTTAGTGAGTTTTAAGCCTATATAAGGACCTTAAACCCTCTCTCATTCAGCCCATATGAATTTGAGAGAAACCCTAAGAGAGAGAAGAGGGAAAAGAGAGAGAAAGTGTGTGAAGAGTGGGAGATTCTTCCTGATACTCTACCCTACTATCCTACGTGCTTAACCATCATAATCTAATCACTTTTCCGGCGATTCCGGCTTTATTTCTAGGTAAGAAAACCCTAACCCTAACCTTGTGGGTTTCTATAGGTCGACTTACCTTGTGTTATAGGTCGTCATATCGACGTTGACAAAAGCGTAGAGTTTTTATTAAATTCATTGCTCTTCTACGGCGTAAGGTGTGGACTTTAGACATATAGGTTAAGGTTTTCAAAGCTTTCAATGTCAGATAATGATAGATTCATGATCTGGGTGTTATTGTACATGCAAAATACGATGTTCGTTTTGCGATTCAGTTACGTATGCAAATTATGGCGTATAGTGTATTCTGTATATTTGTAGAAAATACCATATACGTACAAATTTTGAAAGTGTGTTTGCCATGATAAATTACTGTATGTACATGCTATATATAAGTGTAATACTTACTCGGTGAAAGAATTCACCCTAATACATGTTTTGGCTAATATACGTTATGTATGTTAATAAGTGTATTCTACGTGTTTGTGAAAATGCTTGTATGAGTAAGTACTTAGATGATTGTGCTTTAGGTAGGTGTTGAGATAGGATTCTTAACTACCATAGAGATGTATATGATTTCCTCCGTGTTAGTTATTTAATTTAATTGCTTACTTATGAAATGTATGTGTTTGTATTTCCTGATTATATTGTGTTTTATAACATGCTTATTCACATGTTTGGATTACTTTGTTAATTCTGCTTTGACTATTATGCATGCTTCTTAGTTAAGGATTAAATGTGATTGGGGCTATGTTATAGTCCAGGTAATCGGTAACAGGCTTGAAGTCGTGGCTGAGATTCATTCGCTACATAAGACGTGTTTGACGAACCCGAGCCGTACTTCGGTTGGCGACAGTGGTTAGGCCATGCGGGGCTTATGCACTTCATGTCGTTCAACTTGTCATGCGCTCATGCTAGTCGAGCTCGTCAAGTAACCTGATCTGTCTAATGTATGTTCACTATGTTTGGATGCTACTGCTTGAACTTAAGGTACCAAACTTACCAGTGTAATCCTGTTTAACCTTGGTACCTCAATCCCTAAGACTCATGAGCCGGGCATGGTGGTATGGGACACCATGGTCGAGCTGTCGGCCTACATTGGGGCATGTGCCTCCCTGTAGTGACTAGTGAGCAACCCGGACTCGTGAGCTGAATATGGTGGTATGGGACACTGTATTCGAGCTGTCGGCCTACACTGATAAGGTGATGGGGGAGTGGTGTAACGATTGCATGTAACAGTCCTGACAGCCCTTTGTAGTGACCTCGAGCATACTCTGAATCTGCGGAGAGGCGACGAGCCTTCCCGTAGTAAACAGAGTATAAACTAGGCCTGTATTGATAAGGTGATGGGGGAGCGGTGCAACGAGTGCGTGCAACAGCCCTGATAGCCCTTTACAGTGACTTAGAACTACATCATCGTATGAGATTATCTAGGATTGACGACCCTAAAATGGATCATTGTTTAGAAATGATATAAGGGAGGTACCTTAGTTTCCCAATACTGCTGTATGAAAAGGACTAATAACAACTCGATAATCATGTTCATAACATAGCACTGCATGTGCTTGCCGTTGTGGAGCACTGAGGGATGAACGCATGTCGTAGACATAAGATGGTGTCGCACGAGGGAGGTTTGGCGAGGGCATGCATCATGACTGCATTCCATCCTTGCATTAATAAGAGTAATTAGGATTGTTTGACTATACTGCTTTATCATTACTGCTTGACTAAATTGATAACATGTTATCCTATGCTTTATTGTTCCACTGAGTTAGCTACTCACTCCCACGTTACGGGACGGTGTTGTACATACCAACCAGACTCTGTCTTAGATGCAGGTGTTGACGAGACGCAGGAGGCTGAGTCTGATTACTACAATGATTAGGATGAGTTCTCCTACATGCAATTCTCTGGAGGCTTCGCTTAGGCCATTCAGATGACGCTATAGGGTTTACCATTATAGTTGTACCACTTTTTTTGGCATTTTGATTTTGAAACTAATACATATATATGGTGACTCAGTAAGGTGTTCATACTCTGGAGACCGATTGTGACCGTTTCTGGCTTTATATACATTTATATACATCTTTCAGTCTTCCACTTGCTTTTTATAACTTGATCTGGAGTATGAATTACTGTTTTGGTATAATCCCACTCATGATTAATGCACTAACACAGACAATAGTCAATCATAAACATTTATGTTGCATAAGTGATGTTTTGGAACTCGGGTGTTAAGTTGCTACTCAACCCCCGATTTTCAGGGCATTACAACAGTATATTTGCCCTTTCCTCACATCATTCATATGATATGCGATACAATCGATATTCCTTAGATAGCCATTTCTGAGCATCCTCCCCATCATTTTAAATGGTCAATATTCAAAAACTGGACCTTAATTTCATGCCTATGTGGAAGAAGAATCTGAGGAGGCTATTCAAGAAGGTGGTGAAATGGGAGAAGACCCAACACTTCAAGTTTCACCACGATAGGGTCGAGGTAACCCAGCGGGGATTGGCTAGAATAAAGGATAAGCTAGGGAGACATGATGCGCGGTTCTCAGCATTGGAGAAGATGATGTCTAGCATACAACAGTTGGTGCAGCAAATGGTCGATCTGATCACTTGCCGATGAGATGATACAACACTATCTTCGTCAGCCTCTCCACCATAGTATCAATAGTCTTCGTGCCGTCACATACACCAGATACTCATCTCAGCGTATGGGCATGGATATCTTTTTGAATGCCTTGCGATCTTATAAGTGTATGTGATGGCTACCAAGCATGATAGGTCTAACAGTTTTTTTTTTTTGAATGGCTTATGGATATCCTCTGGGTGAGGAAAATACTTTTCTTTTTGTTTGCCCATGGTTGGGCTAGATATTTGGTTTTGTTGGGTTGGGATGGATGATGAAATACTGCCATACCTGGGCAGTTTTTATTTTGGATATTTTTGTTAATGGCTGGTTATAATTCATATATCCTTACCGCTATATCCCTCTGTTCTCAATTATCCGTGAAGTTCTATGAAATGCTTATATGAATTGTGATTGCCCTTCTCCTGCATATTCCTTAACAATTGAGAATTGGTTTTGTGATTTCTGACATTCAAAGCTATGCTACTATTTTTTGTTAAAATCACAGCTCTCCTTTGACTTAGTATGCATAAATTGTTTCCATACAAATAAAGATGTCATTATCTGTTTTACATCTGTCTGTTACTGATTTTGCATTTTCGAGATATATCTTGTATGTATGGTAATACCTGGGTCTATTTTGATTCTCCTATATCTTTATGCTTCAACTTCAGTCAACTAGTTTTACTATATTACCCTTTACCAATGATTGACAAAAGGGGGAGAACAAATCCCACCACGGAGGAAAATTGTGTGTATCTATTTGTTAATGGTGGTACAGGTGTTAGGGGGAGCAGTTGCAAGAAGATAGGGGGAGAAGCTACTACAGCCGTGTGTGTGAACTCAATAGCATTGTAAAATTGTGTGAAGTTCATGTACACACGATTTAGGGTGTTGGTCTAGATGTTGTTCTAGGACTTCAAGGTGTTTTGTCTCGTAATTGACAAAGGGGGAGATTGAAAGTGCCCTAGTTTGTCAATTAGCTTGAGTGTTGAGTTTGCAAGACAAAGAAGCCCCACAGGAAGATTGTTCAAGTATCCAACAAGATGTGTGCCCAAACTTGTGAAAGGTAAACCTTATCCTCACATCCCATGTCCCAAAACACCAGGTATATAAAACCCTTAAAAATGGATAGAACATCTTAGGGTTTAAGGTGAGATAACTATTATGCAAAATCAAGAAAATCTCTAAGTTTTTGGCCTATGTCGATTTATCGATACGTGGTTCAATGAAATCGAACCCTGTTATCGATGTCTTTAAAACTCACTCGATATCATCGAATTGAGGACTTTAGATGTCTAACAACTACAAAAAATTCTGGACTGAATTATCGATGAATCGATGGAATGTTCGATATCATCGAATTTTGAGTCTCGAGTTCATCAAGACGGCTCGATAAAATCGACATCTGATCAGATGTGTCCAATATGCTGTTAAGGCAAATCATGTGATTTTTGATATATCAAAGAGAGCCTCGATATCCTTAAAATTCAAACTTCGATGATATCGGATTGGGACACAAAACTATCCAACATGCTTTTAGGTAAAATCTTTCAAGTATCGAGGATCACTCGATAAAATTGATATTTAAATATTGATCATATCAAGACTAGGTCGATGTCATCGAAAGAGGACACAAACTATCCAGCAAGCGTATAGGAAAATTCCTTAAAAATATCGATGAATCGACACCGTTATCGATATCATCGACATTCAAATTCCAATGATATCGAGGGATGCTCGATCATATCAAATACTTATTAAGTTTCAAAGGTAACACTGCTCTCACATTTTCAAATGTCGAGGAATTGAATCTTGTTTCAATGAAATCGGAGTTCAAAATCCGATGACATCGAAGAGTGTTCAATTTCCTCTACTAGTTGGCAAAAAGGTTCAAAAGTGTTTGATAGATTGAGTTTGTGTCATCGATCGGCCATTCGATGCTATCAAGAGTATACGCTCGATAATATCAAACCCTGCTTGATGATATCGAAATCTGTCAAAAATATGACTGTTTTATTTCAGTTGGAACTTTTTACCTATTTAATGAGAGTTTGCCTTTGGTTGTTGGCAGAGAAAATAGATAGAGCTTTTGAGTGTTTAAATCCAGATCATATACCCTAATCCTTTTTCTCTCATGGGAGTTCATCCTCCAATCCACCCTCATCATTGATATTCAATAGAGTGGATTGGAGAACGAACTTTCGCACTTAAGGATCCTGCAGCTACCATCTTAATGGTAAATCATTGAGCTGAGATACATTGAATACATAGATGATTGAAATCACTCTATTTCTAATATAGGAAAACATTTAATATAGTAGGATTTCATCATAATCTTGACCCAACCCGTTGTTATACATTAAAGCATCTTTTGTGTTGCGGTTCAAGGAGCTGAAGATTCTTCCACATCAAAGGAGGAGATCTTCATCAACATGCTAAATGGGGCTTATCTACTTATCTGTAAGTTATTAGAGTCTAGATACCCTTTTGATCATTCCTTTTGTAGGATTGGGTCAAAGGTACTTCTCACCCCTTTCAAGTCCGCATAGGAGGCCTCCAACAGGAGTGTACGTGGGGGTGCTGTGTGTTGACCCTTGCTCTGTGGAGAGCATAAACATAGGTCCTTGTGTAGGTCCTTGACCTGTGTGGTCTAAAACTTGGGTGTTGTGTGTTGACCATTGCTCATGGGAGCATAAACTGTTAGGTTCCTTGTGTGGATCCTTGGCCTGTGTGGCCTAAAATCTGGGTGTTGTGTATTGACCCTTGCTCCTATGTGGGGCATAAACTTATGTCATGGAGAGACGTTAGAGTCAGCCCAGTGTAAGTTGTACTGGTATAAGGTGAACCTGATTTGAAACCTCCGTTAGTGAGATTCGGTGCACTCGAGGGTTGAGTGCGTCCGCTGAAAGTGGAGTAGGCACGTAGTCGAACCACTATAAAAATAATTGTATTTTAGATTGCCATTTACATCTACTGCTTGTGTGATTTCTCTGAATGTTCTCATATTGCATGTGTACATGATTATCTAGAACTAAGTAGAATCACACCTCACACACAGTCACATCCATCATGAAGTATGTTTCTTATTTTAT
This sequence comes from Magnolia changhungtana, assembly GCA_030180095.1. Lineage (NCBI taxonomy): Eukaryota > Viridiplantae > Streptophyta > Magnoliopsida > Magnoliales > Magnoliaceae > Magnolia > Magnolia changhungtana. Next base: position 474,090 of record JASAUF010000393.1, on the reverse strand, counting down.
CTATGTTTTGAATAGTTTTGTGATTGGATCCTCTATTTGGCTTGGAAGCCATTAAAGTTACTTTGAAGAAATCTCGATACTTGCATATTTATTCAGGATAGGGTTAATAGGTTTTTTAAATGATCATAAAATATTAAAAAGTTCTATTCATTCCCCTCTAGGACATCCTGACATATTCCTACTTTAACTAAAGCGGTCATTACCGCAATTTCAATTGGTATCAAAGCAGGTCTCTCTTAAGGGCTTCACTGCCTAGAGAGTGATCTTGACTGAAGTTGGTAATATGGCCAAAGGAGAGGGCTCATCTATAACTAGACCTCCAGTATTTGATGGATCAAATTATGTGTACTAGAAGGCTAGGATGCATTACTTTCTGAGATCTTTGGATCATGATGTTTGGAATATTGTTGAAAAAGGATATGTGCCACTAACTGAACAAATAGTACTTGAAAATGACACAACTATCACCAACCGAAATCCAAAGAAATGTGGACAACATTCGATAAAGAACAACAAATGTTTGAAGCTAAAGCAATGAATGTTATCTATTGTGCTGTGTCCCAAGAAGTTTTCAATCAAATCAGTATGTGTGACACAACTAAAGAAGCATGGGACTTGTTGGAAATAACCCATGAGGGAACCAGCAAAGTGAAAAGATCCAAACTACAGCTCCTAACATCATAGTTTGAAAGTCTCAGAATGGAAGAGCATGAGACCTTCATGGAGTTTTTCACAAAACTAAACATTATTTATAACTCCATGGATGGATTAGGAGAAAAAGTTCCGGTTCCAAAAATTTGTAGGAAAATTTTGAGATCCTTGTCGGAACGATTTAACTCGAAAGTTACAACTATTGAAGAATATAGAAACATGGATGAAATGAAAGTAGAAGAACTTGTAGGTTCCCTACAAACATTTGAACTACATTTCAAGCAAACTCCTAAAACTAAAAATACTGTCCTCAAAACTTCAAAGAACACTACAAATGAGGAAGATGAAAGTGAAAGGGAGAATGAAGATGAGGAAGTGGCTCTGTTGGCTCAAAGGTTCAAAAAATTCTCCCATAGAAACCGTGGTTGACCATTTAAAGGAAGATAGTTGGACAACAAACATTTTACAGGTAAATCTGGTAAAAAGTCCAAGGAGCCACAATGCTACACTTGCCGAAAGTTTGGACATCTGTCCACTGAATGCCCAAATAGGAAAACTAAAGGAAAGGCAATGGCAGCCACATAGGATGATACTGATGAGTCAAAATCAGAATATAGTGACTCAAAGAGCGATGGAGACCAAAAATCCCTGAAAATTCTTATGGTCTCTACAGCCTCCATCATTCCTAAAGAAACAGAGAAAATCTAAGAACCTCAAGCCACTTAATCATTTCCATCTGATGATGAGGAAACAGAGAAAGAAGAAGAAGAAAAGGATAAACTGCAGGATGCCTATAATCAACTTTATATCCATAACATCAATATCCTTAAAAGACTTGGGATAAATGAAAACAAAAATAAATTGCTACAAAAAGATCTAGACAAATCATTAGAAATCAATACACACTTAATTAATGATCTATAACAATACCACTATGAAAATGATAGGCTCGAAAGAATCAATACTTTTCTTAAATCTGAGTCTGAAAAACTGAACAAACAGATTGAACTATTGAAAGATAAAACATGCATGTTCAGAATGAAAATCACACACTCATGTTTGATCTAGAGAAATCCAGAAAATTTGTTAAACTGAATTATAAATTTTTCCCAGAGTAGTGAAAAATTAGAAAAACTCTTAGGGATGGGAAGACCTGGAAAAGACGAGTAGATTAGGATATGACAAATTCAAATCAAAATCCAAAAATGTAGCACCAATGTTTGAGAAATCAGCTGCATCAAGAAGTAAAACAATAGCTACTTCTATCTATCATTCATGCGGAGACACTGGCCATTTCAAATTTGAATGTATTGCTCCAAGGTGGTCTCAATCTAATTCCGGTCCGAATCATACTGGTAAATACAGAGAAACCAGAAAATCAATACAGAATCCACTAAACAATATGGAAAAAGGAACATATCCATCTCCACCCAGAACGACCAAGAGAATGAAGGAGCTGTTGGATCAGGTGGCTGAATTAAATAAAAAATAAATGAATTTATGAAATAAGGAAACATGATTCAGTTACCCAACTTGATTAATGAAGGAAAAACTACCATAGTAAGAAATTATGTCACAAAATGGGTAGTCAAAGAGAACAAAAATTGCCTTGTTACTCACTCAAATCATATAATAGGCAATAATGCTAACTGGTACCTGGATAACGGATGCTCTAGACATGTCACGAGTGACAAATCTCTCCTCACAAATTATTCAAATCTTGATAATGCGATACTCACCTATGGAGGTGGAAGCACTGCTAAGGTAATAGGACAGGGAACTATCAAAGGAATGAAAATGCTCAAAAATGAGAATGCCTTTTTCATAAAAGGTTTGACACATAATCTTCTAAGCATTTCTCAAATATGTGACAACAAGCATGTAGTTACATTCAACAAGTAAGAATGCGAGATCCTAGACCTATCAGGTAAACCAGTGATGAAGGGTTATCGCACAAGTGACCACTGCTATGTCATTAAGGCCATGAGAAGGACGATCTATATGGTTATTAACAACTGAGAATGGAAAACATGCCCAGGCTATAACATCTAAGTCTGGATGAATGCATGCACATGATGTATATCTTTTTAATGTTATCATGATATATCTGAGGTTTCTATACCTCAAGAACTTCTTTTATGCAAAAAAACATTACTGATGTTTATAATTTTGAATGGTACAATGTTTGTACAAGTTTTGATTTGTATACAGACTGATATGAAAATATACTAAGTTATACATATATAAAAGATCATCGAAGTACTGGAACAATTGTGATACAACTTGTCTTCGATAAGTCTATCGATGAATTGTATGAATCCTTGATTAAATCGAACAAATGTCGACATCATCAATGCCCCTTCGGAATCAAAAGCGTCACATGTTCTAAGTATGTCATCGAGGACTTTTCGTTAACATCGAATGGGGTATATCGATATCATTAAAACAAGCCTTGATGATATCGAAGTTCATCGCCCGATAAATAGCTGGCGAGCGGGAAAAATTCATTTTTGCTTCCCTGCTCGATTTCCTTGGGATTTTCTTTCGTGGCTCTCATCGTTTGTCAACCATATGCCATCTAGGGTGTCTTGAATCAGGTAATCTCTAACACATACTCTTGATTCCTTAACGTATACTTTGGTGAGTTACGACCTTTTTAGTTGGAAATTTTGGGTTTATTTTCATAGTTCTCATATTCCTTTTCTTCGACATTTCCTTCTGAGTTATTATATTAAGTAGGGAGAAAGGAAAGGCTCCTGCTATCGGTGAGTCATCAGGCTCACCAGAAAGAAATTCGTGTCCTCAAGAGAGAATGGAAGGGCTCAATCTCAACGATCCCTTACATGCCCATGGAGCTCCTTTACTCAGCAGTTGTCTCGTAGAGTAGCTCCGACTGAAGCACCAGCACCACCACATACTGTTGTGGGCTCTCCTCCACACATACTTGAAAAATACTCAGGGAGGCGCTTGGTGTATGAGCGTAGGATTGACAGGGAATGCATAAAACCCTACAATGTGGAAACTCTATTAGAGACAATCGACTGGCTGCCTTCTCTTGATTTCGGGGGTCCATGTCATGATGAGTGAACCTACCGCTTCCTTGCATACTGTCATTCTACAACGTTAGAACCACCATCTATTACTGTCACAGTCGAGGATGATAGTGTTGACATAACTGCAGAATCCATTGCTAGCATTCTTGGTTTAACTTTGTGTCCAGTTGGGTTGTCTGACCTTGATCTTGAAAATCCCATCACTCGGTCTACAATTACAAAATTTCTATATCAGGATTGAGATATCCCATGGTACCAAGAGAATGCTTTAAAGGCGAAATATATGCACCCTCCATACCGAGTCTTGCATGGAATATTCTGCTTAAATTCCTATCCTCATGGACCCAATCGCGCTGATCTTACAGGGTTCATGGTCATGATTATGTACTCTGTTGCCACTAGAGTTAAACTTTGTCTGCCTACCTTGATCCTTCACCAAATAACAAGTGTCATCCACCGGTCTAGAGCAGTATATTTATCCTTTCTTCACATCATTCATGTGATATGCGATACAATCGGTATTCCTCAGATAGCCGATCCTGAACGTCCTCTCCAACATTTTAACAAGGTTAATATTAAAAAACTGGACCTTAAATTTCATGCCTATGTGGAAGAAGAATCTAAGGAGGCTATTCATGAAGGTGGTGAAATGGGAGAAGACACAGCACAAACTGTGGTTCGGCTCAGACCCAACCTTCAAGTTTCACCAAGATAGAGTCGAGGCAACGTAGCGGGGATTGGCTACAATAGAGGACAAGCTAGGGAGACATGTTGCACTGTTCTCAGCATTGGAGAAGATGATGTCTAGCGTACAACAGTCGATGCAGAAAATGGTCGTCTGATCACTTGCCAACGAGACGATACAACACCGTCTTCATCAGCCCCTCCACTATAATATCAATAGTCTTTATGCCATCACATACACCAGATAAGATACTCATCTCAGCGTATGGGCATGGATATCTTTTTGAATGCCTTGCGATCTTATGAGTGTATGTGATGGCTACCTAACATGACAGGTCTAATAGTTTTTTTTGAATGGCTTATGGATATACTCTACGTGAGGAAAATACTTGTATTTATGTTTGCCCATGGTTGGGCTAGATATTTGGTTTTGTTGGGTTGGGATGGATGATGAAATACTGCCATACTTGGGCAGTTTTTATTTTGGATATTTTTGTTAATGGCTGGTTATAATTCATATATCCTTTCTACCATATCCCTATGTTCTCAATTATGTGTGAAGTTCTGTGAAATGCTAATATGAATTGTGATTGTCCTTCTCCTGCATATTCCTTAACAATTGAGAATTGGTTTTGTGATTTCTGACATTCAAAGCTATGCTGCTATTTTCTATTAAAATCACAGCTCTCCTTTGACCTGGTATGCATAAATTGTTTCCATGCAAATAGAGATGTCATTATCTGTTTTACATCTGTCTCTTACTGATTTTGCATTTTCGAGATATGTATGGTAATATCTGGGTCTTTTTCGATTCTCCCATATCTTTATGCTTTAACTTCAGTCAACTAGTTTTGCTATATTACCCTTTGCCAATGACTGACAAAAAGGGTGAGAACAAATCCACCACGGAAGAAAATTGTATGTATCTATTTGTTAATGGTGGTACAGATGTTAGGGGGAGCAGCTATAAGAAGATAGGGGGAGCAGCTACTACAGCCGTGTGTGTGAACTCAAGAGTGTGAACTCAATAACATTGTAAAATTGTGTAAAGTTCATGTACACATAATTTAGGGTGTTGGTCTAGATGTTGTTCTAGGACTTCAAGGTGTTTTATCACATAATTGACAAAAGGGGAGATTGAAAGTGCCCTGGTTTGTCAATTAGCGTGAGTGTTGAGTCAATAAGACAAAGGAGTCCCATAGGAAGATTGTTCAAGAGTCTGCCTCAATAGGATGTGTGCCCGAAGTTGTCGAAGGTAAACCTTAGCCTCAATCCCATGTCCTAAAACACCAGGTATATAAAACCCTTAAAAATGGATAGAACATCTTAGGGTTTAAGGTGAGATAACTATTTTGCAAAATCAAGAAAATCTCTAAGTTTTCTCCTTATGTCGATTTATCGATACATGGTTCAATGAAATCTAACCCTGTTATTGATGTCCTCGAAACTCACTCGATATCATCGAATTGAGGACTTCAGATGTCCAGCAACTGCAAAGAATTCTGGACTGAATTATCGATGAATCGATGGAATGTTTGATATCATCGAATTTTGAATCTTGAGTTCATCAAGATGGATCGATAAAATTGACATCTGGTCAGATGTGTCCAATATGCTGTTAAGGCAAATTATGTGATTTTCGATATATCGAAGAGAGCCTCGATATCCTTGAAATTCAAACTTCGATGATATCGACAGACCTTCGATGATATTAGATTGGGACACAAAACTATCCAGCATGCTTTTAGGTCAAATCTTTCAAGTATCAAGGATCACTCGATAAAATCGATATTCAAATATCGATTATATCGAGACCAGGTTATATCATCGAAAGAGGACACAAACTGTCCAGCAAGCATTTAGGAAAATTCCTTGAAAATATCGATGAATCGACACCGTCATCGATATCATCGACATTCAAATTCTGATGATATCAAGGGATGCTCGATCATATCAATTACTTATTAAGTTTCAAAGGCAACTGCTCTTACATTTTCTAATGTCGAGGAATTGAACCTTGTTTTGATGAAATCGGAGTTCAAAATTTGATGACATGGATGAGTGTTCGATTTCCTCGACGAGTTGGCAAAAAGGTTCAAAAGTGTTTGACAGATTGAGTTTGAGTCATCGAGCAGCCATTCGATGCTATCGAGAGTATACGCTCGATGATATCAAACTCTGCTCAATGATATTGAACTCTATAAAAAATATGACTATTTTATTTCCGTTAAAACTTTTTGCTTATTTAATGAGAGCTTGCCTTTGGTTGTTGGTAGAGAAAATAGATAGAGCTTTTGAGTGTTTAAATCCAGATCATTTACCCTAAGCCTTTTTCTCTCATGGGAGTTCATCCTCCAATCCACCCTCATCATTGATATTTAATAAAGTGGATTGGGGAATGAACTTTCGCATTCAAGGATCCTACAGCTACCATCTTAATGGTAAATCATTGAGCTGGGATACCTTGAATGTATAGATGATTGGAATCACTCTGTTTCTAATATAGGAAAACATTTAATAGAGTAGGATTCCATCATAACCTTGACCTAACCCGTCGCTACACATTGGAGCATCTTTTGTGTTGCGGTTCAAGGAGCTGAAGATTCTTTGTCATCAAAAGAGGAGATCTTCATCAACGTGTTAAATGGGGCTCATCTACTTATCTGTAAGTCATTAGAGTCCAGAGACCCTTTTGATAATTCCTTTTGTAGGATTGGGTTAAAGGTACTTCTCACCCCTTTCAAGTCCTCATAGGAGGCCTCCGACGGGAGTGTACATGGGAGTGCTGTGTGTTGACCCTTGCTTCGTGGAGAGAATAAACTTAGGTTCTTGTGTAGGTCCTTAACCTGTGTGGTCTAAAACCTAGGTGTTGTGTGTTGACCCTTGCTCATGGGAGCATAAACTATTAGGTTCCTTGTGTGGATTGTTGGCTTGTATGACTTAAAATCTGGGTGCTGTGTCTTGACCCTTGCTCCTGTGTAGGGCATAAACTTGTGTCGTGGAGAGACGTTAGAGTCAACCCAGTGTAGGTTGTACTGGTTTGAGGTGAACCTGATTTGAAACCTCTATTAGTGAGATCCAGTACACTCAAGGGTTGAGTGCGTTCACCAGAGGTGGAGTAGACACATAGTAGAAGCACTATAAAAATAACTGTGTTTGAGATTGACATTTATTTCTACCGCTTGTGTGATTTCTCTGAATGTTCTCATATTGCATGCATGTGTACGTGATTATCTAGAACTAAGTAGAATCACACCTCACACACAGTCACATCCATCATGAAGTATGTTTCTTATCTTATCTATGTTTTGAATAGTTTTGTGATTGGATACTCTATTTGGCTTAGAAGTCATTAGAGTTACTTTGAAGAAATCCTAATACTTGCATATTTATTTAGGATAGGGTTGATAGGTTTTTTAAATGATAATAAAATATTAAAAAGTCCTATTCACCCCCCTCTAGGACATCCTGGCATATTCCTACTTCAACTAAAGCGGTCATTACCGCAATTTCAGGCTAGACAAGCCTCTTCCTTATCAATGAGATGTGTTTGAATTCTTTAAATCAATACTGGAAAATGGGTCAAAGGCTACTGATAAAGCCGTAGCTAAATACCTATGGCTACAGTTACAGTCTGTAGCAAGACTGTAGCCATTGCTTCTGTCTGTAGCAAGACCGTAGCCATTACTTTTGAAGCAATGGCTAAGGATTAAATCCGTATCGATAGAACCAATGGCTATGGATTAGATCCGTAGCTATACATTCTGTAGCTAAATGTAGATACAACTATGGATAATATTTGTTGCTAAAAGTAAAAAAGAGATCCGTAGCAACAGGCTAAAGTTTGCAACAACTACGCTTTCTAGAACTAGGGTTACGACCAATATCTGTAGCCAATGCCTGTTAAAAAAAAAAATATCTAATAATGGTGTCTCTTACCATTGCTAGTATGTGCCCTAATAGATCAACTCATCTAAGTGACTGCCTATTTTCATACCACTCATGCACTCTCTTTCTCCTTCATATACCACCATTAAAACAAAACCATTATCGTAAATGGAAAAAAGAAAAATTGAGAGAGAGAGAGAGAGAGATCTTTTATTGTTTTATTTAAAAGATTAAGAAAGAAAATTTTATATATGGGTTGAAAAAATAAGAGCATCTCTCATTAAACTATCAATTCCATGGCGCCTCGAAGCTTGTTTTAAGTCTAGGTTGCAATTTGTCACCACTAATGCTATTTGTCTTTTCGTGAAGTTGACAACGATCTCTACATCAAACCCAGCAAAAGCAGCCCTGATAACAAAGAAAATTTTCTTTCCATGAGTTCATTCTCTGTCTCTTTTAAAATTTTTAACTTTCCATTACAATAATAACTACTTGGAATCATGGCATTTTCTCAAGATAGAAGTCCACTCCATCCCAACTCGTGCACCTGTTAGGACAAGCAATTCAAACAACTTCTTACAACACATTGAAATGCCTAATCGGTCTCACTCCAATCTTACAAATATATGAGAGAGAGGGAGAAAATTGTCGTCGTGGACAGGAACTCTCCATTCCTCAACGTGATAAGCAATATACAAAGGATCTGCTAAAAATGAAAAACTAAAAGATTTATCGAAAAAGAAAATTGAATGATAATGTATTTAGTCTCTTAAATTACTGCATAAATCCAAAATACCTTAAATGGATTCTACCAACCTGATTGGATTGTTGATCAGTTCTAATAAACCTTTAAATATACATCGATAATCTTAGTACTTTTGAAGCCTTACATTCTAATATATGTTATGAAAAATGGAGAAACTCCAGGGTTTTCTTAACAGAATACCAAAAGCAATGGAATCCATGTAATTTGAATACATCAACAGATCACACAGAACTAATTGTCTATCATTCTATTAAATTTTTTCTATTCCACATGCACATATAACTGTTTGGGCATGCCTCCACATGTGAATGTGGCACATCTGTGAAAGAACTAAACCATCCATTAGGTTCCCCCTATTGTGTACACATGCTGTGTTGGCTCTAAAACTAGGCTGGTCCACTCATTAGGTGGGCCAAAATGTACAGAACCAATTGATTGCTAAAAGAAAGTATAGCCAGCCTAATGATTGGACCAGCCTATTCTCAGGCCAAGGTATCTACATGGTGCGACCCACCTCATGGACAACTTCATTCTCGTATACATCTGTGGGATTAGTGTAGCTACCATCAAATTTAATAATGAGGAGTTATATGATGCTCAGTTTGAGCATGAGGCTTGATTAGAAGTCACATGCACTTATAAATTATACACATGACATATATTAACTTAAATAAACCAAAACTAAGTATATCGTGCAGTTCACTGTGGCCAAGTCACAATCCCAAGATCAGATTTGTTCAACAATCCTAATATCTGATTCGCAGACACTTGTTTGCCAACATAGGACTGTTTGGAGATTTTTAATTTTTAACCATCCAATCAATGTCCACCAATCCAATAAGCATATAATCAAACACTACACCAAAAACGCAAATTAGGAACAACCCTAAACCATTTCTAAATAGGGCGTCGCTAAAAACTAGGAATAGTTTTATACTGTTATGAGGATCGTTTATAGGAACAATTTATAACCATTCCTAATTTTCTGTAAATACAACCTATTTTTTTGTAAATACAAAAAAAAAAAAAAAACTATATCTTTTAATATGTTTTTTGAGTCTATTGTACCTGATAGCCATCTTATCCAAATCATGAAAAAAGAAAAAAGAAGTCACAAAGATTGGCATCACCTTCTGTGTGATCTTATAAATAGGTAGATGAAAAACAAACATCAGTGGCCCTACGTCAGTGGACATCACTATCCCCACTATTTCATGTGGTGTGGTCCACTTGACCTTTAGATCTACCTCTTTCTGGGCTCATGCACTACAATGAGCTGGCAAAATAGATGGACAACATGGATATAACACATACACCTAAATTATGCTATTACTAGTCACTGGAGTGGAGTTTTACACGTATGCCTGAACCTGATTGTAGCTTGTACGTAACCTGTTGTTTCAGCATCATGTGATTCATTATGTTGTCGTCAGAATAAAAGCAAGCAGTCTAAATCAGATCTGGAACCTGTCAAACCTAATTGCAGCCTGTACACAACTTGTTGTTTTTAGCATCATGCGATTCACTATGTTGTCGTCAGAATAAAAGCAAGCAGTCTAAATCGGATCCAGGCATATACATATCCCAACTACACAGAAGAGAATAGAAACAACTAGAATCGGTTCTTGGCTTGTTTGCGTATACATAAAAGAGCTTCATAGCACTATCTTTAGGGTGCATTTGGTTGCACCAAATATCTGAAATTTCATGATTAATCAGTTTAATTTGTGATCTAGAACATTGACCTGATAAACCCACCATATCCCAGACTCAAGATCTAACCCTTTGATAAAAAGACCCACAAGAAAAGAGAGACAACAACAGTCCAAATTCAATAGAAAATAGGTTGAACATCATACCTTTAGGACCACTTTCTCTGGGAAAACAGATCCCGCATATATGAAATTCTGTAGCTTAACAAACCATTTCAAACAATTTCATAAGGTTAGAGAGCATGGGGAAAGAATAAGAGAAAATATCGATCGCTTAAAATTTCAAAAGGAAGAAATAGACAATCAGCTACAAGGATCAGATGACTAAAATATCTACCAAATAATGAGGTCGCTTAAAAAACTTAATTTTGCTTTAGATTCTTTTAAGACTTGAGATAGTTTGGGTCCTGAAAAAACTTAATTTTCAGATAAATTTATGAGAAATCCAAATGCACTGTAAACAAACTCGAAAACAAATTTTTTTTTTTCACAAATATAATTGATGAAAACATAAGCTGTTGGAGAGAACAAAATCAAACCACCTCTTTAGGATGAGTGCTTTCAGTTGGTATAGTACGTTTCCGATAATTTACAGCCTTTGTTTTCTTCATTTTAGTATTCATGTACCAGTACAACACAAAATTAAAAACAACACAAAAACTATGTCTATGATAAAATTTGAAAGCAGGGTAATCCCTGTTCAAGGAAAAATAAAAACTAGACAATAGAAAAAAGACAATGTTACCTTTTTAAGAGGTTTTGTCAATGAACTAATAGTGCAGGAATCAAATATAGTGAAAGATAGAGCAATTATGCTCTTCCATAGGCTTGAATGAGAAAAGAAATAATTAGTCTTGTGAAAAGTAGAGGGGGAGCGCTTGAAGGTCTTGCTTTTGAAAGGAATTTCAACTTCATGGGTCTAATTTAGAATATCGTGTCTGGTTGCATATTGAATATGTTTGGGAATTTTCTCTTCTTTAACCCGAGGTACCTTGTTTACACATTTTCCTATCAGAATCTCCAACTAAGCTGCAATCGGGTGCCCGAATCGTACCAATGATAGAAGTAGATATCTAAACAAAATGTCCCCCTTCCTTTTCTCCTTCCTCCTTTCGATGAACCATCCATAGACCTGCTTACATGTCAACTTTAGAGAAGTAACAAAGTCTTCCATCATCTTCTATGAGGGATATTTCTCATGTGTTTGATACAAGAAAATAAGTACTACATTGGTTAGAAATGAAGGGGAAATTTTATAGGATGGCTATAAGACTAGCCATGCTTGATGGGAAAAAATGCTAGGTAATTAAGGAACAACATGTTCTAAGGATAAGCGTGGCTGAAATGAGGATATTAAGATGGATGAGTGGCAAGACGAGGAAGGATAGAATCACCAATGCTTTTCATGATTTAATGCATATCTTTACATGTTCCATAAAAAATCCACATACTCGCATTCATTAACCAAAACCCATCATAAATTGAGTAAAAGCACATGAAAATTCAATCCTTCTCCAAAGAATCCATACATCAATATTCAAGTTTTTATGAATCAATAGATAAACTTGGATGTAATTCCAAGAAATCCAAATACATTTCTTCTTATTTATAGAATTGCAAGAACAAAGCTACAGAAAGTACATGAATCTCCTATTAAATATTGACAACTAGAAAGTAACTCCTTTGCCAATACAAAGTATGGAGATATGCAAAAGTAAATAATCATGATAAACAAAACCATGAACAAAATTCAAAACTTTTGATACTCAAAATGAACAGAAAGGCTAAAAACCCAAACATCCAACTGTCTTCTATTTATGAAATTCAAATGTTTTGAGATTCAAATAAGACCCCAACAAAAGTGTATAACAACTAAAATTTCTGATCAAATTCAAGAAGACTCACCTGCAAATTTTAAACTCTATATGATCAAAATGAACAGAAAAAAAAAAAAAAAAAAAAAAAAAAACTGAACCTCGAACCATATTCAAGTAGATCAACTTCAAAAATTCAGCATTTTAAAGACTCCAATGAACAGAAAGACCTACACGAAAAATTCAAAAGTTTTTAGAATTGAATATTTTGAGATTCAAACAACCTAAAAAAAGGGTCAAAACAATAAACGCCACTCCTTGGATCATAGTAATGGATTCCGGAATACCAAAGTGATGAATGATGTTGGTTTCTCTAAAACTGATAATATCTTCTTGACCAACCTTACGCATAGGTTTTACCTTGACCCACTTGGTAAACTAGTCGGTCGCTACAATAATAACCATATCCATCTTTGTTGAGGGTGGATGGATTTGCCCAATCAAATCAATCGCCCATCCTCGAAATGGCCAAGGCTTTATAATAGGATGTAACTTGGCTACAAGTACATGTTGAATTGGACCATTCTTTTGACAAGCCTCGCAACCTTTTGCATATCGAACATGATTGATCATAATTTCCAGCCAAAAGTATCCATAACACCTAAGCATAACTTTCATTTTCCTACCTACTTGGTGAGCTCCACAAACATCTTCATGGACTCCTTCCATGACAGTCATTGCTTCATTTTTTAACAAACATCAGATCAATACTCCATTGTTCTTTTTCGATAAAGTTCGTCATCGATCATGACATAATTTACATCCGACCTTCTTGTGTTTCTATCGGCTCTGGTTCGAAGACTTTACAAATAACCCATAAGAGGGGCTCTCCAATCATTTTCTTCTCATCGATCAGGCAAACCTTTGCTATGCTTCCCCTTCGAAAGATCGAAGGCAACGATCTTTTTTGAACTATGATCGACCAACTGGCCAATCCCTTCCATATTTCCTACCCTGCTTCCAATTGTGCAATTTCATTGACATCTATATTGTAATTCTGAGTAACATGCCTTAATTCGATGTCATCGAATTGTTTTAGCAGCCGAATGGCCACTGCATAGTATAATAATAATGATGGACTAGTGCACTTAAACAAACCAGTCATTCGATTTATCACCAGTTGAGAGTCTTCGATAATCATCACATTCTTTACCCGTAATTCCAACAGTATCTCTAGGCTAGTTATCATAGCCTCGTACTTAGCTTGGTTGTTGGTGTAATCAAATTCCAACTAAACGTGAATTCTTGCCGATTTCCATTGGGATCAACTAGCACTATTCCGGCCCCAGCTATCTCATGGGTTCTTGACCATCAAAGATTAATTTCCAAGGCTCGACTTGCACAACATATAAATCCATAATACCAAGAGGAATATGCTCCTCTAGGTCTGACGAGTGATTGGCCAAGAGTTTTGCTATGTCCCTACCGTTAATCGCTTTCTGCGACACATAATGTAAGTCAACTTCTGATAATGCCAATACTCATTTATCAATTCGTCCACTTAAAATAGGTCGATTTAACATGTATTTGACCATATCAGCTATTGAAATTACATTAATCCTTTTGGCCAACAAATAATGTCTTAGCTTAATGGCTGCGAAGTACAAAGACAAACATAGTTTTTTTTTTTAAATGGCCAAATACCAAGTTTCTATGTCGAGTAACATTTGACTTAGATAATACATTACTCTCTCTTTTCCCGAATAATCTTCCTGTGCTAGGAGAGATTTGATCAATCCTGCAGAAGCAGCTATATATAACTTAGGTGGTTGGCCTTTGATAGGAGGCATCAACATGGGCGGCTATGCTAAATACTCTTTGATCTAGTTAAAACCAGTTGATGTTCTTCCTCCCATAGAAATTTAGCCCCCTGCTTTAATTTCAACAATGGAGAGAAGATGTTCGCTTTTCCGGCGCAATTGGATATAAACCGTCGCAAGAAATTAAGGTGGCCTAAGAACCTTTTTAGGTCGGCCTTACTCTTTGGTGGCCTCGCATCGATTATGGCCTAAGCTTTATTTTGATCAATTTCAATTCCTCTCTGATGTACAAGGAACCCTAAAAAATTTTCGGACAACACCGTAAAGGCACATTTCATCGAGTTCATTTTCAATTTATGGACCCACATCCGTTCGAAGGACTTGTGCAAATGAACCAAATGATCTCTTGCATCGACCAACTTTATTACCATGTTGTCAATGTAGACCTTTATGAATTGGCCGATCATATCATGAAAGATGGCATTCGTCGCCCTTTAATATGTTGCTCCAGCATTTTTTTAGGCCGAAAGGCATTACTACCCAACAATAAGTCCCCAAGGGACCAGGATACCTAAACGTTATTTTTAGTACATCATCCATGGCTATATATATATATATATATATATCATATTATACCCTGAATGCCAGTCTAAAAATGACACAATCCCATGCCTAGCAGCTCGATCGACTAACTGATCAGCCATAGGCATAGGATACTTGTCTTTCGGAGTAGCTAGATTTAAATTTCTAAAATCTACGCACACTCTTATCTTACAAGTCTTTTTCATTACTGGGACCACATTTGACATCCATTCTTCATACTTGATCGATCGGATAAACCCGGCTTTCAAAAGCCATTCGATCTCTTCTTTGACTTTAAGAGTGACTTTGGCTGTCATCCTCCTTGGAGGTTGTTTATGTGGCCGATATCTTTCTTTAGTCTGTAACATGTGCTCAACCAAAGATTTGTCCAGCCTTGACATGTCGTGATAGTACCATGTGATGCAGTTTGTGAATTCCTTCAATAACTTATATCATTTTTTCCGCTCGGGCGGTCGTAACAGGTTTCATATGAACACGGGCCTTGGATCTTGATTCATCCCTAGATTTACTTCATCCCGTAGGTTTTGGACCTACAGTTGACGTTCTTCCACTTCCTCTCACAAATCTTCTATTTCAAAATTATCTTCTTCGGCCGATTCATCCAACTCGGCCAAGTTCATAAAGACTCCATCGCTTTCTTTTAGGCTTCCTTCGAGCCTTTTTATCCTAGCCGCAAAATCAGCTAGGCATACTACGCCTTCAACTATCACGATTATGGTTACTCTTCGATGATGCAACTTGCAGCCAGTCGATAGTGAGTTCAACCCTTTGGTTGGGTTTTGTTTTCATGGATCTGCATAGCCTGAATGATACTACTTAGGTTCTTCTTTACTAAAATACCTATCGGCCGTCCAAACTTATTCCTTCTAGTGAACCTGATAGGTCCTATTTCTTCGCCATAGTAATAAGCTTCATCAGCATTCAATGTGGCTAAAAAGGGCCTGTTATCGGCCAAAACGAGCTTGACCCTATTTTGATTCCAAAGGATGATAAACTAGTGGAGAGAAGAAGGAATGCATGCTAAAGAATGAATCTGATCTCTCTCGAATAAGGCATTGTAGCTTGACAAAGTGTCAACTACAAAGAACGGCGTGAAAATAGACTTAGTGCCTACTGTGAGGTCGATCGGTAGCACACCATGTGTATTGGTAACGTGGCCAACAAAATTAATAATAGTTACTTCAGAAGGGTTCAAACCGGCTGCAATTTTCCCTAATTTGGCCATCATTCTCTTTGTAAGTTCACTGCGGCTCCATTGTCCACCAAAATTATGGTGACAGGACATCCATCTAAATGAGCTAAAATATATAATGGCTTGAGGTGTTACATCATATCAGTAGTGGGTCTATTGATAATTACTCTATTGGTAGCTCTATTGGTTGCTACGGTGACCATGTCAGCGTGTAATGCTTTGCCTTGATTCCCTTCATCATAAGGAAAAGAAGCGTGCTTAATAACAACCAGGAAAACATGTTCTTCTTGTAAGGCCATATCCTCGTCTATACCATTCCTTAGATCCCCACGATCCTCCCTGTTGAATTTCTGTAACTCACGACCTGTAAATAGTATTTGCTCGTGACCCTAAGCATATCCCTTAGATCTGAGTCGACTCGACTCAAAACTTGTACCCTAGCGACCGCACCGTTGTCGCAGTTCTAATGCCGCATCTCACACTTTTATGAGATATCCAAGCTAAGAGATGTGGGCTCACGCATATCTCGAGGAAACGCAGCGCGTTGCAAATTCTGAGAGAATCTCTACCCAAACATCACATCAATCTATCAAGTACAACCCATCACTCACCCATACCTCTCTCTTAACCAAGTCAAATGAACCCATACCTATCCCATCCCTTTCTTACCATGAGTCAAGGCAACCCTTACCCCATGCCACCTCCTCCTACAACATCCTCCCTCCCTCTCATTCTCTCTACCATTTTTCACGCACTTAAGAGAGAACAACCATCCAAGCATTCCAAGGAGAGAAATTTTTCAAGTGTGTGGCCCACTTCCTACCCCAAAATCTCTCATCCCAGCTCTTTAATCTTCATCATCCTCTATTAAAGGTTGAGCTTAGGAGCTAGAGCTTCTAAGGAGCCAAGAAGAAGTGTAATGGGTGGGTGATATAGGATTTCCACCATGGGTTTGAGGATTTGAGGGCCCACATTCGGTGGGACCCATTTGATGTATGCATTGTAAGATAGGCAGGGCTTATAATGGTAGAGTCCCTCCCCTCCACACGTCTCTCTCTCTCTCTCTCTCTCTCTCTCTCTCTCTCTCTCGCATCCTGGTTTGCTAGCCCACCTAATTGGCCCATGTTTGGATGATCCAGACCGTCCAGCAGGTGGGACAGCCTTGCTGTCCACCCTGCGGGACTGACTGTCCAATTGGACCGTCTGGATGAGGGGAAAACACAAACGTCAGCTTGATCCAAATGATGGTGGGCCACCACGTGGACCCACCATGATAGATGTGTTTTATCCAAGACCATCCAGTCCTTGGACGTAGACTGGACCCCACCTGATGTACCTGTTCAACTGCAACGTCTAGCTGCACGACGTGGCCCCACATGACATATATATTTCATATCCACACCATCCGTCCAGGGCCCAGACGTGGGGCCACCTGGATGATGTGTTGTATACCCACACTGTCCACACGAGGCACCACTTGATGTAAGTGTTTTATCCACCATCCACATGTGTGGGCCACCATGATTTTTGTATTGTATCTGCACCGTCCAGTAGCAGGCGTTGCTGGAGATGCAAGACATAAATATCAGCTTAATTCGGATCAGGTGGGCCATGTACACGTGGACCCCACCTCAATGTATATGTTGTATTCACACCGTCCAGTAGTTGGATGGTGGGTCCCATCTGATATGTGTGTTGCACCCACCATCAAGCAGCTGGAATGGTGGGTCCCATCTGATACATGTGTTGTATCCATCGTCCATCTGTGTGGACCTCACGTGATGTATGGGGTTTTATCTGTACCGTCCATCTGTGTGGACCCCACATGATATATGTGTTTTATCCTTGTCGTCCAGACGTTTAGGACGGTGGGGCCTGCTATTATATATGTGCCTATCCACGTTGTCCACACATGGACAGTGGGACCCCGTGATGTATGTATTGTATATTTATGTCGTCCATATGTGCGGCCCACTGTGATGTATGATGTATCCATGCTACCTGTCCGTTCGGATAGGCCTGGATGAAGGAAAATGCAAATATCAGTTTGATTCAAATTGTGGTGGGACACTCACATGGACCCATCTGTTGTATGTGCAAGACCCACCTGCTATATGATCTAGGCCCACCAGATCTATTCAAGCCCACCTTGATTCATGTGTTGTAAGCACACCTTCCATCCGATTTTTCTGGACTATATGGGCTGCCCCATCAGGCCCACTATGAAGTATCTGTTGTACACACTACCCATCCCTTGTGCCTAGCCCATGAGCCCTTATGTGAGGCCTAATATGATGTATTTGAGACCCTTGAGTGAGGCCCATTGTGATGTATATGTGGCCCATTTGGTGAGGCCCAATGTGTTGTATATGAGGCCTTTGTGTGAGGCCCAATGGGATGTATATGAGCCTCTTGAGTGAGGCCCATTGTGATGTATATGAGGCCCTTAAGTTAAGCCCATTGTGATGTATATGAGGCTCTTGTGTGAGGCCCAATGTAATGTATGAGAGGCCTATGTGGTGAGGCCATTATGATGTGTAAACCCACCATGATGTATATAGTAATGTTTATGATGCCCAACTATTGTCCTAGCATTTAAAGGCCTTGGGCCCCCATCATGAGATAGATTCTATGGGCCATGCCTTGGGAGCAATGATGGTTAAATGTCCACATTGTAAAAGTAATGGTGGTTAAATGCCCACCTTATAATCCTCCCTAGGGCCCATCGTTAAGCCCGTTCTCATCTCCCCTTGTTGTGGGCTAGCCCAAATTGATGGGCCCCCACTAGTACAAGTATGATCCATTTCACCTTTTTGGGCTATCCCAAATTATTGGGCCCCATTGGTTCTAGTAGAGTACCTAAACTTGGAAGTCCACTCTTTGAGTAGGCCATCTAGGCCCATCCTTATTATGAGAAGGATGCATCATCATCTCTTGCCATAGATGGAAGAATCTGTGGTACTAGGTTTGGTATATCCACTATTAAGGACCGATTTATATGTTATGGTTTAGATCTATTGTCCTTCTATGGACCTTGCCTTGTATATAGGCCGATTATTGACATCGACTATGAGTATGTGATAGCATAGCATCATGATACATAACCATACGCATTATTTGCATGCTTGTTATGAGGAGTGACTAATCATAGCATTATGCCAATAGGTAGGCTGTCTATGGGACTCCCTGATAGACGTAGTTATCCCACATAAGTACACGGTATGCGCAGGATTGATACATGACTAGATTGTATGACTAATGCATCTTGCATTGTGTGATATAGATACTGTGTACCCTAGCGACATCAGGGTTATCACCTCCACAAGCATATCATGGATGGCGGGATTGGATACAAAAAATACTTGGTTCTAAGCACTAAGGTGCAATGATGTCCTTGGGTGAATGTCCCCAAACCCTTATGGTACCAGGAGGATACTCCAATGTCAAGACTGAGTGGATGCATGAGCCTACGAGGGCTGTATACCAGTAGGCCACATCTCCCACTGTTCGTGGTCGGTTGGAAGGGGGTGTGACCTTACCCACTTAAGTGAGGGGGCAATTTCTAGGTTGAGTTTGACCAGCTTGAGGAATGGGACCACTATCGATGAGCCGCGCCTAATATTAGCAGCCGGATAGTGAGGTCTCTTCCATTTACCTGGTTGTGTGCTCGGATAGGGGCGATAAGGTGGAGTAGAGTGTACTAGACCACGGTGATTGTCCAGAGTGAGAACTGTACTGTATATGATGATCTAGAGATGAGCTAGATTGATATGTGGATTTAGATGAGGATTGGTATGCTTGAGCTGGTCTTGCATATGACATTGGCTATGTAGGCCTTGCATTGCATTGCATAGCCTTGGTATGGCTGAAATCATTCATGGACTTACCAGTATTTTCGCATTACTCTGATATTGCATACTTGCATTTCTACCTTATGTACACACTTTCACTACCCTTTAAGCTTTCTATAATCTTATGCACAACTGTTGCATGCCTAAGACGTAACTGAGCAGGAGCAGGAGTGTGCAGCTGAGCTTCCAGAACCTTTTGTTATCCATTGTATTTCCTTTTATGTGTTGTACTTCAAGTTTTTAGTTATAGTGGATTTGTGATGATGTTGTTGGTTGTTGTTTGTGGGTTATGCTTCTTATGAAACAAATTTATGCTGAAAATCTTCCTTGTAGGATCCCAAGATCGGAAGCTGGTATATGGGTGCCAAGTGCCGAGAATGGGGTACTATGAAAGTTGTCAGTGCCGGATTCGGTGATTAGGAATTTTGTGAACCTGGTTTCCATGTCTAGGGGGTGACAGAAGTTGGTATCAGAGCATAACTTGGGAATAACTTAGAACAACATTACTTATCTACTATGAACTTAGGATGATTAGGTCCAGAGTGCGTAACTTTCTGGTTTAGTTCCTTAACGTCTGAGCCTTCGAGGGTTTTTAAGGCTGATAGGCACCTTTGTTCTTTTCTGTAGGTCATGCCGCCTAGAAGAGGTGCCCAAGGTACCTAAACAACCCAAGCAACTCCCGCTCCTCCTCCCGTAGTTCCCATTCCCCCACCTGAGCCCCCTGTTCTCGCGCCTGAGACTCCTGCAAATCCTGCGCCTCTGTCCGAGACCGGTGCAGCCCCTATAGTATCAGTTAGTGCCGATCAGTTACATCAGATGCTCCAGGCTGTGACAGTCACCCTCCATGGGCAGGACATGCATTCCGCCGAGACCTTAGAGCAGGTAGAACATAAGCGCGCGAGCACCTTACTGCGAGATTTTCTTAGGCTCGATCCTCCTCGATTCAAGGGAGAGCCCGATCCGACTGCAATAGAGAGGTGACGCTCTCGAGTGGAGAAGATGTTCGAGACCATGCGATGTATGACCTAGCAGCGGGTCCCGTTGGCAGTATATATACTTGAGGGTGAGGCCAAGCATTGGTGGACCTCTGTCGTTTGTGCCGTAGGGCCTAATTTCATTTAGACTTGGAAGGATTTTGTGGACCAGTTTGACCAACAGTTCTTTCCCGACCAAATTCGTCAGCAGCGTGCGCTAGAGTTTGAGACTTTAGTATAGGGATATATGACCGTGGCACAATACGCAGCCCATTTTATGGCACTATTGAGGTTTATGCCATATTTGATTGAGGATGAGGTGCAGAAGACCCGCCGTTTTGAGAACGACTTACAATATGGTCTCCAAGGCTGTATTATCGGCCATATGCTTTAGACTTTCGAAGAGGTCATGCAAAGGGTTCAGATCTATGAGGCAGACTAGGTCAGTTCGCAGAGAGACCGTGATCGTAGAGGAGACAAGAAGAGGCAAGCCCCCTCCGATGGCTCCCAACATCAGCAGCACCACCCCCAGTAGAGGTGCACAGGTCGCCTAGCCGCCAGAGCACCAGTAGCACCAACGGCACCCTCTGCACCACCTCATAGGCAGCTTCTAGGTGCCTGTTTTGGATGCGGTGGGATAGGACACCGTAGGTGGGAGTGTCCCTGACCATAGCCGCAATAGCCTCCACCTCAGCAGCAGCGACAATAGCCCCTATCACCACAGTAGCAGCCAAGAGCTCCACAATAGCTTCCGAGACCACAACAGTCGAGGAAGTAGTTCCAGCCACAAAAGCAGCAACAGAGACCTCAGAGGGGACAAACACCTCCTCAGCCAGCTCAGGCTAGATTATACGAGGTCCAGTAGGACCCATAGTCATCGAGAGGGGTCGTTGAGGGTATTCTTCCTATCTCTACATGCATTGCTCGAGTTTTATTTGATTCTATTGATTCACACTCCTTTATGTCTGAGGATTTCTGCCGTTCAACTGGATTGCTGATAAAGTTCGCTAGTGAGGGGTTATTAGTATTGACGCCCTTGGGGAAGACCGTAGTGTTAAGTTGATTCTGTTTGTCTTGTCCCATGTTGGTGGGAGAGATTTTCTTGCCTGTCGATGTCAAAGTTCGATGTCATCTTGGGTATGAATTGGCTTACCGAGTATCACGCCATTCTGGACTGCTTTGTGAGGATAGTCACATTCTGTATACTTGGCTTACCGCAGTTCCAGTTCACTGCTGAGCCCAGAGGAGAGCCGTTGTCTTATTTGATGTCTTGTGTAGTAAAAGAGCTCGTAGCAGTGAGCACTACCCAGTTGCTAGTAGTTTGTGATTTCCCCAACGTATTCCAGGAGATTCTAGGGTTGCTGCTATGCCAGCATATTGAGTTTCATATTGATCTTGTGCCTGGTACTACTCCTATCACAAAGGCCTTGTATCGTATGGCAACGATGAAGTTGTGGGAGCTGCAGCAGTAGTTGGACGAGTTACGTAAATTGGGTTTCATCCGTCTGAGCAGTTCACCATGGGGAGCATCGGTACTCTTCATGAAGAAGAAGGATGGCTCGTTGAGGCTCTACGTGGATTACCGCGAGTTCAACCGGGTCACGATTAAGAATAAGTATCCGCTCCTAATGATCGACGATTTATTTGATCAGCCGCAAGGTGTACAGTTCTTTTTGAAGACTGACCTGCATTTCGGTTATCATCAAATTCGAGTCCAAGAGGAGGACATCTCGAAGACAGCTTTCCGGACGTGCTATGGTCACTTTGAGTTTTAGGTCATGTTCTTCGGATTGACCAATGCACCCACGGTCTTCATATAGTTGATGAATGAGGTCCTCCATCCTTATCTCTATCGGTTTGTTGTGGTCTTCATTGAGAACATTTTTAGCTATTCGAGGACCAGCGAGGACCATGAGCAACATCTAGGGATTACATTACAGACCCTCTGTGCCCACTAGCTGTATCCGAAGCTGGAAAAGTGTGAGTTTTGGCAGGAAGAGGTAACGTTCCTCGGTCACATGGTGACGAGGGAGGGTATAGCAGTGGACCCCTTAAAGATAGTTGCAGTGCGTCAGTGGGGCCAGCCCACGAACAGTCCGAGATTTGCAGTTTTCATGGCTTGGTGGGATATTATCGATGTTTTATTGAGGAATTCTCCCGTATCGTAGCACCACTGACCAGGTTGACCCGGAAGGGTGCAGAGTTTATGTGGAGTGATGCCTATGAGCGAGTATTTATGGAGTTGAAGGACCGCCTTCCATCTGCTTTTGTCCTCACTCTTTCCTTTGGGAGTGAAGGATTTTTGTGTTTACCGATGCCTCGCATGTTAGCTTTTGTGCTGTCCTGATGCAGCACGGGAAGCCAGTGGCTTATGTGTCTCACTAGCTCAAGGTCCATGAGCTGAACTACCTCGCATATGATTTGGAACTAGCAGCAGTCATCTTCGCATTGAAGGTGTAGATGCACTATCTCTATGGGGTTAGGTTCGAGCTCTTCTCCGACCACAAGATCTGAAGTATCTCTTCTCACAGTCTGAGTTGAACATGTGGTAAAGACGTTGGATGAAACTCCTGAAGGACTACGATTTTGATCTTCAGTACCACCCGGGCAAGGCGAACATGGTGGCGGATGCCCTTAGCTATCATCCACAAGGCCTGGTGGCACATATGATGATTCAGGAGTGGAAGATGCTTGAGGATGTGGCAGCATATGACTTTGAGATTGGTATGAAGTCTTCTATCGTGCAGTTATTGAGCCTGTTGATTTAACTCTCTCTTGTCGCAAGGGTGATCGAGACTCAGCAGACGGATGAGTTGTTGCAGAGTTGTCATGCAGAGGCGGTATCTGAGAGTCATACAGATTGACAGATTAGTTCTGATGGTGAACTTCACTTCAGAGGCCGATTATGTGTCCTGAATATTCAGAGCTGCACAGAGATTTTATGATCGAGGCACATCAATCGAGGTTTTCTATCCACCCTAGCTCGACGAAGATTTACCGTGATATGAGGCGATAGTATTTTTAGGTGGAGATGAAGTGCTAGATCGTTAGTTTTGTGGCCGAGTGTGACACATGCTAGTGTGTCAATGCCGATCATCAGAGACCCCCTGGTTCGTTGCAGCCGTTGAGCATCCCGACGTGGAAGTGGGAGCATGTATCCACAGATTTCATTATGGGCTTACCAAGGACTCAACACGGTCATAACGCCATCTGGGTTGTTGTGGATCGCCTGAGGAAGTTGGCACATTTTCTCATGATCTGTGCGACCTGGTCCTTGGACTAGCTTGTTAGATTATTCATTGATAATATTGCGAGATTACACGGTATTCCAGTCTAGATTTTTTTCGACCGAGACCCGAGATTCATGTCTCAGTTTTAGAGGAGCTTTCAAAGTGCGATGGGGTCTGTTTTGCAGCTCAGCACCGCGTATCATCCGCAGATCGATGGGTAGATCGAGAGGGTCAACCAGATCCTTGAGGATATACTTTGGGCTTGTGTGATTGGCTTCTCAGGTAGCTAGGATGAGCACCTGCGATTGGTTAAGTTTACATATAACAATAGTTATCAGACGACCATTGGCATGACTCCTTTTGAGGCATTATTGGCAGACCATGTAGATCTCCCAGTTATTGGGCCGAGGTTGGAGAGCAGCGTCTCCTAGGTCTCGAGCTTATGCTGCAGACATCAGAGGTTATCGATATGATCAGGTAGAGGATACGAACAACTCAGAGCGGGCAGAAGAGTTTTGTTGATCGTCGACGTCGTCCCTTGGAGTTTGCAGTAGGGGATAGAGTGTATCTCAAGGTCTCGCCCATGAAGGCTATAGTTCGATTTGGAGCGAAGGACAAGCTTGCCCCGAGATTTTTTTGACCTTTTAAGATTACTGGGCACGTTGGTGTCGTGGCCTATAGGCTCTCCTAACCTTCTCAGTTGTCTAGCATCCACAACATTTTCCAATTTCGATACTATGGAAGTGTGGGTCAGATACCATTCCTGTGATTGATTGACAACCTCTTAAGGTCTGTGAGGATGCTTCCTGCATCGAGCAGCCAGTCTGTATCCTTGATCGGAAGGAGCAGGTCCTCCGAACCAAGGTCATTCCCTTGGTGAAGGTGTAGTGGGGTCATTATAGTGCAAATGAGGCATCTTGGGAGCGTGAAGCTAAGATTAGAGAGCACTATCCTCATCTTTTTGGAGATTGATTATGCTTTGTATTGTATTGATTGATATATCTATATATGTGATACCATGTTTTTTCTTCCTTCTTGTTTTATTCTCCGTGATAGTAAATTTCGAGGATAAAATTTTTATTAGGAGGGGAGAACTGTAAGGCCCGTATCCTAGTCTGTATCGTTCCTTAGACCCCCGTGATCCTCCCCATCTAATTCTGGCAACCCGCGAACCGTAGACAGCGTTTGCACGCGACCTTAAGTCGTATCCTGTAAATCTAAGTCTACTTGACTGGAAACTTATACTCTAGCGACTACGCCGTCGTCGCAGTTTTAACACTGCGTCTCACGCTTTTATGCGATATCTAGACTAAGAGATGTGGGCTCGACATATCTCAAGGAAACGCTGCGCGTTGTAAATTTCGAGAGAATCTCTACCCAAACATCACATTAATCTATCAAGTACAACCCATCACTCACCCATACCTCTCTCTTCACCAAGTCAAATAAACGCATACCTATCCTATCCCTTTCTTACCAACAAGTCAAGGCAATCCTTACCCTATGCCACCTCATGCCCCCAAAAGTCAACAAAGCCCATACTCTCCATGTCGCCTACTCTTACAACATCCTCTCTCCCTCTCATTCTCTCTACCATTTTCCAAGCACCCAATAGAGAGCAACCATCCAAGCATTCCAAGGAGAGAAATTTTCTAAGTGTGTGGCCCACTTCCTACCCCAAAATCTCTCATCCTAGCCCTTCAATATTCATCATCCTTCATTAAAAGTTGAGCTTAGTAGCTAGGGATTCTAAGGAGCCAAGAAGAAGTGTAATGGATGGGTGATATAGGATTTTCATCATGGGTTTGAGGATTTGAGGGCCCACATTCGTTGGGACTCATTTGATGTATGCATTATAAGATAGGAATGGCTCATAGGGAGGGCCTCTCTCTCTCTCTCTTTCTTTTTTCATGGTTTGCTAGCCCACCTAATTGGCCCATGTTTGGATGATCCAGACCGTTCAACAGGTGAGATGGCCTTGCTGTCCACCCTGCTGGACTGACTGTCCAGTTAGACGGCCTGGATGAGGGGAAAACACAAACATTAGCTTGATCTAAACGATGGTGGGCCACCATGTGCACCCACGATGATTGATGTGTTTTATTCGAGACAGTCCAATCCCTGGACATAAACTGGACCCCACCTGATGTACCTATTTCAGCTGCAACGTCAAGCAGCTGGACGTGGCCCCGCATGACGTATATATTTCATATCCACGCCATTCGTCTAGGGCGCGGATGTAGGGTCACCGGGGTGATGTGTTGTATACCCACATTGTCCACACGTGGGACCACTTGATGTAAGTGTTTTATCCACCGTCCACACGTGTGGACCACCATGATTTTTGTATTGTATCTGCACCGTTCAGCATCAAGCGCTACTGGAGATGCAAGACACAAATATCAGCTTAATTCGAATCAGGTGGGCCACATACACGTGGACCCCACCTCAATGTATATGTTGTATTCACACCGTCTACTAGCTGGGCGGTGGGTCCCATCTGACATGTGTGTTGTACCCACCGTCCAGCAGCTGGGACAGTGGGTCCCATCTGATACATGTGTTGTATCCACCGTCCATTTGTGTGGACACCATGTGATGTATGGGGTTTTATCTGTACCGTCCATCTATGCGGACCCCACGTGATATATGTGTTTTATCCCTGCCATCCAGACATTTGGGACAGTGGGACCTGCTATGATATATGTGCCTGTCCGAACGTGGACAATGGGACCCCCATGATGTATGTAATGTAATCCATGCCGTCCATATATGCTGCCCACCGTGATATATGATGTATCCACGATGCCTGTCCATTTGGATAGGCTTGGATGAAGGAAAATGCAAATATCACTTTGATTCAAACTATGGTGGGCCACTCACATGGACCCATCTGTTGTATGTGCAAGACCACATGCTATATGATCTGAGCCCACCAGATCTATCCAAGCCCACCTTGATGTATGTGTTGTAAGCACACCGTCCATCCGATTTTTCTGGACTATACGGGCTGCCCCATCAGGCCCACTATGATGTATGTGTTGCACACACTACCCATCCCTTATGCCTAGCCCATGGGCCCTTGTGTGAGGCCCAATATGATGTTTTTGAGACCTTTGAGTAAGGCCCCATTGTGATGTATATGTGGCCCATTTGGTGAGGCCCAATGTGATGTATATGAGGCCTTTGTTTGAGGCCCAATGGGATGTATATGAGGCCCTTTAGTAAGGCCCATTGTGATGTATATGAGGCCCTTGAGTGAGGCCTATTGTGATGTATATGAGGCCCTTGTTTGAGGCCCGATGTAATGTATGAGAGGCCCATATGATGAGGCCCAATGTGATATATGAGAGACCTATATGGTGTGGCCATTATGATGTGTAAACCCACCATGATGTATATTGTAATATTGATGACGCCCAACTATTGTCCTAGCTAGTATAAGGCCTTGGGCCCCCATCATGAGATAAATTCGATGGGCCATGCCTTGGGAGCAATGATGGTTAAATGTCCACATTGTAAAAGTAATGATGGTTAAATGCCCACCTTGTAATCCTCCCTAGGGCCCATCGTTAGGCTCGTTCTCATCTCCCCTTGTTGTGGGCTAACCCAAATTGATGGGCCCCCACTAGTACAAGTATGATCCATCTCACCTTTTTGGGTTATCCTAAATTATTGGGCCCCATTGGGTGAGAGAGAAAGAAGAAGAAAAGGGAAAGAGTTGAGAAGGAGAAATGAGAGAGAAGATCGAGTCAACTGGGTTTCAAACTGAGTCAACTCACTGAGTCGGGCTGACCCGAATCCCATATTATTCGGGGATTGTACTTAGTTAGCAGATCGACGATGTAGGGGCTCACTGTCCCGATCCTAGTGCTAGGAATCGTCATCAGGTAATCTTTTGAACTTAACTAAGTCGACTCAGTGAGTCAATATTTTCCTTCTAGACTAGACATTCTCATCGTATTGATATAATTGATACACTCTTATTATTAAGATTTGCTAACCTTAGATATGATTAACCAATGATGGACAACCTATGCTAAAACTAGTTATTACAAACAAAATTACAATAGATAAATAGTAGTATTTCATCTATTACTTTCAACGTTACCATTATTAGTATATCATAATATCATCATAAAGATTAAAGTCGTCATGATAGCTAATAATGATCGCTAGTATCAATGGCGGTTTTGCGATTATTAATATCATTAGTATAGTGAATAATCGTACATCAATTGACATATTAAATCCTATAACTTATCCTAAACTTAATTAATCTAAACGCTAGACCTATACTTAAAATGTAAATAGTAAGTTGAGCTTTGGGCCTAATTGTAGAGTGTCATAAATCATGATAGATCCTAATTTTTGGATTCATTAATAACAACAATTAATATTAGCATTAGAAAATATTCATGACTTCCCTTATGGGATTACTATAATACTTGTTAATATAATCATTAGTATTAGCCCTTATTATATTTTCACAGGTAAATATTCCATTATTATTACCCATATTATTTAGAAGATGGTTGGTCAGTATAAGAATATTGGATAATGTGGTACATCGAAATGTGGATCTACGAACCATCATTATTAATACTGAGAGATTAATACTCCTAATAGGAATATTACTCAATCCATTGTACAATAATAATGATAATAATATTATTAATAATTTAGGATTAAAATCGTAAGGTCTAAGTTTAAGGTTAAACTTTAGGATAAAAACCCTAAATTCTACATTAAAACCCTAAGATAAATAATCTAAACCCTTGGTTATGATCTTAAACCCTAGGTAGTGATTAGAACTTAGACCTAATTGTACAAGTTCATGATTTGTGGTAGGATACAATTCTAAGGGTGCAAGCACTTAACAACACTAGAAGGTGATTCAAAACATAAGGTGATGATTCTTCCCCTTGAGCTTTCTATCTTCTCATTAGCTTAAGTTATAGTTTTCATTTAAATTCATAATTGATATCTCCCTTTATAATCGCATGTGTTAGCTGGTGGAAATTGAATTGCTGTATTACATGCTTTATGATTATCCTGTATAATTGTTCATGCTTGTAGATTTCCTTTTGTAGATTGCTTATGGAACTTAAACTGGTACATTAGTGGGAAATTCCCACATGAATGTACACCCATACTTGGGATGTAACTTGACTAGTTACGATCGTAATGGACATTCGACTTGGTAGTTTTTGAGTGGTGGTTTAGATGGATCATTGGTGTGGGCCTACCATCCAGGGTTGTTGTGCCCAATGGTTTTTAAGGATGATCTTTATCGTATGGTTTTGATATTGGCCCTATGTGGCATATTTTGATACTCGCCCTACGTAGTTTTGTTTTGATACTTGCCCTAGATGGGTTCGATGTTCTATATAGTGCAACCATGCAATGGTAAGCCCCATATATTATAATATGATTGGCCACTAGTCGACGGGTTTCTATTAAACATCCCAAGATGGTAGCCCCATGGGCTGAGGATGGTGGTCATGGGATACTATGCCCTAGCTGTCAGCCTACGCTGGAGTCTAAGCTCCCCGTAGTGACCTTTGAGCTTCTTAAACTTGTTGATTATAAATGGACTAATAATGACTTGGCTAATCATGCATACATGACATATTTAAGATGACTTGGATCATTATGCCCCGCGATTACGCTGAATGTTACGCTAATGACCAGTCACTCGATTGTGATAATGACTCGGATCATCATGCCCTGCGATTACGTTGAATGTTGTGCTGATGACTAGTCATATGCCCATCCAGATGTTTTACCTGAGGCATAGACCGTCTGGATGTTTTACCCGGGTCGATGATTGCATAGGTGACCTGACTGGAGGATGTTTCCCAAGTTTGATGATTACATGGGTGATCCGACTAGATGATGTTTCCCAGGTTCGATGATTGTATACTTCATGCATCCATGCACCTAATAAGACTACATTTACTCTGTTTTGGTTGTCTAGATATTTTATACTATTTCTTACCTAATGCAGCAGTGTGTAATCTTGAGGGGAGTTCACACTGAGTTGACCACTCATCCATCAAATAAATATAACCATACAGGTAGCACAGGTGGCCCAGGTGAAATTCATGTTTATATTGATGAGGAGCAAGCTATATTGACAGGGACACATAATTGTAATTGTTAAGGGTTGCTACAGGATTTCATATCCCAAATAAGTTATAATTTACTTTATTTCACATGTAATTGTAAGAATGGAGACATTGGTTTGTATAAGTCATTATGGGCACTCTCTTATATACTCTAAATGAAATTACAATTTTCCTTTATGCTGAATTGTTCACTCTACGCTCATTTGCCTACTCTGATAAAAGAAAAATATTATATCTGACCATCCTTTAAGATTAACACTCGAGTTTTTGGGATACGGGTCATATACTTAGGTCCTGAAAAGTTGAGGCGTTACAGTTGGTATCAGAGCATAGTTTGGACAAACTTGGCCTTAGGAAATGATCTTATACAAGCCTTAAATGTCTCAAGTTAGGACGTTTGAAATTAGAAATTGAACACAGGTGAAATTCCCCTGTACTTAGGAAATTTTGAGAACGTAGAAACCCAAACTTAAGTCCCCTTAGAAGTTATTAGGATAACCATTTGGACTTATGTGAATTTTCCAATTAAGGTTAGGAGAAATTGAGAACATAAAAACTCAAAATTTTAAGCCCCTAGAAACTTATTTGGAGGACTGAAGAACTTACAAATAAACTTGGGCCTCTTTGAACCTTCTAGGTTAGTCGTTTGAACCTAGAAACAAGAACTTTAGTTCCCTTGTAAACTGCAACATGGTTGTTTGAACTTGGAAATTAATTATGTGAATATCTACTATGATGTACTTAAGGCCATGCAAGGGCATTCCTTGTACTTAACTTCCAAATGAAAATTTTCTAGAAATTCTGGATTTAAATTTTCTTAAGATTTCATGGTCAGAGATAACGTTATCATAATAATCAATCAAATGGATTGAACTTGGACTCCATAGGATCCACCACATCGTACATTAGATCAATCGTGAATGTTCCCTAAACTTGAATAATCATATTAGGGGTTATATTCTAAATTCCCTAATGCACCTCGCTAGTTAGAGATAAGAGTTTTCATAAATCTCAACACTTAGGATTAATTAGTGACGAAGTTATAGAATTCTGAGTAAATTTTCAACTTGAGACTAAGCATATTAGAACTAGACTTGAAATCCTAAATAAATTACCAAAAATTTCAAACTCAAGTTCCATATAGAAATCCTGGTCTTAGAACTTCCAAGTAGTGCATTAGGTGACCAGAGTGCGCATTGGAAGCGTGATGGTCGTTCACACCCATTCATGTAAATTTCGGGCGCTCTCATTAAAAATTAGAGGATTACCTGATATTCCCCAAGAATCTAAAATAGTAGGGATCATGGATTAATGGAACCATGTCTAAGCGCTTATGCAGTTTGTCTCAAATTATAAAGTCCTAGCAAGTCTTAATGATTCTAATGCCCTGATCAAGAAAAGGATCGAGATTTAATAGGATGATGAATTAATACCGAAATCCTCTATTCTGCAGGCAGATGATCGATGTATCGGGCTCAAACCTACTACAACCATCAATCCGTGACAACTCGAACACTGAAAACCAGAAATTTGTATTGTACTTTAGACGTTGGGGATTATCATTAAAACTAGCAGAAAATAAAGAGAAATATAAAACATTATCATTAGTGGTCGCCTAACTCGTAGCGGATACGATAGGACATTTGATGTGGGTAAACCTTTAAATAAATCCTTAGTATTGGTTAATGATAGAACGGTTCCAAAAGTTTAATAGGAATTGATATGCTGGACTAAATACTTAAGGATGTGGTACATTTAAATACGGCTTGTTAACAATGTGGGACGTGACTGCACAAGTGAGAAATAGAATGCACTACTAAAAGAAAATTATTGCTTGTAATGTTAACACTCAGGGATACACATTACAAATCTCGGGACGAGATTTCTGTTAAGGGGGGTAGATTGTAACACCCCGTACTTTACAGTACTCAGGTGTTACTGTGAAGATCTAATTCAGTAATGTTAACCTAGTTCATTGAACATTCACCTTTAATTGGCTAAACCTAACCATGCATCGTAGGTTGTAAAGCATGAATCAATGGGGCCACGGCATCTTGTCCCTTGACACGTGGCTTGGTCACACTAATAGGGCTCCCTAGAGATCTTTCACCATCATTAGGTTCGCAACGTTTCAATGATCGATCTAACGATCGACTTTCTTAAAATCAACCATAAACCATTAGAGTAGCATGTGCACATGGCTTGATATGGAACTATTCAAATGATTTATGACTTCGATTAAAGGCAAATCCTATAAGAAAAATTAAATAGATAAATAAACAAAATAAAGTATTTAGGAATACACATATAATAGTGATCCATACAATAAGTACTATAATGATAATAATAATGTAAAATCATGAGATATGTAGTCCTAATAACCTATGGAGCAGGACCCACAACATGATTAACAATGCACACATATGAAACTAATAATAAAAAAATAAAAATGATAATAATAATAATAATGGAAAACATAAAAACTTATTCTAATAATAACAACAAATATCCTAAAATCAAAATATAGGTGGACCCAGTCGTCTGATAAATTCCTATAACCATTTTAGCCATTGAAGTTCAGTTTCGAGCCTATCTGACCATTAGATTAGTGGAAAACCACCCTTAGGACTACAGATCAAGTGGTGGGCCCCACCCGAACCTTGGATTTGCCCCATATTCGGTCTAGGGCCCTAACTAGACCCTTAAAACCTAATGGACGGTGAGGATTTCATCAAAATGTCCTGGGGACCCCACCTTACACTGCATGTGTACCACGTCAGGAATACACCTGCAACGCGCCGAACAAAGGATCAGGTCAAACAACATTGGACCTGAAACCTTTCACAAAAGAGAACTTCTCTCTTCCACCCAGTTTTCCTCCTAAAATGGAGGGCCCCACTGTTTGAATGTGGGTCCACCATCGCTTCAAAAATCGATGATTGGGACCGTCCATCATATTTCGGATGAACTGCCAATCAAAACCATACCCTCCTTACCCATGGAAACACGCGTACATGCTCACAGCATGTAGCCAAACATCCAAACGAGATTGTGTTTCCACCCCTCTCATGATCACCTCAGTGTGATTAATGTGGGCCACCTTAAGCCGATCTAAACCGTTCCTCTGGTAGGGCATCACCGTCCGATCAAATCCATGTCATTTGTGCATGTTCGTACATCCGTGCATGCACATAAATGCTCTCTGAGTGCAGGTTGGTGCGGCTGTTTCCAAAAAAGAAAACCTATTGCGTTGTCAGGTCATTAATCGGCGTGCCTCTTTTTCCTTCAATCCCAACCTCTCTTCGGAGAAATGATCCAACGCCCCTCCTTTAATGCCAAAAATGGGCAGGCAAGTGTGCCATCCTGGGAGACAGTTCCACTTCGGGAAAGTCTCCCTGGCGTGATCTGAGCCTCACAGCAGGCTCCGTTGATGGATCTTAGCCGTCCACGCTAGGGCAGAAACGTCCCTAGCCTTTCTTCGGAGAAAAGCTTCCCTCCGCATGAGAAGAAACCTGCGGTGGAATTTCTCGCAGGTCCTTGCATTCGAATGAGATAGGGTAGGAAAAGTGGGTCCCACGATGATCAATGGTCCCATCCAAGCCTTCCAGATGAATTAGATCGCCTTGTAGGCCGTGAATAAAAATCCACCATTGGTGGTGGCGTTATCTTCCCCATTCAATCGAAAAACCCACACGGATGCAGTGGGCCCCATTTTCTGATCAAATGCACTCATCCGATGGACCATGGTATGTGAGTCCATCTCACATGATGGATTAGCACAATGCGAACAATAACAATGGGTGTTAGCTCCTCGACCCAACATTGTGGCACGAGATATCGGCCATTGAATGCAGTCTGAAAGCCATCCCTAGGCCTATAAAAGGTTGTGTTTTCCTCGAGATTTCCACCATGAATCCAGAGGTAGAGAGAAAGAAGAAGAGGAGAGCATGAGTGTGGGTGTGGGTGCAAGTGGCGGCCACATCGCACCCACTGGCGAGCTCATGACGAGTCTGCCGGGTGGGGACTGGTTCGGGTTCCACTGGAGTTCATGTAAGAAGAGAGAAATTGAGGGAAAAGAGGAAGGACGGATGGAAGAAAATGAGAGAAAGGAAAGTAGAGGAAGGAAGAAGAAAAGAGGAGAGCAGGATGGTGAATGTGGTGTTACAACTGCACCATGTTGGTTTAACTCGAACCGAGTTGCTGGGTATGCTTGGTGCTCAGAGTCATCTGGTGGACCTGCTGTGGTACTGGGACCGCTTCAGGGATGCCAAACCACCTAAACCATCCATACGATTTCCTCCAACCGAGCCCTTGAGGGCTGCGTTAACTCAGTGGTCGACTTTCTGCTACTCAGGGTGTTTCTTGATGAGTTGGGACCCTCTGGTTGCCAAAACCAAGGCCTCTTTCCCCCTTCAGAATTCGAGTTCCCCCATTCGGTCACGCGGATTCTGAACAGTCGCGCAGATTTTTAGTACTGGAACTTTCTCTCCTAATCCACCCATGGAGTTGCAAATGATATTCAACTTAGTGAAAAACTCTATAAAAGTCTCACGCTCTTCCATTCTGAGACTTTCGAACTGTGAAGTCAGGAGTTGAAGTTTAGATCTCTTCACAGTGCTTATGCCTTCATGGGTTGTTTCCAATAGATCCCATGCTTATTTGGATATCCCTCACATACTTATTTGATTGAATATATCTTGGGACACAACACAGTAGATGGCGTTCATAGCTTTAGCTTCAGCTGTTTGTCTTTCTTTATCGAACATCATCCACTTCTCTTTGGGTTTTGGTTTTGTGATGGTTGTGCCACTATCAAGTACAATTTGTTCAGATGGTGGCACATATCCACTTTCAACTATATCCCAAACATCATGGTCCAAAGATCTTAGAAAGTAGTACATTATAGCCTTCTAGTATGCATAATTTGAGCCATCAAATACTGGAGGCCTAGTGACCGATGAGCCCTCTCCTTTGGCCATATTCCTAACTTCAGTCAAGATCACTCTCTAGGTGGTGAAGCCCTTAAGAGAGACCCGCTCTGATACCTAATGAAATAGCGCTAAAGACTGCTTTAGTTGAAGTAGGAATATGTCAATATATCCTAGAGGGGTGAATAGGACTTTTTAAAGTTTTTATAGTTAATTTAAATTCTATTACACTAATCCTAACAACAAGTACATATTAGGATTACTCAAAAATAATTCTACTGGCTTCCAAGCCCCATAGAGGATCCAATCACAAACTATTTAAGAAGTAAACAATATGCAAACTAGTTTATGATGGATATGTTTGTATATGTGTGTGATATGTGATCTCAGATATTCAGATATGAAAATATTAAAGCCTATCACATAAATCAAAGAATAGCGATCTCAAACACAGTCATTTTTATAGTTGTTCGACTACTTGTCTACTCCACTCCCGGTAACCGCACTCAATCCTTGAGTGTATCGGATTTCACTAAGGATGTTTCACAACGGTTCACATCAAACCTAAGGTTTTAAATCAGGTTCACCTTCACCCTTTACAACCTACACTGAGGCTGACTGTTTACGCTCCTTGAATAAGGATCAACACATAGTACCCAATTTTAGGCACATTGGCTAAGGATCCACACAAGGAACCTCTGTTTATGCTCCCCGAGCAAGGGTCAATACATAGCATCCGGTTTTAGGCACACTGGCCAAGGATCCACATAAGGAACCTAAGTGTTTATGCTCTCCACAGAGCAATGGTCAACATAATGCACCCACCACGTACACTCTCGGCGGAGGCCTCCTAGAGGGCTTGCAAGGGTGAGAAACTCTTTAGACCCAATCCTAAAAAGGAATGATCACAAGTGTCCTCTGGACTCTAATAACTTACAAATAAGTGGATGAGTCCCATTCAGCACGTTGACGAAGATCTCCTCCTTGTTGATGAAGAATCTTCGGCTTCCTTGATCCACAACACAGATGATGTACCAATACGAGGCTTTGGGTTGGGCCAAGGTTAAGACGGAATCCTACTCTATAAAATATTTTCCTATAAGGAAGATAGAGTGATTTCAATTATGCATTCAAGGCATCCCAGCTTAATGATTTAACATTAAGGTAGTAGTTGGAGGATCCTTGAATGCAGAAGTTCATTCCCCAATCCACTCTATTGAATTTCAATGATGAGGGTGAATTGGAGGATGAACTTCCCTGAGAGAAAGGGCTTTGGGTATATGATCTAAGGTAAAACACTCCAAAGCACTCTCTTCTTTCTCTACCAGCAACAATAGACAAGTCCTCTTTATATAGGCAAAAGGTTCCAACAGATATAAAACGGTCACATTTATGACAAAGTTCGATATCATCGAGCATATAATCTCGATAGCATCGATGGTCCGCTCGATGACACAAACTCAAATGTCATAATACGCTTTTAAAACCTCTTGCTAGCTGGTCGATGGAATAGAAACAGGTGTCGATGTCATCGGATTTTGAACTCCGATTCTATTGATCTAGTGTCGATTCATCGACATTTGAAAATGAGAGAGACTTAACATGAAATATTTCAGGTTTATAAGAATGATCAATGGACCTTCGAGATCATCAGAATTTGAATGTCGATGATATCAATAACTGTGTCGAGACATCAATAAATCTAACGGATTTCTCATTAAGCTTGCTAGACAGTCTATGTCCTTGTTCGATGCCATTGAAATAGTACCGATATCATCGATATTTGAATATTGATTCAATCAAGTGACCCTCGATCATAGATAAACAATCCTGAAATATTTTGCTAGAAGAACTTGGTGCCTATGACCAATATCATCGAGAGCTTTCCGATATCATCGAGATTTGAATTTGGATGGTATCGAGGGGGCTTCGATATATCAATGTACATATGATATTCTTAAGAAAAAATAGGGGCACCGGAGATCTTCCAGTTGATATTATCGAGTCACTTTCGATGGACTCGAGATTTGAATATCAATGATATCGATAGTATATCAATACATCGATAAATCCATCCAGATGTACATGTGGTTGTTGGACACTTTTGTCCTCATACCGATGGAATCGATTTATCATCGAGGACATCGACAGCTCAGGTCAATCAAATCGAGATGTGTTTCTATACAATCGACAAAGCAAGAAAACATAAACATTTTCTGATTTTGAAAAAGTTTTCTTAACTTTAAAAATCCTATGATGTTCTGGTTTGTTTTAAGGGTTTTATATACCTGGTGTTTTGGGACATGGGATATGAGGCTTAGATTTACCTGTGGCGAGCTTGTACACATCTGGTTAAGGCAGATGCTTTTAATTGATCTTCCTATGAGGCTCTGTCGTCTAGCTGACTCAACACTCACGCTAATTGACAAACCAGGACACTTTTAATCTCTCCCTTTGTCAATTACATGACAAAATACCAAAACACTATAGAATAGTATCTAGACAAACACATCCTAAATTGTGTGTACATGCATTTTACACAATTTTATAATTTCTAGTGAAACCATGTACACAACCTAGTATCTGCTCCCCCTAACTGTGAACTCCCCTTATCTTAGTGCAGCTGCTCCCCCTAACACCTGCAACACCATTCAAGTAGATATACAATTTTCCATTCGAGGTGTTTGAACTCTTCTCCCCCCTTTTTATCAGTCATTGACAAAGATATAGCAGTTGATATTGACTGAAGTTTGAAGTTTTGGAAGAACCACCATTCAGAAGGCATATATGTAAAAAGTAAAGATGTATAATGATCAGCAGAGTTTAATCAGACATCATATTTAAAAGTAATGTATGTATATCAGACAAAATAGAGCAGTGATATAAGCAGATAGCATAATCATTAAAACAAAATCACATACATTCCATACTAGATAAGTCAGGGGATCTTGAAGCATAAGGATGGCATTAAATATGTGAATTATACCTAGCCATAATTAAAATATCTAAAACATATACTGCCCCAGATTAGCAGTAGACGAACAGTTATCCCAACAAAATTAACAAGTCCTTTCATGGGCACCAAAAAAAAATTGTTAGATTTGTCATTTGAATAGCCATCTCATACACATGTAAAAATGTAGGGCAATCAAAAAGATATCCATGCCCAATGTTGCGCTGAGAATCAGAGTGTTGAGATGGTATGAAGATCATTGATATTACGGGGCTGATGATGATGGTGCTGCATCATCTCTGCAACAGGTAAACAAGTCGATCAATTGCTGGACTGACTGTTGAACGCTAGATATCATCTTTTCAAGTGCGGAAAATCTCGCATCATGTCCCCCTAACTTGTCTTCTATCCGAGCTAAACCACGCTGCATCGCACTAACTTTGTCTTGGTGGAACTTGACATGCTAAGTTGGAGCCGAACCACTTGGTTTAGGAGCATACTATGGCTTTACCGGATCTACACCAGTTGGAACAGTACCTTCCCCCATTTCTTCATCTTCATGAATAGCCTCCTTAGAATCCTCATCCTTATACTTGTGAAACTTAAGGTCTGATTTTCGTATATTGACCTTGTTAAAATGTTGAAGAAGACGTACAGGATCACTTGTTTGAGGGATACCAATTTTATCACATATTTCATGGATGATGTGAGGAAATGGTAAGTATACTGCTCTGGACTGATGGATGACGCTTGCTATTTGGTGGAGTATCAAGGTAGGCAGACAGAGTTTGACTCCAATGGCGACACAGTATATGATCATGGTCATGAATCAGGTAAGATCAGAGCGATTTGGTCCACGAGGATAAGCATTTGAACAAAATATCTTATGCAAGATGCGATATCGAGGGTGTAGATATTTTGCTTTTAGAGCATTTTCCTGATACCATGGGATATCTCGACCCTGACACAGGAATTTAGTAATTGAAGACTGAGTGATAGCATTTTCGAGATCAAGGTCAGACAATCCAACTGGCGATAATGTTAATTCGAGAATGCAAACAATGGATTCTATAGTAATCTCAACACTATCATCTCTAATTGTGATAGTAAATGATGGTGGTTCTAGTGTTGGAGAGTGACAATATGCAAAGAACTGATAAGTCCGCTCATTGTGGCATGCTCCCCTAAAATCAAGAAATGGAAGCCAGTCGATTGCCTTTAATAAAGCTTCTATATTGTAGGGTTTTAAACAGTCCCTGTCAACCCTACGTTCACACATCAGACGCCTCCCAGAATATTTTTCAAGAACGTGTGGAGGAGGATTTACAACAGTTTCTGGCGATGCTGGCACTGCAGTCGGAGTTGCACTATGTGATGACTGCGTCCTGCCCTTTCCTCTTGAAGCCACAATTTTCTTTCTACTAGGCCGAGATGATTCACCGATGATTGGGCCCTTTCCTTTTTCCATACTCATTAGGACAGCTTGGAAGAAGGCGTTGAAGGAGATAGGTTTCGGAGAATCTTGTCAACCGAAAAAAAATTCCAAAAGAGAGGATCTCAACACAACAAGGTATACTTTGAGGAATTAAGAATTTGTTAGAGATATCCTGAGTTCGAACACTTTAGATAGCATGCGGTTGACCTATGATGAGAGTCATGAAAGAGAACCCTAGAGAAAATCGAGCAGAAAGGCCAAGACATGATTTTTCCTGTTTGTCGGCTTTTTATCGAGCAGTGAGGTTCGATATCATTGATCATTGTTTCAATGACATCGATATGCCCTATTTGATTTTATCGAAGATGTCTTCGATAACATTTTCGATTTCGTGACTTTTTAAATTCTGAAGAGATGTCGATGATATCATCCTTGATCGATTTAATCGTAACGTATCGATGGACATATCGAAGGTATATATTTTTCAATTTTGACAAACTTTCCTGTATAGTGAAATATACCTTTGAATCGATCAGTATACATAGCAAAATTTTGTACAAGTTTTGTATAAATCAAAATTATAAACATCAAGATATTTATGTACAAAAGATGAGGTGAGACACCTCAGATATAACATTAAGAGTTCAACAAAATTGCATCATTTCGGCAAATATCCAGATCTCGATGCATGACTTGGACTTGTTCATTTCATGCTTTGATATTTTAGGGTATATGGATAGAGTTAGTTATCAGACAATTCAAATTTTCTTTTACTATCCATTTTGAGACAGAATTCATGTTTATCTCTCCCACTTGATCCAATGATTTCAGGTGGTGATGGGTGAGTGTTTCTCCTAGGTGGACTTTTCTCATTTCGTATTTCTCTGGCTCGTGTGAATTTATTAATGTGATTTTGACCAGAGTTATGTGAAGTCCTTCTAGGTGTCAAGCATTCAAACTTATAATGACCCCTATCACCACATAAATGACAAACTGGAGAAGTTCTCATGTTGCTACCTGAAGCATCAAAATTTTCAGTTGTTGGGGCTGCATTTTCAGTTTTCCTTTTAGTTTTCTCATACCCTAGGCCACTCTTGTCTTTTCCTCATCTTCCTATCCCTAACAATTTTTCTAGCATTTCACCACTATGAGAAAATTTATAGTTTATTTTAGCAATTTTTTTGGATTTCTCTAAGTCAAAACGGAGTGTGTGATTCTCATTCTTGAGTTGCTCATTTTCATCTTTTAATAATTCAACTTGTTTAGTAAGCTTTGATGATTCCATTTTTAGGGACAGATTGACTCTTTCCAACTTATCATTATCTAAATGATATTGTTGTAGATCATACATTAGTTGTGTGTTGATTTTCAGTGTTTTATCTAAATCTTTCTGCAGTAATTTACTTTTCCTTTCCGTTATTCCGAGTCTTTTAAGGATATTTATGCTATGAATGTAGAGTTGATTATAAGCATTTTGCAGTTTATCCCTTTCTTCCTCTTCTTCTTCTCCAGTTTCCTCATTATCAGTCAGAAATGATTAAGTGGCTTGTGGTTCCTTCTCATTTTCATTTTCAATGGGAATGATTGCCGTGGTGGAAACCATAAGAATTTTCAAGGATTTTTTGTCACCATTGCTCTCTAAGTCACTAGATTCTAAGTTTGACTCTTCTGTATCATCCCATGTGGCAGCCATTGCCTTGCCCTTATTTTTTCTATTTGGGTAATCAGTAGACAGATGTCCATATTTCTGACAGGCATAACATTGTGGTTCTTTGGTCTTTTTACCAAATTTGCCTGTAGAAGGTCTGTTGTCCATCTTCCTTCCTCTAGTAGGACGACCACGATTCTTCTAAAAGAATTTCTTGAATCTTTGTGCTAGCAAAGCCACTTCCTCATCTTCATCTTCTCTTTCACTTCCACTGTCCTCATTTGTTGTTTTCTTTGAGGTTTTTAAGACAGTTGTTTTGGATTTAGGGGTTTGTTTGAAGTGTAGTTCAAAAGTTTGTAGGGAACCTACCAATTCTTCTACTTTCCTTTCATCTATATTCCTACATTCTTCAATGGTTGTTACCTTAGGATTGAACCATTCCGGTAGGGATCCTAGAATTTTCCTACAGATTTTTGGTACCGGAACTTTCTCTCCTAATCCACCCATGGAGTTGCAAATGATATTCAACTTAGTGAAAAACTTCATAAAAGTTTCATGCTCTTCCATTCTAAGACTTTCGAACTTTGAAGTCAGGAGTTGAAGTTTAGATCTCTTCATAGTGCTTGTGCCATCATGGGTTGTTTTCAATAGATCACATGCTTCTTTGGATGTCCCACACATACTTATTTGATTGATATATCTTGGGACA
This sequence comes from Magnolia changhungtana, assembly GCA_030180095.1. NCBI lineage: Eukaryota > Viridiplantae > Streptophyta > Magnoliopsida > Magnoliales > Magnoliaceae > Magnolia > Magnolia changhungtana. The sequence continues at coordinate 432,048 of JASAUF010000393.1, read as the reverse complement.
CGACACAGTAGATGGTGTTCATAGCTTTAGCTGTTTATCTTTCTTTATCGAACATCGTCCACTTCTCTTTGGGTTTGGGTTTTGTGATGGTTGTGCCACTATCAAGTACAATTTGTTCAGATGGTGGCACATATCTACTTTCAACTATATCTCAAACATTATGGTCCAAAGATCTCAGAAAGTAGTGCATTCTAACCTTCCAGTATGCATAATTTGAACCATAAAATACTGGAGGCCTAATGACCGATGAGCCCTCTCCTTTGGCCATATTCCCAACTTCAGTCAAGATCACTCTCTAGGCGGTGAAGCCCTTAAGAGTGACCCGCTCTGATACCTAATGAAATAGTGCTAAAGACCGCTTTAGTTGAAGTAGGAATATGTCAATATATCCTAGAGGGGGGTGAATAAGACTTTTTAAAGTTTTTATGGTTAATTTAAAATCTTATTATACCAGTCCTAACAACAAGTACATATTAGGATTACTTAAAGTAACTCTACTAGCTTCTAAACCCGGTAGAGGATCCAATCACAAACTATTTAAGAAGTAAATAATATGCAAACTAGTTTATGATGGATATGACTGTGTATGTGTGTGAGATGTGATCTCAGATATTTAGATATGAAAATATTAAAGCGAATTACACAAACCAAAGAATAACAATCTCAAACACAGTCATTTTCATAGTGGTTCGACTACTTGTCTACTCCACTCCCGGTAACCGCACTCAACCCTTGAGTGTACCGGAATTCACTAAGGAGGTTTCACAATGGTTCACCTCAAACCTAGGTTTTAAATTAGGTTCACCTTCAACCTTTACAACGTACATTGAGGCTGACTATTTATGCTCCCTGAGCAAGGGTCAACACATAGTACCCGGTTTTAGGCACACTGACCAAGGATCCATACAAGGAACCTCTGTTTATGCTCCCCGAGCAAGGGTCAACACATAGTACCCGATTTTAGGCACACTGGCCAAGGATCCATACAAGGAACCTAACTGTTTATGCTCTCCACAGAGCAATGGTCAACACAACGCACCCACCACGTACACTCCCGTTGGAGGCCTCTTACGAGGGCTTGCAAAGGTGAGAAACACCTTAGACCCAATCCTAAAAAGGAATGATCACAAGTGTCCTCTGGACTCTAATAACTTACAAATAAGTGGATGAGTCCCATTCAGCACGTTGACGAAGATCTCCTCCTTGTTGATGAAGAATCTTTGGCTTCCTTGATCCACAACATAGATGATGTACCAATACGAGGCTTTGGGTTGGGTCAAGGTTAAGACGGAATCCTACTCTATAAAATGTTTTCCTATAAGGAAGATAGAGTGATTCTGATTATGCATTCAAGGCATCCCAGCTTAATGAATTGCCATTAAGGTAGTAGTTGGAGGATCCTTGAATGCGAAAGTTCATTTCTCAATCCACTCTATTGAATATCAATGATGAGGGTGGATTGGAGGATGAACTTCCCTAAGAGAAAGGGCTTTGGGTATATGATCTAAGGTAAAACACTCAAAAGCACTCTCTTCTTTCTCTACCAGCAACAATAGACAAGTCTTCTTTATATAGGCAAAAGGTTCCAGCGGATATAAAATGGTCACATTTATGACAGAGTTCGATATCATTGAGCGGGTTTGATATCGTCAAGCATATACTCTCAATAGCATCGATGGTCCGCTTGATGACACAAACTTCAATGTCATACAGTTTTAAAACCTCTTACTAGCTGGTCGATGGAATTGAAATAGGTGTCGATGTCATCGGATTTCGAACTCTGATTCTATCGATACTAGTGTCGATTCATCGAAATTTGGAAATGAGAGAGACTTAACGTGAAATAGTTCAGGTTTATAAGAATGATCGAGGGACCTTCGAGATCATCAAAATTTGAATGTCGATGATATCGATAACTGTGTCGAGACATTAATAAATCCAATGGATTTCTCATTAAGCTTGCTAGACAGTCTATGTCCTTGTTCGATGCCATCGAAACAGTACCAATATCATCGATATTTGAATATCGATTCAATCAAGTGACCCTCAATCATAGATAAACAATCCTGAAATATTTTGCTAGAAGAACTTGGTGCCCATGACCGATATTATGGAGAGCCTTCCGATATCATCGAGATTTGAATTTGGATGGTATAGAGGGGGCTTCGATATATCGATGCACATATGATATTCTTAAGAAAAAATAGGGGCACTGGAGATCTGCCTATCGATATTATCGATTCACTTTTGCTGGACTCGAGATTTAAATATCGATGATATCGATAGTATATCGATGCATCGATAAATCCGTCCAGATGTACATGTGGTTGCTGAACACTTTTGTCCTCATTCCGATGAAAACGATTTATCATTGAGGACATCGACAGCGCAGGTCGATCATATCGAGATGTGTTCAATAAAATCGACAAAGTAAGAAAACATAAAGATTTTCTGATTTTGAAAAAGTTTTCTTAACTTTAAAAACCCTATGATGTTCTAGTTTGTTTTAAGAGTTTTATATACCTGGTGTTTTGGGACATGGGATGTGAGGCTTAGATTTACCTGTGGCGAGCTTGCACACATCTGGTTGAGGCAGACGCTTTGAATTGATCTTCCTATGAGGCTCTGTAGTCTAGCTGGCTCAACACACACTAATTGACAAACCATGGCACTTTCAGTATTTGCCATGTTATACGAATCATGTTGGTCATGTTGCCTAGATCGCTATTGTTGTTTCAACGTGTACGGTAAGGCATGGATTATGTACGCCATGGACGAAACACATAAGCACCGAGCCATCCATGAGCCATGTCATGTACACATATTATGCAAGCTTTTTAGGGGACCAGATTAGGGTCGTGGTTGTGAACCAAGAACTAACGTGGACAATAACCACGATCCAACATGGACAATAACCACGATCTAATATACATGTGAACCACGGGATCAGATCACGTGACAGTTTCGTGGTTGTCATACAAATTGTGTCGTTGTTGTTATGGACTGTGGTTTTCATTTTAGATGGGTCGTGTTTATGATGTTAGACGGATCGTGGTTGTAAGATGATATGTGTCATAGTTCTAATATTGCAGGGGTCGTGGTTGTCACGATATATGGATCTTGTTTGGTATCCACGTTCAACCACCCATATACAACAATGATCTATTGTGCATGTCAAACAACGTGGCTGACAGCCACGAGCCTAAGTGCAATACAACTTTGAATTGTTCACGGACAATTACGACCCATCTCATTCACCAACCCATTATAGATGATAATAAGCAGAAGAAACATCAAATACACCAATACATTCATCATTCAACATCAAATCATTGTTTGGCTTTCTTCGCTGGTCTACCCGACGCCTCTTCTGTCAACCACGATCCATTATGCAACAAACCACGATCACGACCATGATCGTGGTTGTCATACCATACATATCGTCGATGTCATCTACATTGAGTCGTGGTTCACAGCCACGACTCACATAACATGTGGGCCATGATACACTGACCCTATCAACCACGATCCATTCGGCATATCAACACCAATCACAACCACGATCGTGATTGTTATGCTATACATTTCGTTATAGTCATATGCATTGGGTCGTGGTTCGCAGCCACAACCCACATAACATAATAACCACCATACACCGTCCCTATCAACCATTACCTTGCTTTACCATGTATATTGATTGAGATGCACTGAACTTGTAGATGTGCTCGCTGAGTGGTGATGGAGGGGCCCAGCGAAGAAGATTCAAAACCAGTAAAAAAAATAAGGGTTAGGGATAAAAAGTGAAGGGGTCCCAGAGAAGAAGCTCTAAGATATAGTCGATGTTCCATATGGGGACAAGCGGTTGATGTTCTGCGTTTGGAATCGTAAGCATCCAAGATATAGTCGGTGTTCCGTAAGTCACATCAAACTGCAGATATTCTCTGATCCGCACCGTCCATTTTATTTGTAACATCAAGAAATAGAATTACCAAAAGAATGGTCAAAATATTCGAATCCAATGGACCACAACAGTTCAACCAATAGTTTCCGTAAAAGCCTATAATTTATTATCTTTACGCAGCGTGGGCCACTGATGGCTTGATACGTGTCACTAAAATTTTTTTCTAAGGAATCCATCATCCGTGAACAATTTTAACGGATTAGATTTGATTTATGATGGGCCTATAGACTTGAACTAGATGATCAATGATTGATCTTCTGTGTTTGGAATTGTAAGTGAACTTCCCGCCTTTAGCACACCATCTATAATGTATGTACATGCGACATATTAATTCGGTACAAACAAAGATATATGGGGTCCACAGTGATATATAAATGTCATCTAAAGTGACCATCGTTTGTAATGTGCGTGTATAAAGGCATAACATAAAAATAAGTTTTATCAGGTGGATGTACAACCCACATAGTTCTCAACACCTTATAACCGTTTATTTTGGTGTGATCAACTACGCCTGTAAGTAAGGTTCAATTTTTTGGGTAAAGATTAGTACATACTCTAACAACTAACAATCGGTGTAGATTGAAAATTTACATAAGATCTGTCCCACAACCGAGAGATGACCAAAATCTTATAAGATATACCAGCACAGCACAAATACGGCGCCGACTTCACCTTTTATCATTACCTCTTTTTATGTGTCGAGGGCATACTGGTATATAAAATTCGAATACAACGATCCATAACTGCAGCGATCCATATACAATGAAAACCACCATATATATCGTCATGTCAACTACGATCCATCAAACATTAACACCACGACCCATATAACATAATAACCACGATACAGAGTTGTGGACCAAAGACTTGGGCTTCAAACTAGATATGGTGAGGGCTTTCGTTGTCACAACTTGATTAAAGTCATCTCTACCTTGCACAATGACAAATACGACCCTTTGTATATGACAACCACGATCCTTCACGTTGTCAATACACGACCCATGCAAAGGATTGTTGTTGACTACTCTTTTTATTTTTTTTAATCGTGGTTTTCATGTAAAATGGATTGTAGTTGTTATGATATATGGATCATGGTTGTCAAAGTTACATGGGTCGTGGTGTCGGTTGCTATGGGTCGTGGTTTTCATGTTTTATGGATCGTTGTTGTCGTATTATATGAATGGTTATTGTTATGTTACAAAATAACGAGTTCTTTTGTAGAGCTTTGACGTCAGCTAGAACCCGAAAGAAGCCAGGTTACATCAGCCCAAAATCCCGAAGAAGCCATTACACACCAGGTTTGCCAACTCCAATTAGGTGCTCATCGAAACAAAATATCAAGTCCTTTTGTAGGGCTTCTACATCAGCTCGGAACTCAGAAAAGCTGAGATGGAAGGATTCAAATTATAAGGTCGTGCTCAGACAGAGACAAGCCCTATGATCGTGCTCGAGACACGATACATGGGTTGTGATTGTCATTGTATATGGATCGTGATTGTAATGTTGTATATGTCGTAGTTGTCATGAAATATGGATCCTGAATGTAATGATATATGAGTCGTGGTTGTCATGTAATAAAAATCATGGTTGATATTTTATATGGTTCGTGGTTGACATGAAGCATTGTCTTTCGATATGAGTTCGTGCTTGTCATGTTATACTAATCGTGGTTGTCATGATGATTGGGTCATGGTTTATTTTTTTATTGTTTGCGATAATGTAATTTGAACTATAATATATATACTTATTGATTCATGAACTTTGGTGCGTGTTAACCACGATGCAATGTGGATGATAACCACGAATTCTTGTGCAAAGAAATGGTGAGCTTAACAACAGGTCATGGCACTCATGACAAGTGGATCGTGGTTGTCATATTGTATGGGTCGTGTTTCTCATAAGATCGTCGTGTTTGCGATAACCACAAACCATTACAACTGTGAAGCACGACCATTTTAACACGACAAACATGACCCAGATCAACTACGACCAATGCTTCACGTATACCACGACCAAAATAACATGACAACAATGACCTATGTATCAATCCATTTCAGGTTCCATGTATCATGACAACCAAGACCTATCTAATGTAAGTCACAACCCATGTTTCATGTCAACCACGACCCAACGTGGATGATAATAATGAGCCTTTATACATCTGAGCTACAAACAATATGTCGTGGTTTTCGTAATATAATGATTGTGGTTGTCATGTAAATGGGTAGTGCAAAAAATTAGTGGAAATAGTATACATACAATAGGTCATGTTTTCAAAAATTAGTGTCATGTAAATGGGTAGTGTTAGTGTCAACAACAACGACCCATAAAACAAGGCAACAACTACCATGCAAAACGATTAACACAAACCCATTTCAAAATGACAACTACGATTAATTCTTCACATCAACTACGAACCATATTACAAGAAAACCACGATCCGTATAACAGGACAACCACGACCCTTTAATAATTACATTGAAGATCCAAATTTCATCACAACCAAGACCTATGCAACATTACAACCACGACCCATACCAAATGATACCACGGCCCATGAAACTTTGATCAATAGTGGGTCGTGATTGTCCATTGCATTGTGTCGTGGTTATTATAAATTGTGGATTGTTGTTGTTAAATGAGAACCCGACCCATATGCTGTGACAAACACGACCCATTGTTCATGTGAACCATGACCCATGTCATCTTCACGACCAACCTGCCATGCGAACCATGACCAAACCTCATTGGGGCCCATTGAATAATATTGTTATTCATATAACATGACAAATACATCTCATATTACATTACAAACTACAACCCCCCTTAGGATCGGAGATATTTTCACTCGGCTATTATATGCCTCTCCTAGTCGACTAGGCGGCAAATCAATCACCAATACTCTTACTCGCCTTCCCGAGTCGTTCATCAACGACTATGCCTTGGTCTGTTATACGGTAAGCTCTCAACCTTACTCGATTTGTTGGCTCTAATTGTCATTTTATACTTTCTAACTCTTTTCTTTCTCAAGCGTTGCCGATGTTTCTATTGATTTGGGAGAGGGTAAAGGCGATGACTAAGATTGAAAGGATAAGGCCGAGCTGGAAGAGCTCCTGAAGACTTCTGCTGAGGAACAAGAAAAGCTGAAGGGCTAGTATGAGAAGGCCGATTAAGGGAGCTGATGCTCCAGGGGGAGGTCAATGGGCTTCAGTTTTGTTTAGACTCGGCTGAGTCCGAACTGAGAAGGACAAAGGCTTATCTTGAACGGCCGGAGGAGAATAATACGCGGCTGACAGCTAAACTGGGACGAGCTAAGCTTAACCCATATAACCTGAAAATCATGATCCATTGTAAAATTAAACAAACGATCCATGACAACTACAATCCATATAACATGACAACCAGGACCCATATAATACAGTGACTTTTAAAAGAGAAGCTCGGCATGCAAGCCAAGACTCTACAAGTTTCTTCCACCCATGTTTGTAAATGGGGATATTATCATCCTCCTCACTCTCATCTTCGGTGGTTAAAAACTACGATTATTTCCTTCAGATTTAGAGCGAACGTCCAGAATAAGCGCCACATGCAGCATGCAAGCCATGACCCATTTAACATACAAGCCACGACCCAATTAATATGACAAACACCATAAATGCATCTTGGCCTCCTTTCCAGCAAGACAGCCACGACTGATTTAACATGACAACTGCGACCATAATGACATTTACAGTAGGAAGAAGATCTCTCTTCAGTCAGCAACCAGCGATGGTTGAAGAGACTATTCTTCCTATTGTGTTGTGATTATGATCTTAGATGTCATGTTACAACGGTCATGGTTATCATATTGTATGGGAAGTATTTAAGCTCAACGGCGATGATTCCGAAGAAACGCAAGAGCTGCGAAGGACAGGGCAGAAGGAAATGGAAGAAGCTAACGTTTTTTCACTGGTTGGGTGCCTGTTGAAGTTGTCGAGTTGGCAGAGTTTGGAAATTGTCTTCAGAACTTTCTATGGAGGCCATTAAGCTTCAGGAAGATTATGAACATCCATGATGAAAGAGAAGGGATCACTAATAAAGGAAGAATGCGATAGGGGTTCTATGGTATCTTCAAATATCTGCTCCATTATTTTGAATGAAAGAACAAAGAAATGCATGAATGCGGATTGGCTTCTGGAAGTATCATGAAAGTACCATTGTAACAACGTCGCTATCTGGCCGTTGGTCCCTGGATCGTCGCTTTTCTAGGAAACAAAAGAAGAAGAAGAGGGTTTTTCAAAGGTAAATAAATGTGACATTTGCCCCTTTCGAAGCTCGTGGTATTGGTGATCGGTGCTCTGTGTGCCCCACAATGATGTATGTGGTTCGTCCATGCCGTTCATCCACTTTTAAATATCATTTTATGGCTTGAACCAAAAAATGAGAGTCATATAACTCTTAGGTGGACCACACTGCAGAAAAATTATAATGATTGGATATCCACCATTAAAATCCTCCTCAGGCCCACTGTGATTAGATTATCGCTTGTTTTTGGACTCCTACCATAAAATGATCGAAAAAAATATATGGACGACATGGATGAAACACATATGTGGTGGTGGGACCTAGAGCGCTAAGCACCAGCAATTGGTAGGTGTTCCGGGGAGTAGCCGGTCCGTTAGTTTCTCGGGGGTTGCAACAGCAGGTGATTTCTACTTCACTCTAAGGCCATACAAGTGCTGAACTAAGGTCTGATGCATTTTTGTCCGAAACTGTAATGCCCTGAAAATCGGGGGACGAGTAGTAACTCAACTCTTAAGTTCCCAAACATCACTTATGCAACATATATGCTTATGATTGAATGTTGTCTGTGTTAGGGTGTTAATCATGAGTGGGATTATACCAAAACAGTAATTCATACTCCAGATCAATTAATATAACGTAAGCGAAAGACTAAAAGATGTATATATAGACGTGTATGAACCAAAAGTTCACAATTGGTCTCCAGAGTATGAATACATCACTGAGTCACCATATACATGTAATAGTTCAAAATCAAAATGTCAAAAAAAATAGTTCAACTACACTGATAAGCCCTGTAACCCCGTCGATCCAGACGGCCTAAACGAAACCACCGGAGAACTGCATATACGAGAACTCGTCCTGATCGTCATAGTAGTCAGGCTCTACCTCAGGAGTCACATCGTTATCTGAAATCAAGACAGAGTCTGGTTGGTGTTTAAAACACCATCCCGTAACCTGAGAGTGAGTCATCAACTCAGTGGAACTATACAGTAAATGTTAATATATTATCAATTCAGTCAAGCAGTAATGATAAAACAGTAAAATCAAACATCCCTAAATACTCTTATTAATGCAAGAATGATATGAACAATGAAGCATGCCCTCGCGTACACTCCCTCATGCGACACCATCTTACGGTCTCGGCATGCTTTCTTCCCTCTGTGCTCTTCAACCCGGGGCACATGCAGTGTGATGTTATGAGCGTGATTACCGAGTTCTTATTAGTCCTTTTCAAACAGTAGGATTTGGGAAACTAAGGTACCTCTCTTATGTCATTTCCCAAACAGTGATCTATTTTAGGGTCATCAGTCCTAGGAAATCTCATACGATGTTACGGTTTTAGGTCACTGCAAAGGGCTCGTCACCAAATCAGTGCAGGCCTAGTTTATACTCTAGATGCTACAGAAGGCTCGTCGCCTATACGTAGACTCAGATTACGCTCGATGTCACCGGATCAGTGTAGGCCGACAGCTCGAATACAGTGTCCCATACCACCGTATTCAACTCCCGATACGATGTTGTTCACTAGTCACTACGGGGAGGCTCATCGCCCTAACGTAGGCCGACAGCTCGACCAGGGTGTCTAATACCACCATGTCCGGCTCATGAGTCTTAGCGGATCAAGGTACCAAGGTTAGCGGGGTTTTCACTGGTGAGTTTACTACCTCAGGTTCAAGCAGTAGCGTCCAAACATGGTGAACATACATTCGGCCATTTAGTTTACTTGACGAGCTTAACTAGCACGAGCGCACCTGAAGTTGATCGACATGAAGTGCGTAAACACTCCGTGTGGCCTAACCACTGCCGACAACTCTAATACGGCTTGGGTTCATCAAACACGTCCTACGTGGCGAATGAATCTCAGTCACGAACTCAAAGCTTGTTACCGATTGCCTAGACTATAACATAGCCCCAATCACATTCAATCCTTAACCAGAAAACATGTGGAGTAGTCAGAACAGAATTAACCAAATAGTTTAAACATTTTAACAAGCATGTTATAAAGTATAACTTAAACAGGAAATCCAAACACATACATTTCATAACTAACTGATTAAACTAAACGACATGCATGGAGGAAATCATACACATCCCTAAGGTAGTTGAGAATCCTATCTCAACACCTACCTAAAGCACTATCTCCTAAATACTTACTCATACAAGCATTTTTACAAACACTTAGACTAGACTTACAACATACATAACGTATGTTGGCCAAAACATGTATTAGGGCGAATCCTTTCACCGAGGAGTTGTTACACATATAATTAGCATATACACACAATGGTTAATCATGGCAAACATACTTTCACATTTCATACGTGTACGGTATTTTCTACAAATATACAGAATACACTAAACTCCACAAATTTCATATATAACTGAAACGCAAAACAAACATCGCATTTTGCATGTGAAATAGCATCCACATCAGGAATCTATCATTATTCGATATTGAAAGCTTTGAAAACCATAACCTATACATCTATAGTCCGCACCTTACACCGTAGAAGCGTAACGAATTCGACAGAGACTTCAATCTTCGTCAACAATGGAATGACAACCTATAGCACGAGTTGAGTCAGCTATTTTGCTACTAGTGACAATTGGAACCCTAGAACAGATTAGGGTTAGGTTTTCTTACCTAAGAACGAAGTCAGAATCGCCGGAATAGCGATTTGGTAATGATGGATAGGCACGTAGAAAGCAGGGATCGAATCCCAGGAGTGACTCCAACTTCTGTCTCACCTTTTCTCTCTTTACCCTCTTCTCTCTCCTAGGGTTTTTACCAAATTTATATAGAGTGAATGAGAGAGGGTTTAAGGTCCTTATATAGGCCTAAAATTGATGGAAATGGCCCCAGGGCCAAGGTATACTTAGGTTATATCCAAAGAGCATCTGTTTCATCGTAACGGAGCACTTCTGGAGCCCCCTTTTGAGCCAAAGGTTGGACTTAAGCTCCCTTATATTGGATCTAGGTCAAGTTGAGTTTTCGGTCTAATCGGATTTACAGATCGACCGCGGCGGACCAGTTTCGGTTCAACCGTCCACGATCACCGATCAGGGCTACAAGTACACTGACCTGTGTATGAAATTTCTACTGATCCGAGGGTGTATTTGGGTCAGATTCTGATGGTCTGAATCCTTATATTCAGCTCGCAAGCAACAAGTCTCAGATTACATAAATTTAGATTTTTATTTCTAAAATATCCATGTTTCTCACACACTTCACTCCGGGCTCAGGCGAATAGCCTCAGGACACCATCTGGACTTGATTTTCGAGGTGGTTGTCAAGTCCAGCAAGGCGGTCTTAATTATATAATTTCGTAATAATCGGACTTTCAACGTGCGGTTCAGGTCCAATACGAAGTTTCAATGTGCTCCCAAGTGCAACAGGGTAATGAGATTGATCCTAGATTTCAGGATAACTTAGCGTCAATGATTCTACAAGTTTTGGGTCTTGCAGATCGTATTTAAAGTGGATCAAGCGAATTTCGCAGCTAATCTAGTTTAGCACCTGGTTAAACTTGTCTAATTTCTAAAGGATTTGGTCCTGAGTAATTTTTGCCTGAGGTGGTACTCGGGTCTTTGTACGAAATTTTTCGAGTCTTACAATCTACCCCCCTTAAAGAAAAATTTTATCATCGAAATTAGTACCTTTTCGTACTCCTCGAGAATCTGAGGGTAGTTCTTTCGACCCTCGGCTTCTGTCTCCCACCTAGCCTCTTCTTCAGTGTGGTGCGTCTATAACACTTTTACAAGTGGAATAACCTTGCTATGCAACACCTGCTCCTTCCTGTCTAGAATACGCGTCGGACGCAGTACATATGTAACGTCCTTGCTCAATTGTACCTGCTCCCACCTTATAATGTGAGAAGGATCAGGAACGTATTTCTTTAGCATAGATACATGAAATACGTTGTGCACGCCGTAAGTGGTGTGGGCAAAGCAAGACGGTATGCTACCACACCCACTCGGTCTAATATCTAGAATGGGCCAATGAACCGCGACATAAGTTTCTCTTTCTTGCCAAAACGAAGAACTCCCTTCATGGGGGAAACTCGGAGGAATACATGGTCCCCAACTTCAAACTCTAGCAGTCGACGCCTCGTATCAATATAACTTTTCTGTCTGCTCTGGGCTGTCAGAAGTCGATGCCTGATAATGTCAATCTTCTCTGAGGTCGCCTATACTAACTCTGGGCCAATCAAACTGCGCTCGCCAACCTTTGCTCAGCAATGCGGTGCTTAGCAAGGGCGCCCATACAAGGCCTTATAGGGAGCTATGCCAATACTCACCTGAAAACTGTTATTGTAGGCGAACTCTGCATACGGGAGACAGTCATCCCAACTGTTCTTGAAGTTCAAAACACAAGTCCGCAGCATATCCTTCAAAATCTGATTCACTCGCTCCGTCTGCCCGTCGGTCTGTGAGTGGAACGCGGTACTGAACTTCAATTTCACACCCATCATTTCCTGGATATGAATCCAGAAGATAGATATGAGTCGTGTGTCTCGGTCTGACACGATCTCTAAGGGAACTCCATGCAGACGCACTATTTCTTTGATGTACAATTTGGCCAAGTCGTCCGCCGAGTTCGAAACTCTGGTAGGGACGAAATGGGCCGATTTCGTTAACTGGTCCACAATTATCCAAATGGAATCATGTCCCTTCCTCGTCTTCTGTAGCCCTGCGATGAAATCCATGGAAATGAAATCTCATTTCCATTCTGCTATGGGCATGGGCTGAAGCAGTCCAGGAGGTCGGCGATGCTTCGCCTTGACCTGCTGGCAGGTGAGACAACGGGACACATAATCTACTATATGGAGCTTCATGTTGTCCCACTAGTATGATCTCTTCATATTCGATACATCTTCGTCCTTCCAGGATGCATTGCCAATTTCAAATTATGTGCAGCCTCGAGGACTTCTTGTCTCAAGCCATGAAGATTTGGACGCATAGGCGGCCATGGTAACGTAAGCCCTCATCTGTACCAACTCTCCACTTGGCATCCTCACCATCGCTAGCGTGCTCTCGAAGCTCAGACAACCACTCATCATCCTTCTAGGCCTCAATGATCCTATCATTAATAAATGGTCGCACACGAATGTGCGCGACACACTCGAACGACTCCTCCACAGTGAGTTTCTGCTCGAAGTCTCGCACGAACTCCACCATGTCCCACTCTGCTATCATCAGCGGAGCCGCAAACGCTATCGTTTTCTTGCGGCTCAACACATCTGCCAAGGTTGGCCTTACCAGGATGGTAGGAAACCTCAAACTTAAAGTCCTTCAAGGTCTCCATCCATCGTCGCTGCCTCATATTCAGGTCCATCTGAGTGAATATATAGCGAAGGCTCTTGTGGTGGCAGAAAAGCTCGAACTTCTCTCCATAGAGGTAATGTCTCTAGAGCTTCAGTGTAAAGATAACGGCTGCCAACTCCAAGTCATGCGTAAGGTAATTCTCCTCATGTTTCCTCAACTGTCGCGAAGCATAGGCTATCACTCTGTCCTTCTGCATAAAAACACAACCCAAACCAACTTGAGACGCGTCGGTGTAAATCGTATACTTGACCCCTTACTCTGGCAATACTGGCACAAGGGCGGACGTCAGTCTGTCCTTCAGCTCTTGGAAAGCTGCTTCCGCCTTCTCATTCCAGGCGAACTTAAGATCCTTCTGAGTCAACTGAGACAAAGGTCTAGCTATCTTGGAGAAGTCCTTAATGAATTGTCGATAGTAGCCAGCGAGTCCTAGGAAACTCCTCACCTCAGTAACCGAACCAGGCTGCTTCCAATCTTGAACTGCGGCTACCTTAACAAGGTCCACCGCTATCCCTTCCTTGAACACCACATGTCCTAGGAACTTGACTTCTTCCTTCCAGAAGTCGCACTTTTTGTACTATGTGAACAACTGGTTCTTCTTTAGAGTAGCCATGACTGCTCGCAGGTGTTCCTCGTGCTCTTCCCGACTCTTAGAGTATATCAAAATGTCATCTATAAACACGATGACGAATCGGAATAGAAACGGACAAAACACTCTGTTCATCAAGTCCATGAACATGGCCGGTGCATTCATAAGGCCGAACGACATGACGAAGAACTCATAGTGCCCAAAAATGGTCCTGAAAACTGTCTTTTGCACGTCCTCATCCCTGACGCGCAACTGGTGATACCCTGATTGTAAGTCAACCTTCGAGAAATATTGTGCCCCCTTGAACTGATCAAACAGATCATCTATCCTAGGCAGAGGGTACTTGTTCTTCATCGTCACTTGGTTTAACCTGTGATAATCAATACACAATCGCAGTGAACCGTCCTTCTTCTTCACAAACAACACCGGCACTCCCCATGGAGACACTCTAGGTCGTATAAAGCCTGCACTCAATAGATCATCGATCTGTTTCCTCAGTCCCTCTATCTCACATGGAGGCATGCGATAAGTCGACAATGAAATAAGTGTCGCACCAGGCACAAGATCAATAGTAAAGTTGATCTCACGCCGAGGAGGTAGTCCCGGGATCTTCTTAAATACGACTATAAAGTCTTGAACCACAGGCGTATCTTCCAACGTCGGACCATCAATACATTCGAACAAGGCAGCGCAACAACTAACTCGACAAGGCCAGCTGACCTAAACTGGAAAAGTAAAGACCGTTCCCTCAGGTCCGTAGGCTGTCATGACTCCGGTCTTGCAATCTATATCTGTCCTCATCTCGGTGAGCCAATCCATACCGAGAACAATATCATAGTGCCATAACGGGGTGACAATCAGGTCGATGCATACTGTCCTACTACCCAAATCTATCGAGCAAGCCTAGCAAATTTGAATAACGTCTGAAAAAGTCCCTGTAGCGGTAGTGAGCCTTACTCCCTTCGTAGGAGTAGTAACCAATCCCAGCTGCTTGACTGCGGCGCATGATATGATCGAAATAGTGGACCCGGTGTCCACCAATAAGAAGATAGGCATACCTTGAATCTGGGTTGTGACTTCAAAAGCCACGGGTAATACGTCTGATCCCTCGGATGCCTCAGCTGTAAGTGAGTGAAAACGAGCCTGCTACTGACGGTTCGACTATGGAACCATGGGCCGTTGAGGTAGCCTGAAGCGAGGTGCAGGGGGCCTGAAGGATGGATGTGCAGGTGTTGTCCTTAGAGGTGGTGTAAAAATGGCCTGAGGAACCTAGCGGTTGATCCTCTACGGTGGCGAAAATCCACTGTCCCTCATACGTGCGAAGCAGCTCTCCACAGCATGACCTGGTCTCCCACAGTAAGTACATGTCACACCAGGTCGCCTCATCAGAACTAGTGGTGCCGCGATCCTGGGAGGAGAGTCGGTACGGGACCTCTTGCCGAGGAATGGCCTGCTCGGCATATCAGGTCGTGGCCTAGGGACCATAGGCCCACGAGAACGTGACAATTGATCCCCGTTCTGCTCTGCTCGTATAGACATGTGTACTAGCTCAACATAGGAGGGTATGCTAGCACAACACATCTTCGAGCGAATATTAGGTCGCAGGCCCTCGAAAAAATGCCGCATCCGCATCTGCACGTCACCAAGTATAGTAGGGACGTATCGGCCCAACTTAGTAAACCGGTGCTCGTATTCTGTCACCGACATGCCTTCCTATCTGAGGCACAAAAATTCATTCTCCTTCTCGTGCCGGTACGTAAGGGGATAGTACTTCTCATGGAAGTGGTCCTCAAATGTTGCCCACGTCCATACATAGTCAACCGCAACGGTCCGTAGGACACTATTCCACCATAAGCTAGCCTCCTTCTCAAACATGAAGGTTACCAACTCGACCTGTTCTGGCTCTGTACAGTGTAGCATCCTCAGTATCTTAGAGACGTGATCCAGCCAATATTCGGCCTCCTCGGGTATGTGAGAACCCATAAAGGTAGGGGGCCACAAGCGCTGGAATTGCTCAAGAAGGCCACTAGTACCCAAGTTCACCGTAGGGTATGCAGCAGGAGCGGGTAAAGTCACACCCTCATCCTGAGCGGCAGGCCCTGTAGTCTCAGCAGGGTGTACAGATGGTAAAGGTGGAGTCACACTCCCACCCTGAGCTAGGGCTCCTGCAATAGTGGCCAGAAGCAGCTGCTGCTGCTGATGATGCTACATCTGCTGTTGTTGGTGCTACACCTGCTGCTGGTGCATCATCGTCAATAATTGCTCTAACCTATCCGTAGGTGGAGCTGCCTGAGGCACGTGCTACATCGAAGAAGACGCACGGTTCTGCTCATGAATCGGTGGTGTGTAAGGTGGCGGCCTAACTGCAGGACCAGTAGATAGCTGAGACTCAGGCATAGTCGCACGAATAGAGCCCAAACCGGGGTCCGTATGACCATCACTCCGGGGAGGTGCCTGGGCCATCGAATCAGTAAGTGTGAGGTGTGCCATGCTCCGCGTGACCTTAGGTGGCATTCCCTATATGACATAGGGTGCAACTTGTGTAAGATATAGTATGACAATATACAATCCTTTAAGCATTCACACACTTCATAGCATAAGAGACTGCATGCATTTCATTAACCAAAATTTATCATAATACATGAGACACAGTATTACATGAATCATGACAGAAGATGCATGTGAGCTAATACAACCAAGACTTCAAATATTTAAAATACTCTACCAACTACAAATTTTTAACTACAAATCATAACAGTGATATCAACTTCTACACTACTAGGCCTATCAACATGAAACACAAAGATCCTAACACAGCAACAAAACAAACACACTGGGCGACGGCGTGGATGACTAAGCATCTGAGTCTGGCGAAGAAGGAGGGGCGCCCTTATCCTGCAGACAACACAGGATAGTTTTCAAGGTTCGAGTCACCTTCTTGAACTTATGTTTCACGAGACCCCGAAGATCCATCAGATCCTATTATAGGACAGCCTGACCCTCCTCAAGTCGAGCTAAACGGGCATCTCTAGCAGCCCAATCAGCGTCCTACTCCGGTACCGTAGGAGGGGAGCTCTCCTCCGTGTCTTCGGCCTCCTCTTCTTCCTCGCTCTCTTCCTCTTCTATTTCAGCTCCACCTTCTTCCTCACTCTCTTTCTCTTCACTCCCCGTCTCATCCTCACTCTCCTCAAGTCGGGCTTGTCGTTGTCGTGGCCTGATTTCTATCTGATTGAGAGTAGTTTCATTAATGAAATGTTGCGGCACTGGGAGTTCTGCACCAAGTCCGTATCCGAACTCGTGTACAATCTTGCATATAAGTCGGCCGAAGGGGAGCGAATCAGTCCTTCTATTGGAGTGTGCGGTAAGAACTATCTGTCGCAAAAAATATGTAGGCACGCACAGCTTCTCACCCTGCCCCGCTTGGTATAGAAAGTCTACCATCAAGAGCGTACACTCACTGCGATTGCTCCACTTAGGGTAGACGTTAAACGTGCAGATATGGTGGAGTAGACGTAAATCATCTGTCATGTTTGATGCCAGGAGGCTATTGTTTGGTTGTCATTGAACCATTCGACCATAAAGGAAACGTGTATGGCGATCCCTTTCACGTGCACTCTTCAAATTCCTCTCGCTGGCGTGGACCTAGCTAAGCGGTATTCCCATGAGTCGAGCTATCAGGCCAGCGTCAATTGTGGCCTCCCGACCGCTTCCCACGGGAATCCTGAACTACAAGGGCTCCAGCGTAGCTCTTGAATATGGGCATAGAATGCACGGACAGTGCCCACATTTGCACGATATTTTTTCTCAAACACAGGGCCCCAACCGGCCTCACCCAGGCGCTCCAATAACAGATACTCCCCAAAGAGCCGCTCATCCACGTGTGCTTTAAAAAGGACCCTACGGCCCTTATAAACTCCATCAATAAATCCACCAGTAGAGCTCTTGGGAGAGGAACCTGGGGATCGAGGTCCCGCTTAGTCCGTATCTCACGTTCAACGCCCGTACTTGCGGTGACGCCTTTCTTTTTCCTTGAACGAGTAGGGCGACTAGGCCCGGCTTCATCCACGACACCCTTTTTTTTTCCCATGAGAGAGAGAAAGGTGGAAATCGAAAATACGGCCATAATGAGCTCGAATAAAGCCATGGAAAAACAAAGGAAAGGGAGGAAAGGGTTGGGGTCTTTAGGTCTCCACGGATTTAAGCCTCCAAAGGGAGTGTCAAGGCTCAAATGACAAGGGTTAAAGAAGGAAAATGAAGAGATGGGATGGGTTAGTGGGTTTACACGAATTTGAGACTCAAATGGGTGGTTTAAGAGCTTAATGAGAGAGAATGGAGAGGGTAGGCAGCAATGGAGAAGGGTTTACAACAGGTAGTGGAGAGGGTGCACGAAAATGGAAGATAGAACTCTTGGTGGGGCGATTTGAGTGAGGGATATGGGGTTTTTGAAGAAAAGGGAAGCTTGGAGGGGTAGTTTGTGAAGGAGGGGCATCGTAGGAGAGGTTTAAATCAAAACCTCATGGACAGGTGGGCTACAGAATGCCATAAACACGATCGGCCTGGTCAGCTCGCCCGTCTAGGCCCATTTGGCAGCGAGGCCTCGCCGGTCTCTGGACCTTCTGGCACGGGCTCGCCCTTTGGTCGAGGTCCTCCCCCCCCCCCCTTGGTCCAAAAACATGTGGGGCCCACCGAATTTGTTCGGTTTGGCCCTCGACTCCAATTTGAGTCGTTTCGGGGTCTTTCGGATATGTTTCTGATGTACAGCTGTATCTGTAAATAATCGAGGGTTGAGATGAGGTGATTTACTGTTTAAACTCGTTGATAGACGGTCTAGGAAAGGTCCAGGGTCGCCTCAAGCGATCACGGAGGTGCACGGACTCGATCTCAACGATTGATATCGATGAACTTCGTCAATTGGCGAAATCGGAAAAACCTAGGCTTGTTTCTACATTTCTCTAGCACCCAACTATATCGAAAAGCGTCAGCATACGTCATGTGACCATAATCCAGGTCCAATTTAATCTAAATCATGCTCTGATACTAACTTGTAATGCCCTGAAAATCGGGGGTCGAGTAGCAACTTAACTTCCGAGTTCCAAAACATCACTTGTGCAACATATATACTTATGATTGAATGTTGTCCATGCTAGTGCATTAATCATGAGTGAGATTATACCAAAACAATAATTCATACTCCAGATCAATTAATATAACACAAGCGGAAGACTAAAAGATGTATATATAGACGTGTATGAACCAAAAGTTCACGATTGGTCTCCAAAGTATGAATACATCACTGAGTCACCATATACATGTAATAGTTCAAAATCAAAATGTCAAAAAAAATAGTTCAACTACACTGATAAGCCCTGTAGCCCCATCGATCCAGATGGCCTAAGAGAAACCGCCGGAGAACTAGATATATGAGAACTCGTCCTGATCATCATATAGTCAGGCTCCACCTCAGGAGTCGCGTCGTCATGTAAAATCAAGACAGAGTCTGGTTGGTGTTTAAAACATCATCCCGTAACGTGGGAGTGAGTGATCAACTCAGTGGAACTATACAACAAAGGTTAACATGTTATCAATTCAGTCAAGCAGTAATGATAAAGCAATAAAATCAAACATCCCTAAATACTCTTATTAATTCAAGAATGATATGAACAATGATGCATGCCCTCACCTACACTCCCTCGTGCGACATCATCTTACGGTCGCGGCATGCTTTCTTCTCTCTGTGCTCTTCAACCCGGGGCACATGCAGTGCGATGTTATGAGCGTGATTACCGAGTTCTTATTAATCCTTTTCATACAGCAGGATTTGGAAAACTAAGGTACCTCCCTTATGTCATTTCTCAAACAGTGATCCATTCTAGGGTCGTCAGTCCTAGGAAATCTCATACGATGTTACGGTTCTAAGTCGCTGCAAAGGGCTCGTCACCAAATCAGTGCAGGCCCAGTTTATACTCCATATGCTACGGAAGGCTCGTCACTTATACGTAGACTCAGAGTACGCTCGATGTCACTACAAAAGGCTCGTCACCTGATCAGTGTAGGCCGACAGCTCGAATACAGTGTCCCATACCACCGTATTTGGCTCACGAAACGATGTTGCTCACTAGTCACTGCGGGGAAGCTCGTCGCCCCAGCGTAGGTTGATAGCTAGACCACGGTGTCCCATACCATCATGTTCGGCTCATGAGTCTTAGTAGATCAAGGTACCAAGGTTAACGGGGTTTTCACTGGTGAGTTTGGTACCTTAGGTTCAACCAGTAACGTCCAAACATGGTGAACATACATCGGGCCAATCGGGTTACTTGATGAGCTCGACTAGCCCAAGCGCATCTGAAGTTGATCGACATAAAGTGCGTAAACACTCTGTGTGGCCTAACCACTACTGACAACTCTAGTACGGCTCGGGTTCATCAAACACGTCATATGTGGCGAATGAATCTCAGTCACGAACTCAAAGCCTGTTACCGATTGCCTAGACTATAACATAGCCCCAATCACATTCAATCCTTAACCAGAAAACATGTGGAGTAGTCAGAGCAGAATTAACTAAGTAGTTCAAACATGTTAACAAGTATGTTATAAAGTACAACTTAAACAGGAAAGCCAAACACATACATTTCATAAGTAAGTGATTAAACTAAACGACATGCATGGAGGAAATCATACACATCCCTAAGGTAGTTGAGAATCCTATCTCAACACCTACCTAAAGTACTATCTCCTAAGTATTTACTCATACAAGCATTTTTACAAACACTTAGACTACACTTATTAACATACATAACGTATGTTGGCCAAAACATGTATTAGGACGAATCTTTTCGCCGAGGAGTTGTTACACATATAATTAGCATATACACACAGTGGTTAATCATGGCAAACACACTTTCACATTTCGTACGTATACGGTATTTTCTACAAATATATAGAATACACTAAACTCCACAAATTTCATATATAACTGAAACACAAAACAAACATCGCATTTTACATGTGAAATAGCATCCACATCAGGAATCTATCATTATCTGACATTAAAAGCTTTGAAAACCATAACCTATATGTCTATAGTCCGCACCTTACGCCGTAAAAGTGTAACGAATTCGACAGAGACTCCAAGTCTTCGTTAACAATGGAATGACAACATATAACACGAGTTGAGTCAGCTATTTCGCTACTAGCGACAATTGGAACCCTAGAACAGATTAGGGTTAGGTTTTCTTACCTAAGAATGAAGTCAGAATCGCCAGAATAGCGATTTGGTAGTGATGGATAGGCACGTAGAATAGCAGGGATCGAATCTCAGGAGTGACTCCAACTTCTCTCTCACCTTTTCTCTCTTTACTCTCTTCTCTCTCCTAGGATTTTTACCAAATTCGTATGGAGTGAATGAGAGAGGGTTTAAGGTCTTTATATAGGCCTAAAACTGATGGAAATGGCCACAGGGCCAAGGTATACTTAGGTTATGTCCAAAGAGCGTCTGTTTCAGCTTAACGGAGCACTTTCGGAGCCCCCATTTGAGCCAAAGGTCGGACTTAAGCTCCCTTATGTAGGATTTAGGTCAAGCTGAGTTTTCGGTCCGATCGAATATACAGATCGACTGCGGCGGACCAGTTTTCGTTCAACGGTCCACGATCACCGATCAGGGCCACAAGTACACTGACCTGTGTACGAAAATTTTCCTAATCCGGGGTTGTATTTGGGTCAGATTCTGATGGTTTGAATCTTTATATTCGGCCCGCAAGCAACAAGTCTTAGATTACATAAATTTAGATTTTAATTTCTAAAATATCCACGTTTCTCACACACTTCACTTCAGGCTCAAGCGAATAGTTTCAGGACACCATCTGGACTTGATTTTCGAGGTGGTTGTGAAGTCCAGCAAGACGGTCTTAATTATATAATTTCGTAGCAATCGGACTTTCGACGTGCGGTCCAGGTCCGATACGAAGTTTTAATGTGCTTCCGAGAGCAATAGGGTAATGAGATTGATCATAAATTTCAGGGTAACCTAGCGTCAATGATTCTACAAGTTTTGGGTCTTGCAGATCATATTTAAAGTGGATCAAGTGGATTTCACAGCTAATCTAATTTAGTACCTGGTTAAACTCGTCTAATTTCCAAAGGATTTAGTCCTGAGTAATTTCTACCTGAGGTGGTACTCAGGTCTTTGTACGGAATTTTCCAAGTCATTACAGAAACAATCTCCAAAAACTGTCAAAAGGCCCTTCTAGAAATATATGAAGTGCTATAGCTTTCTAGGTATTTTGCCCTAACTTCGAGGCGAGTACTGTCAATTTCCCTTCTATCTTGCGGTCCACTTGTGAGTTATATGTCTTATTTTTGGGTTCAAGATCTAAAATAATGGTGTGGCCAAATGGACTAACAGTGTGGGCCCACATTATGGTGGGGCCCACAAATTTTGGTGACTTCAACACACCGGTGAGGTTGGTGGTATGCAGCGCACCACGCAATCCAGCTTCCTTCATTCGCAAGCAGCAAGAGCATAGAGGGTCGGTCTCCCGCAAATCCCAACTGAATTTGAGAAATTTGTGTCGACTTGCGCCTTCGATCGGAGGAAGATTCGTGAAAAACCTTTTTCAGTTTGCCATGTTTTAAAAGAAATATCTCACCGCTCAAAGCGAGCATAATTTAAATCAATTCTTTTAAGGAGCTCCTTGAAAGAAATTTTAAAAATAAAAGGAAAAAAAAAAAAGAAATGTCACTTCATGGGTTTTCCTCACACTGCCGAGGGTTTAAAACATGAAATTAAGAATACCATGCTACCTAATGCAATATAAAACCATCAACCAAACAGGTGCCATGTCACTTCTTTAGTAGCAATCTGCCATCGTAAGTACCTGCAATCCCAATCCCTACAAAACACGACGCCTCTCTCACTTGCCCGCGGTCTTCTTGGCCTTCCTCTTCTCTACGAGGAAGAATCCAAACAGTGATGCCACTGAAAAAGCAGAAAAACAAGCAGCGGCTATATCAAGTGACACATGTCGGCCTGTTATTCCTTCGATGCCAAAAAGATTGGTTGTCTTGTGGCTATCTGTAGTCTGGCCATACGCCACCTGCTTTCCAGCAGAGTCCAGCGCGTAGGCTCTGACAAAATAAGTAGCAGTGGGCACATCTCTCTCGATCGTCCAATCAAAGCTCTCCTCTTTCATATCCCCGGAGTAAGGCCTAACAACAATTTCAAATTGGCAGGTTTTATCCTTGCTCAAGTCGTCCACGGTCTTTCTCCATGCCCGGTCCTCTTGGCTGATGGGTGCATAGCACAGCGTGACCTTCACCTTCTCGTACTTGCTGTCCACCCCTCCTTGCTGGGTTCCGTTCAGTCCCCATTGAACCGTTAGGACGTCTTTACCGGCGTTCAACACTGCAAATTATCACACATTGCTGTTAGAGCTGGGCATCGGTCCATGTCAGACAGGATTGGGCCTAACCTGGTCAGATTCGAAATTTCAATAGGCTGACCTGAAATCGATCTGATCCGAGACCGAGTTCAGGTCACCTGACTCGGACAGACCCGATGCTTGATTAAGTTGACCTGATCCGAGTTCGACTCGGTCAGGAAACCGGGTCGGATCGGGCTGGGCACTATTCAGATTATTTGATATAGTGTAGTCCACTTCAGTCTTCAATGTATCATAATTTTTTATTCAACGCCTAAAATGATATGTCAAAATGGATGAATGGTTTAGATAATATATATACATCAAGGTGGGCCCCATGTGACTATAAAAAGTATGTATCAACGCCTGCGGCCTGTGTTGTCCCATCGGGCAGGCTACCGAAGTAACGTCACCAAGTTCCGTCGGCCCCACTACATTGTATGCGTTATATCCACACCATCCATCAATTTTGAGATATCATTTTAGGGCATGAGCGAAATAGTGATGTAGATAAAAATCTGTAGTGGACCACATCACAGAAAAAAGTGGGGAGAATGATTCCCACCGTTGAAACTCCTAAGGCCCACCGTAATGTTTATTTGAAATCCAACCGGTTCAGAAGTTGAAAAATATAGAAATAAGGGAAAACACAAATATCAGGTTGATCTCAAACTTTTGTAGCCTTTAAAAGTTTTTAATAGTGGGTGTCACTGTCTATAGAGCTTTATATGTTGGAGTCCACTGGAGCCTTGGATTTCATTCATTCTTTGGATATTGCCCTGAAATGATCTCTCCAAATGGATGGAAGGTTGGATTCAAAACATACATCATGGTGGGACCCAAGGAACTTAGCTAAGTTACTTTAATATATACTCCCGTAGCCTACTGTGTTAGACGTGAAAAAGTAAGTAATACAAGATTGGTGCAGAAACGTAATCATCTTGTGTTGGGAATAGGAGAGGGTGGAGACTGCTATGTAAGTTTTGCACCGTTTAAAATATAGTGGTCCCTTCTAAGATGTACGCATGGCCTAGTTTTACTGCAATTTGAGCTGTACAAATATCTTACTCAACTCTGAATGGTATAGTGCCAAAAAATTGCATGCAGAAGATAATATTAAGCGTCTGACATGGACCACTCTATACTTTACTTTTAACCATCCATTTGATAACATTAATTAGATAGCTAGGATTGTTTGATTCACGTGATTTTAGAGATATGCTTTGCGCGCAATAGGACCCAATTTGGATGGTCTTGATAGTATTAGATAGTGCCACAAAATGAGTCATCACCGTTTTAAAAATGGTCCTAAACTCACATACGACCCCAACGCAGCAGAGTGGCAAAACTCCTATAGTTGTTGCCCGCCGGTTAACATGCCGTGCAAGTAACACCTACTCTAAGGCGAGTGAACTCTGTTGGGGCCCACCATGAATGCATGTGGTATATCCATGCTTTGTTGGGGCCCACCATGAATGCATGTGGTATATCCATGCCATCCATTCGTTTTTTCAGATTATTTTTGCTGTTGAACCCAAAATTAATGAATATTCAAAGCTCGAGTGGACCACACCATAGGAAAAAGAAAAAATATTGATTTTTACTCCGAATCTGGCCGGATTGGAATGGTCAGGATCCATTCGGATGGGGTTTTCGGATCGGAACGGTCTGGATTAACCACTACCCGATCTAGATCCGAAAACTAGTCGGATCTAAATGATCCTACCTGATCCAGGCCGCCAGTTCGGATCGGAACGGGTTGGATCGAGTCTGATCGAGTCGGATCCACTGGATCGGGTAAAAAATGCCCACCTTTAATTGCAGTATAATCAGGCCATTGGGGAAGGCTATGGTTTACTTGCTACAATTCACAAATTTGGGTAGTCTGCTACTTTTCTGAAGGAGGTTTGCATACATCCAAACTCATTGTTAGCCTTTGCATATGTGTAATCCTTCAATTATTTGAACCGTTTAGATGATGGATCTCACCATCGTATGGTTTGGGGAGGGCCAGGAAATAAAATCACTTAGATTGAGATGTTTTTAAATCCTTTGATCCATTCCATTATTTTTATTTGGGTCCAGACAGTCTGCTAAACCTTTGAATAATCAGATGGAACGGTTTTCTTGGCTATCTTCAATTAAATTTGACCCATCATATAACCGGTTTGGGTTATTTAAAAGAAACCGGATCCAATGGCTACAGCCTGACATGCCTACTGCAACATGGCGTGTACATGACCTACCTTGTACACCTTCGTGTACAGGCTTAGCAAATCTGGAGCCAGCTTCAAGGGAAACGGATTGGCTACTCCCCCTGCCACTAGCCAATGGCTGGTGGTCGGTGCTCTCTGGGCCCCATCATGATGTAAGTATTTCATCCATGCCGTCCATCTACTTTTTCAGATCATTTTATGGTTTGAGACCAAAAATGAGATATATCCCAATATCAAATGGACCACATTACAGGAAACAGTGTTGAATGAACGTAGACCATTAAAAACTTTTTGGGGGCCATAAAAGTTTTGGATCAATCTGATCTTTGTTTTTTCCCTTCATCTGGGTCTGTATGACCTAATCAACAGATTGGATGTCAAATAAACAGTACATTGGGCCTTAGGAGGATTTTAATGGTGGATATCCAATCACTATTGTTTTCCTGTGGTGTGATCCACCTGAGATTTATATCCCTCTCATTTTTGGGATCATGCCCTAAAATGATCCGTAAAACTGGATGAAACGCATATACCATGGTGGGGCCCACGGAGCACCAACCACCAGCCATTGGCTGGTAGCAGGGGAGTAGCCAATCCGTTTCCCTTGAAGCTGGCTCCAGATTTGCTAAGCCTGTACATGAAGGTGTACAAGGTAGGTGATGTACACGCCTTGTTGCAATAGGGCATGTCAGGACTGTAGCCATTGGATCCGGTTTCTTTTAAACATCCCAATCCGTTTCCAGCTTCAAGGGAGATGCACCTGAGGCTACGGTGGAGATTCGACTGAGCTGGATAGGCCACATAATAAATATTTCAGGCCCAAGCCAAGAGGCTGCGGTTGATGATCAGGTCTCCAAAAGAATCTGAACAGCCAATCCCATATATCTACAAGCAAACTGGCCAACCTGCCAGCCCATGCCACTTCATGTAATCAAAGCACCAATGAAGTTGACTTCTTGGCTTATGGGCTAGTTCGTTGCGAACCCTAACACGTGGATTTCAAATTGGAAGCTGATTCTTCACCATCATCGCCAAAAGATAAAATTGGCAAAGTTTAGTTGCACATCAGACCGAAGAGGAGCATTGAATCCAACAAAATCCCACCTCTTGTCACATTAGAAATCATGCCTAGCTTGAATGGAATTTGTGGAATTGCATTGGATTCAACGCCAAACAACGGGTAACGAATTGTAATCAGAGGAAGTAGTAAATAAAAGAAGAAGCCAGTACTTGGTGAAATTTCCTTGAGACTGTTTTTACAATGAATGCATCTAATTGGAAATTGGGGTTTGATTACCTGTGCCTTGTTTGGGTGATGCCTGGACGAGAAGAGTTGGAGGAAGAGACGAGAATAAAACGCCTCCAAAAGCATGTCCTACAAAGCAGAATAAGAAAAGAGGAGCAAGGAAGAAGCGTGACGCCATTTTGAAGGAATTTTTTGGTGCTGTTACTAATGGAGATGTGAATAGAAGTGTGGAGGCTGAGATACATATACATAGGGAGAGAGAATAGGCGGCTGGAAGTCAACTGTATTAAGAAAATATCTAGTGTACTGAGTTAAGAGGGCAGTAATGGGAATTTATTTAGCTAATGGCTCTTAGCCATGTTGAAGGGGCGTAGGAACTACGTTTCTTAGATAAGATAACCTTTACTCGAATGATAGTTTATCACCATTTTAAAACTGATTGTCCTTCATCAAACCCGCGTGTGGCACAGTTAGCTACAATTGCTGAGCCAGGGTACCCGATGCAAATCCCATTGGTAACTACTGCTAACCAAGCATCACATGAATGGAACTTTCATCAGATCCATCCCGTCCATCAGTAACCCTGTCTTTCTCTCCGTTACCAAAAAAGCATGATCAAAGTAAACTTCAACAGGCCACACCATAGGACAGTTGGGACCACAGTTACTTTTGTGTGGCGACCACCTTGGTGTTCACATGCCATTCAATTCATTCATTTGAAGTGAGGAAGCGGATTGGCTGGTGTACCACACACCAGATATATAGCTGCTGTAGATGCGTGTCATGTGAAGATGAGCACCGACGCTCCTTGAGCTCCGAGTTGTACGAACAGTTCAAAGGAGATCAAAGTTACATGGCCCCGTTGTTGCGCAGCACGCCAACAACATAGTGAGCCTAAATCCAATCTTAGGCTTCACCCACAAACGATAAACGGGAAGAAATATAAACTAGAAAGGAATAAAAGCATTCAAACAAACCACAAGACAAGATATACGTGAAAAAATCCCAAATTAGGGTTAAAAACTACGGATGCAAAATTTCACTATGAAGAGAAACGAAGATTACAAGGCAATATACTAACCTCTCCTTTGGAAGTACAGAGAAAATCTCTTGCTTACACCTTAGAATAATTTCCTAATATTCACCTTAACCCTATAATAGCCCTAGGGACCCCAATTTATAGTTTTGGTAACTTCCCTTTCGCATCTCAGTTGCGAAAGGACTTGCGACACAAAATCCGCGAAACTCCTTTCGCATCCCAGTTGCGAAAGGACTTGCGACACGAAATCCCCGCATGTGGCTCCACTTCTCAACAATCTCCCACTTGGAGACACATCGCCATAAACCTTTGTCTTCTTCATCCGGAGTGCACCACCTCCCGTCTTCAAGCCTGAAGACCAATCAAAGCTGAACAGAGCTTTAGCTTCTCCCTTGTGACCGCCTTGGTCAGCATATCCGCAGGATTCTCACTTGTATGAATCTTCTCCAGAGCAATCGATCCATCTTCCAGTAACGAACGTATGAAGTGATATCTGATGGCAATACGCTTGGTCCTTGAATGAAAGGCTGAATTCTTAGCCAAGTGTATTGCACTCTGACTGTCACTGTACAACTTGCAATCTGCTTGCTTCTTACCCAACTCTCCCACAAAACATTGCATCCATACCATCTCCTTACATGCTTCTGTAGCCGCAACATATTCTGCTTCTGTTGTACTGATAGATACTATCTTTTGTAACTGAGAGACCCAACTGACTGCAGCACTACCCAGAGTAAAAACATAACCTGTAGTGCTTCTTCTGCTGTCGATATCTCCTGCCAAATCTGAATCCACGTAGCCTTGTAACTTGATTTCCGATCCACCATAACACAGCCCTATGTGCTTAGTACCTACCAAGTACTAAGGATCCACTTCACAACTTTCCAATGTTCCTTTCCGGGATTGTTCATGAACCTGCTAACAACTCCCACTGCTTGAGCAATGTCTGGCCTCGTGCTCACTATAGCGTACATGAGACTCCCAACAGCTGACGCGTATGGAACTTTAGCCATGTAGTCCTGTTCCTCCTACGTCTTTGCGCCTTGCTCCTTAGATAGCTTGAAGTGGTTGGCTAATGGAGTGCTAACCGGCTTAGCACCTCCCATATTGAATCGATCAAGTACTTTGGCTATGTACTCTGCCTGTGACAAAACTAATTTCTTAATTTCTCTGTCACGCTTTATCCTCATGCCTAGGATTTGTTTTGCAACTCTTCAATCCTTCATGGTAAATTCTCTAGACAATTGTCTTTTGATATCTGAGATGTCCTTCATGCTTGAACCGGCCACAAGCATATCATCTACGTACAGAAGAAGGATGATGTAAGACGTATCAAACTTTTTCAGGTAACAACAGTGGTCTGTATGACATCTTCTAAAACAGTTTTCCGACATGAAACTGTCGAACTTCTTATACCACTGCCTCGGGGCTTGCTTCAGGCCATATAGACTCTTCTTCAGTCTGCACACCTTGTTCTCATTACCTGGTGACATGTATCTTGTCGGCTGATGCATATATATCTCTTCTTCAAGGTCCCCATGAAGAAAGGCTGTCTTAACATCTAGCTGTTCTAGATGTAAGTCCTCTGAAGCCACTGTACTCAAGACCATGCGAATCGTAGACATTTTCACTACCGGTGAAAATATTTCAGTTAAATCGATACCTGCCTTTTGTTGAAACTCTTTCACAACCAATTTGGCCTTGTACCATTTCGAACCATCATGCTCCTCCTTCAGTCTGTAAACCCACTTGTTATGAAAAGCTTTCTTACCATTGGGTAGAGTGACTAGCTCCCATGTACGATTAGACTCAAGAGAGTTCATCTCATCATCCATGGCCTGCTCCCACTTAACCCGTATATCTGACTGTAACGCCTCTTCAAAACACTCTAGCTCACCATTATCTGTCAGTTAAGGAGGGTGAGTATCGGACCGTGAGTCTCATCTCCTGAGTAGACCTCCTCACAACCGGTGTATGCGGCTCTGCCTCATCCTGTGGTGCTGTAACACCCATGTCCGGTAACTCTTTCAACTCTACGAATTCCTTATTTTCCTGCACACTGTCCTTATGCATCACTTTTTCATTGAAGACTACGTCTCTGATGATTTTCCTGTTTTCTGCATCCCAAAACCTATAGCCAAAATTATGTTGCCCGTAGCCTATAAACGTGCACCTCCTGGACTTCGCATCCAGCTTGTTTATGTGCTCCGCATCAATGTGAACATATGAAGTGCAACCGAACACTCTGAGATGTGCAAGGTTCACTTCCTTCCTAGTCCACGCTTCTTCCAGTAGCCCACCATCTAATGGTGCTGAGGGACTTCTATTGATGAGATATGCGGCAGTATTCACAGCATCTGCCCAAAAGGTCTTGGGCAACCCTGCATATAACCTCATGCTACTGGCGGGCTTAAGGATGGTCTTGTTAATGCGCTCAGCCACACCATTCTGCTATGGTGTCCCTTGAATCGTTTTCTGATGTTTGATTCCATTTGCTGCACAATACTCCTCAAACCTCTTATCACAATACTCTCCCCCATTGTCAGATCTGAGACACTTTACTGTTTCACCTGTCTCATTTTCTACCGTAACTTTTCACTTCTTAAATACATCAAATACATCAGATTTATGTTTTAAGAAGTAGACCCACAGTTTTCTACTAGCATCATCAATAAAGGTAACAAAATAACGTGAGCCACCAAGAGATAATACCTATGCAGGTCCCCACACATCAATATGTACAAGTTCCAACAGATGTGTCTTTGGAGCGTGTCCTGTCTTCTTGAAGCTTACCCTCTTCTGCTTGTCATACACGCAGTCATCGCAGAATTCCAAGTCAATAGACTTCAGCCCTGGTAGCTTCCCTTTTGACAATAGCACTTTCATCCCTTTCTCACTCATATGTCCCAACCTTTGATGCCATAATGTCCATTCACTCTAGTTGATGCGACTGTGAGTGAACTATACGATCCTGAAGTCACGTACAAAGTACATTCCTTTTTGCCTCGAGATATTACCAAGGCACATTTTGTGATCTTCCAAGAGTCACTGGTGAATGTCGTCACATAACCGGTATCGGCCAACTGTCCCACTGAGATCAGATTGTATTTCAAACTCGGTATATGTCTGACATCCTTCAATTTCAAGACCGTTCCGTCTTTCTGATTTACATGAACATCTCCCTTTCCAACAATATTGCACGGCTCATCATCACCCAGGTAGACTTTCCCAAAGTCACCTGACACATAATCACGCAGAACTTCCTTACACGAAGTGGCATGAAACGAAGCACCCGAGTCTATAATTCAAGACTCATTCTTCCCATCAAGAGACAAGATCAACGCCTCTGTGTTGCTCTCCTCAGACAGATTCACTGAATCCTTTCCGCCTTGAGAGCTTCCTTCTTGTTTCTTGAGCGTCCCGCAATTATGTTTCATGTGCCCCTTTGTCTTTTGGTCCCTTGGACTTCTTCCTCGACTTAGAATGCCCGTGTTTATTGCCTCCTTTGTTCAGCGATCTTCCTCTTCCTTTAACGTTTAGAGCATTTCCTGAGTCCCCTGAAACTCCTGATGCTTTCCTTCTAAATTCTTCGCTGAGAATTAGATCGGCCACATCATCAAATTTCAACTTTGTCGACCTTGAAAAATTGCTCACAGCAATTACCAAACCATCCCAACTGTCTGGCAAACTGGATAAGATTAATAATGCCCTGACCTCATCCTCAAAAGCAATGCCAACGGATTCCAACTGGCTCGTGACTGTATTGAACTCGTTTAGATGTTCTGCCATGCTCCCACCATCTGACATCTTCATATTGAATAGATGTTTTATAAGATGAACCTTGTTGGATGCTGAGGGCTTTTCATACATGGTGGCTAGGGCTTCCATTAATTCTTTTGTCGTTTTTACTTTGGATAGATTGAAGGCGACGTTCTTAGACAAAGAGAGTTGGATCGTTCCTAAAGCCTTCCTATCCAGTAAAAACCATTCATCATCTGTCATCTTTTTCTGGTCTCTTCTCTTTTCCTCCTAGAGGAATATAGAGGTCCTTCTGATACAGATAATCCTCCATCTGCATCTTCCAGAAGGCAAAGTTTGAACCATCAAACTTCTCAATTCTAGTTTTCTCATCTTCCGCCATCGCTCCCAATAGAACTAAACCAATATCTCTGATACCAGTTGTTGCGCAACACGCCAACAACGCAGTGAGCCAAGATCCAATCTCAGGCCTCACCTACAAACGATAAACAAGAAGAAATATAAACTAGAAAGGAATAAAAGCATTCAAACAAACCACAAGACAAGATATACGTGGAAAAACCCCAAACTAGGGTAAAAAACCATGGATGCAAAATTCCACTATGAAGAGAAACGAAGATTACAAGGTAATATACTAACCTCTCCCTTGGAAGTACAGAGAAAATCCCTTGCTTACATCTTAGAATAATTTCCTAATATTCACCTTAACCCTATAATAGCCCTAAGGACCCCAATTTATAGTTTTGGCAACTTCCCTTTCGCATCTCAGTTGCGAAAGGACTTGCGACACGAAATCCGCGAAACTCCTTTCGCATCCTAGTTGTGAAAGGACTTGTGACACGAAATTCGCGAAACTCCTTTCACATCCCAGTTGCGAAAGGACTTGCGACACGAAATCCCTGCATGCGGCTCCACTTCTCAACACCCGCAGTGATGTATTTATTATATCTACACCGTTCAACTATTTTTAAAGATAATTTTAGAGCATTATCTAAAAAATGAATCATATTCAGCGATCATCTAGACCACACCAGAAATAGCAGCGGAGATAATGATTTTCACCGTCAAACAGTTCGTAGGGCCACCATAACGTTTATTTTCCTCCAATCTGTTCATAATGTCACAAAGACCGAATGAAGAGTAAAAGAAAAATTTTCATATTGATCCAAAACTTCGTGACACCATAAAGGAGAAATTTCCTGCTGTACGACCCATTTATGGCCACAAACCTTTATTGGCCCACTTATTTTTTGCTTCCAAGAATAAGCTCCGGATGTAAGGACGCACATTTACTGGACCAAAATTGTCCTATTAGAAAGCTGGGGTTCCCTATCACTACGGATTATAACCGTAGCCATAACTATAGATGCAGTTATTATCTTTCTTTCTTTCTTTTTTTTTTAGATATAGAACCTTATTCTGCCTACATTTTTCTCTAATACATATTTATATAAATATGTATAGATAAGTAAATAAATTTTTTTTTTCATTTTATTCATTTAATAAGAATATCTTCTAAACCAAAATTAGTTACTTGATGTAGCATATATGATTTTGGGGTAGGAGAAGCTACTTTAGCCAACCAACCTGGTCATTTTCATTGATTCCATCAGGTCGATGGTCGAAGATCCATTTCATTCACTTCGCGGTCAATTTCAATCAGTTCACGGTCAATTTCATTCACTTCGTGATCAATTTCAATCAGTTCGCAGTGAATTTCATTAACTTCATGATCAATTTCATTCACTTCGCAGTCAATTTCAATCACTTCTTGGTTAATTCCCTTCATATCACGGTCAATTCTAGCGATTCCCCTTCACTTCACGGTTAATTCAATTCATTTCACGGTCAATTCCCTTTACTTCACGGTCAATTCAATTCATTTCATGGTCAATTCCTTTTACTTCATGGTCAATTCCATGCATTTTACGGTCAATTATGGTGATTCCCCTTCACTTCACGGTTAATTCAATTCATTTCACAGTCAATTCCCTTCACTTCATGGTCAATTCAATTCATTTCACGGTAAATTCCCTTCATTTCGTGGTCAATTTCGCTGATTCCCCTTCACTTCACAGTCAATTCAATTCATTTCATGGTCAATTTCCTTCACTTCACGGTCAATTCCGTGCATGTCATGGTCAATTCCCTTCACTTTACGGTCAATTCCATGCATTTCACAGTCAATTCCAGTAATTCTCCTTCACTTCACGGTTAACTCAATTCATTTCACGGTCAATTCCCTTCACTTCACGGTGAATTCCATGCATATCGTGGTCAATTCCCTTCACTTCATAGTCAATTCCATGTATTTCACAGTCAATTCCGATGATTTCCCTTCACTTCACGGTCAATTCAATTCATTTCACGGTCAATTCCCTTCACTTCACGGTCAATTCCGTGCATTTCATGATCAATTCCCTTCACTTCATGGTCAATTCCATGCATTTCACGGTCAATTCCGGCGATTCCCCTTCACTTCATGGTCAATTCCGGCGATTCCCCTTCACTTCATGGTCAATTCCATGCATTTCATGGTCAATTCTCTTTACTTCACGGTCAACTCCTTTCACTTCACGGTTAATTACATGCATTTCATGGTCAATTCCCTTCACTCCATGGTCATTACCATTCATTTCACGGTTAATTCCTGCGATTCCCCTTCACTTCACGGTCAAGTCCATGCATTTCACGATCAATTCCCTTCACTTCACGGTCATTTTCACTCATTTCATGGTCAATTCCCTTCACGTCATGGTCAATTTCATGCATTTCATGGTCAATTTCCTTCCCTTCACGGTCATTTCCACTCATTTCATGGTCAATTACCTTCACTTCACGGTCAATTCCATGCATTTCGCGGTCAATTCCCTTCACTTCACGGACAATTCCATGCATTTCACGGTCAAATTACTTCACTTCACGGTCAATTCCGGTGATTCCCCTTCACTTCACGATTAATTCCATGCATTTCATGATCAATTCTCCTTACTTCACGGTCAATTCAATGCATTTCACGGTCACTTCGCTTCACTTCATGGTCATTTCCATGCATTTCACGGTCACTTCGCTTCACTTCACGATTAATTCCATGCATTTCACGGTCAATTCCCGTCACTTCACGGTCAATTCCATGCATTTAACGGTCAATTCTAACGATTCCCCTTCACTTCGCGGTCAATTCCATGCATTTCACAGTCAATTCCCTTTACTTCACAGTCAATTCAATGCATTCCACGGTCAATTTCCTTCACTTCACGGTCATTTCCATTCATTTTACGATCAATTTCGGCGATTCCCCTTCACTTCACGGTCAATTCTTACTTCACGTCAATGCATTTCACGGTCAATTCACTTCACTTAATGGTCATTTTCATGCATTTCACGGTCAATTCGCTTAACTTCACGGTTAATTCCATACATTTCACGGTTAATTCCCTTCACTTCACGGTCATTTCCAAGCATTTCACGATCAATTCCAGCGATTCCCCTTCACTTCACGATCAATTCCAAGCATTTCACGGTCAATTCCCTTTACTTCACGGTCAATTCAATGCATTTCACGGTCAATTAGCTTCACTTCACGGTCAATTTCGGCGATTTCCCTTCACTTCACGGTCAATTCCATGTATTTCACGGTTAATTTCAGTGATTCTCCTTCACTTCACGGTAAATTCCCTTCACTTCATGGTCAATTCCATGCATTTTATAGTCAGTTCCCTTCACTTTGCAGTCAATTCCATGCATTTCACGGTCAATTCCCTTCACTTCATGATCAATTCCATGCATTTCACGGTCAATTTCCTTCACTTCACGATCATTTCCATTCATTTCATGGTAAATTCTGGCGATTCCCCTTCACTTCACGGTCAATTCCATACATTTCATAGTCAATTCCCTTTATGTCATGGTCAATTCAATCCATTTTACGGTCATTTCCATGCATTTCACGGTCAATTTGCTTCACTTCACAATTAATTCCATGCATTTCACGGTCAATTCCCTTCACTTCATGGTCAATTCCATGCATTTCACGGTCAATTCCGGCGATTCCCCTTCACTTCACAGTCAATTCAATGCATTTCACGGTCAATTCCCTTTACTTCATGGTCAATTCAATGCATTTCACGGTTAATTCGCTTCATGTCATGGTCATTTCCATGCATTTCACTGTCAATTTGCTTCACTTCACGGTGAATTCCATGCATTTCACGGTCAATTCCCTTCACTTCACAGTCAATTCCATGCATTTCACTGTCAATTCCCACGATTCCCCTTCATTTCACAGTCAATTCCATGCATTTCATGGTCAATTCCTTTTACCTCTCGGTCAATTCCCTTTACCTCACAGTCAATTCAATGCATTTCACGGTCAATTCACTTCACTTCATGGTCAATTCCATGCATTTCATGGTCAATTCTGACTATTTCCCTTCACTTCACGGTCAATTCCATGTATTTCACGGTCAATTTCGGCGATTCCCCGTCACTTCATGGTTAATTCCATGCATTTCACGGTCAATTCCCTTTACTTGACGGTTAATTTCATGCATTTCACGGTCAATTCCCTTCACTTCACGGTCAATTTCATGCATTTCGCAGTCAATTTTCTTCACTTTATGGTCAATTCCATGTAACTCACGGTCAATTTCCTTCACTTCATGGTGAATTCCAGCGATTCCCCTTCACTTCACAGTCAATTTCCTTTACTTCACGGTCAATTCAATGTAGTTCATGGTCATTTCCATGCATTTCACCGTCAATTCGCTTCACTTCATGGTTAATTCCATGCATTTCACAGTCAATGTCACACCCCAAACTCAGAAAATGGGCTCACAAAATTCCTGATCGCTGAATCCAGCGGCGACAGTCTCTGTAGTGCCCCATTCTCAGCTCCCAGCATTCATATGCCAGATTCCAATCATGGGATCCTAAAAGAAGGATTTTCAGTATGATTTTTTTTTGTAATGGAGCATAACCACAAGTATAAGCAAGTCACAAAACAACATCACCACATATCCACTATATCAAAAACTTTAAGTACAATGCGGAAAGGGAAATACATGGTAATCAAAAAGCTCCAAAACGATCTGATGTGCACTCTTGCTTCAGCGCTGCTATTGTCCAATGCCACCTACACGCAACACGTAACGGTCGTGTATAAGCTTATAAAAGCTTAGAGGGTGGTGTAAGTGTGTGCACAAGGCAAGTGCCAAATATACAGTATTAGAGTAATGCGAAAAAATGCGAGTAAGTCCATGAATACTATCAGCCATACCAAGGCTATGTGATGCAAGGCATGAATGATATCGGCCATACCAAGGCCATGCAATGAAAGGCATGAATGCTATCGGACATACTAAGGCCATGCGATGCAAGGCTTATGTAGCCACATGTTATATATGAGATGCAATACAAGCATGTCAATCATCATTAAGTACATATATCAGTACAGTTCCTCTTTGGGATATCACCAGGGTCTAGTATACTCCACACTAACTGCCGCTTCCCTAGCTGCACAACCCAGCGAGTGAAAGAGACCATACCATCTGCCTGACTAGTAGTTTGCCAATACCTATCCGGCTTGTCGATAACGGACTCATTTGCTAGCTGGTCAAACTCATCCTAGCTTACAACCCCCTCACTCGGGCGGATAAGGCCACACTCCCTTCAACCGACCATGACATAGTGGGAGACACGGCCTACTGGTATTCGGCACTCAGGCGCTCATGTATCCACTTGGTTTAGACGTTGGAGCATCTCCTTATACCAAAAAGGTTCTGGGACTCTCGTATAAGGATATCCTAAGTGCCCACAGTGCTAGAACCAAGTATTTTCGGTATCCAATACAGTCATCCACGATGTGCCTGTGGAGCCACGACCCTGATGTTGCTAAGGCGTACAATGATTAAGTCACACATATGCGAGAAGCATGAGTCACACCGTACAGTCATGCAGCAATCTCGCGCGTACCACACGCTTATGTGGGTAACTCCTATTAATGAGTCCCATAAATAATCCACCCAATGGCATATGCTATGATCAGTCACTACTCATATCAAACATACATATGATGCGTATGGCATGAGTCATGGAATTATACTAAGTATGTTTTAAAGTAATGAACTATCCTTACAATGCCGATGGGCCTAGACAGCCTACACATAACAAGTATGGCCTATCAATGGGCCCTAAGGAGAGTTACAATGCGGACATTTAACCTTACAATGTGGGTGTCAAACTATCATTGCTCCCAAGGCGTAGCCCGCCATAAACATTGTTATATGAACCATGGTAGAATCACACATTGCAATGGGCCTCATGTACATCCCATTGGGCCTCGACCCATGGGCCTCCAATACATCAAATGGGCCGCATCATATGGGCCTCATATATATCAGAGTGGGCCTCAACAACGGGCCACAAATACATCAAGATGGGCCTAAATCACATGGGCCTTATATATATCAAGGTGGGTCTCAACGGACGGCCACAAGTACATCGATATGTATATATAATATATATAAATGAATCAAATCAAAAGATCAACTGGACTGCACTCCAAATAATAGTAGTGACAATGATTTCCACCGTTAAAAGTCCTACAGGGCCCACCGTTATATATATATATATATTTGGATTCGACCTGTTCATAAGTTAACATGGAGATAACAGAAACATCAGCTTGATCGGAACTACCGTGGCCCTTAAGAAGTTTGAATGATGAATGTCATTATCCCCACTATTTTAAATGGTGGGGTCTACTTGAACTATAGATCTGACTCATTCTTTAGCTCATGCCATAAAATGATCTTTCAAAATGGTGTTGGTGTTCCACACACATCACGGTGGGGCCCACGGCTGGGACCCACGGTCCCTGCCCATTGTTCCATGCAGTAGGACGTTACTGTCGTCCTTTGACGGTCAGCACCAGCAGCGCCTACTGCTGCTCTCTCTCTTCTTTTTTTTTTTTTAAAAAAAATTAGTTTTTCTGTGGTTTTTCTCATGTAGGGCCCGCATCGGTAAAATCCAACTCAACCATTGGTGTCTATGGTCCAAAATAGACCCATCAAGCCCAATATTTGATATATTTTGGGATACAAAAACACCAGGGTGGATTTTAATGGTAGAAAATACTGTTTTCTATGTTATGGCCCGCTAGAAAGTTAGATTGGCTTTATTTTTCGGCTCAATGACTAAAATGATCCGGGGAATGAGATGAATGGCTTGGATTAGATCCATACATCAAAGTGGGGCCTGTAGGAGTGGCCCACCCAAAAAGTTTAAAATCAAATTGATATATTTATTTCGTTAGTTAGTACACCGCACTATTTGTTCACACTCCAGTGAACATGTCCAACGTGCCTGGATGCTGGACGGACAATGTGTATATACCATTCATCAAGGTGGGTCCCACATGGACATGGCCCACCTGATTTGGATAAATCTGATATTTGTGTTTTCCTATCTCCCTAAGGTAGGGCCCACATGGTTTGACGGTGTAGAATCTACACGTCCATCAAGTGGGTCCCACGAAGGTGGATGACTTGGATAAAATGTATACATCAAGGGGCCAACAACAAGGGAAAAGAGAGAGAGAAAGAGAGAGATCGAGTGATGGAGGGACCCTGACATTATGGGTCCTCCCTTTCCATACATCAATCATACATCGAGTGGGTCCCGATACATATGGGCCCACCAAATCAAAATCAATGGTAAAGATCCCTTCTCCACCAAAATGGAAGGTCTAGATGACCCCTTTTCAAACTAGAAAGTAAGCATCATAATGGGGTCCATGGAGAATGGCCCCATCATGGAATGATAATGAGAATCAAGGTGGGCCATCGGCCACATATAGGGTCTAAAGTGAGATCCATATCATCAATCGATAGGCCTCACTTGGCCCATCATAAAAAGATGAAATCTAAGCCTATAGAAACACCCACCATTTGATCTTCTTGGTCCGATGGAATGCTGAGCTCCTTATGTCTCACTTTGATGGAAGATGATGAGAAGTGAATGACTAGGATGAAGGATTTTGGGGTGAAAAGTGGGCCACACACATGCACTTTTCTCTCTTGAAATGTGTAACGCCCCAGATTTTTGCCAACCTGGGATTAGATGACCTTAGGCAATGGGTCGATCGTAATACCTCATTAACTTGTCAGAACTGAATCCCAAAGTCTAAAGCCGCCTTTGAACTCATTTCCTTCACAAACCTCACCCTTCATCACCTTGATCTTCCAATTTTTCTAATAACTTTCACCCTAGACACTATCTTAAACTAGCTAAGTAGTATAACTTGGATCACTTTATATACAAACTCCAAAGGCCCGAGTACCACCTCGACCCGGAATTCACTTAGGACTAAATCCTTTAGAAATGAGACAAAGTAACTATGTGTGAAACCAGATTAGCTACGAAATCCGTTAGGATCGCTTTAAATACGATCTGCAAGACCCAAAAGTTGCAGAATCATTAGCGCTAGGTTACCCTAAAGTTTAGAACCAAACTCATTTCCCGTCTGCTCTCGGGAATGAAACGAAACTTCGTATTAGGTCTAGATCGCACATCGGGAGTCCGATTAACCCGAAGCTAAGGAACTAGGACCGCCCCACTGGGCTTAACAATCATCTTAAAAATCAGCTCCATCCGATGTTCCACGGCCATTCGTTTCAATTCGGAGCGAGGGAGTGTGAAAAACACTATTCCCATGCCAAAATAAATATCTGGAATAGTGATCTGGCATCATTCGTTAACGCGTCAGTATAAGCAACCCGACCAATCGAATCAGACCAAATTACACCCTCGGATTAAGAAAAATTTCGAGAACATTTACATGTACTTGGAATTTCGGATCGTGACCGACCGTCGAACCGAAAGTGGTCCGCCACGTGCGATCCGGGTATCCGATCGAGTCAAAAACGTAATCCCACGTAGATCCATCGATGGTGAGCTTAAGTCGACGTTTGGTTCAAGGAGGGCCACGAGAACTTCCCTTTTGAAATGGAAAAGCGACGAAAATCCTATATTAGCAGTACCCCTTGAACCTGAGTCTAATTTCGTAATGTTTGTGGCTATAAAAGGAGCTTAGAACAGTCCCTCTCACAGCCATACGAATTTTGAAGAAAAACCCTAGAGGGAGAGAGAGAAAAGAGAGAGAAGAGCTTGGGTTTTGCTGCCGATCTTTCTCCTACTGCTTGGGACTATTACACGGCCTACACCGCTTCATTCCAGGTGTTTTTCCGGCGGTTTCCGTGTCATTTGAAGGTAAGAAACCCTAACCCTAGGTCTGATTTGAGGTGGGATCGATGTAGGATGTGTAACGACTAACCGATTCCGCTCTTTAGGCTAGAAATCTCCCGTATACGGAAGTTCTACTACCCTTGCTGATTCGTTTCGTTTCCAAAGGCAAAGGTGAGGACTTTAAGTGTATAAGTTGCAGTTTTCAACACTTTCAATTTCAGATAATGGTAGATTCATGATCTGCATGCAATTGCACATGTACAAAGTGCTTTCCGTTTCCTGTTTCGATTAACGTTGTGAAATATGGAATTTCACATATTCTAGGTATACGTAGAAATACCGTATATGTATTTTTTTTGGATAAATG
Organism: Magnolia changhungtana; assembly: GCA_030180095.1. Classification (NCBI taxonomy): domain Eukaryota; kingdom Viridiplantae; phylum Streptophyta; class Magnoliopsida; order Magnoliales; family Magnoliaceae; genus Magnolia; species Magnolia changhungtana. The sequence goes on along the minus strand of JASAUF010000393.1, from coordinate 390,603 downwards.
TTTGATATGTTTATTTAATGTATGATTATATAATATATGAATAAAATACTAGTTTGGCGAAAGGAATCGCCAAAATACATGTTCACTTGTAAATGCGACGTATGTTGAAATTGTGTATGTTAGAAATACCGTATACGTATTTCTTTTGGAATAATGTTTGACATACTTATTTAATATATGATTATACAATATATGAATAAAATACTAGCTTGGCGAAAGGATTCGCCTAAATACATGTTTACTAACAAACACTATGTATGTAGAAATACGGTATTGTACGAAGTACCGTATACATGTATATTTTAGCGATGTGTTTGTCATGATTAATTGTTGTATAAATATATTATGTGCGTATAAAATATTTACTTGGCGAAGGGAATCGCCGTAATACATGTTTGCTTGTATACACTATGTATGTTGAAAATGCGTATTCTAGAAAATACTGTATACGTATAAATTTTGGAGATGTATTTATCATGATTATTTGTTGTAGTAATATATTACACATGAATAAAATACTCACTTGGCTAAAGGATAGCCCTAATACATGTTTTGCTAACATACACCATGTATGTTGTAATAGTGTATTCTAAGTGTTGAGAAAATGACTGAATGAGTATAGAATTCTCATTCGTGCTCGCCATGACTAATTGTCATGGATAATTGATTGTTGTATTGGCAATACCCCCTTTGACGAAAGGATTTACCCTAAACCACGCCACGTACCCAATACACACTATATATGCTAAAATGTGTGGCCCAAGTGTTTGTGGAAATGACTGAATGAATATGGAACTTGGTTTCCTGCTTGCCATGACTATCCGCCATGGGTGTATGCGTGTTATGATTGGGGCAACTCCCTAGTGAAAGGATTTGGCCTTATACCTCTGTGATCAACATATGTCATGTATGTTGATTCCTGTATTTTAAAGTGTTTGTTGAAATGTCTGAATGAGTAGTAGTTAGTAAATTGTAATGCTTTAGGGTGTTGAGATTGGATTCTCAACTATCCTAGCGACGTGTATGATTACCTCCATGAGGTTGATCACCTAAACCACTTACTTACAATGCATGTGTTTGTATTCCTATTAATGTAGTGTTTTACAACATGCTTTATATCATGCTTTATAATATGCTTATAACATGCCTACTAGCATGTTTGAATTACTTTATTTATCATGCTTGAGTTACTTTGTCTATCATGCTTTACTCCACATGCTATGGATGACAATTGATTGTGCTCGGGGCTATGATTATAGTCCAGACAATCGGTACTAGATTAGAGATTGTGGTTGAGTTTCATGTCGCCACGTGAGATGTGTTCGACGAACTCGAGTCGTACTTCGGTTGGCGATAGTGGTTGGCCACGCGAAGTGCTTATGCACTTCATGTCGTTCAACTTGTTGTGCGCTCGAGCTAGCCGAGCTCATCATGTAACCCGATTTGTCTAATGTATGTTCACCATGTTTGGTCGTTACTGCTTGAACCTAGGGTACCAAACTTACCAGTGAAAACCCTTTTAACCATGGTACCTCGATCCGCTAAGACTCATGAGCCGGGCATGGTGGTATGGGACACCGTGGTCGGTAGCTTCGTCGGCCTCGGCCGGGCTACGTGCCTCCCCGTAGTGACCGGTGAGCAACTTAACTCGTGAGCCGATTATGGTGGTATGGGACACTATATTCAACTGCCGTCCTACATTGATAAGGTGATGGGGAGTGGTGCAACCTTTGTGCGTAATGTTCCACAGCGATTTTGTAGTGACCGCGAGCATATTCCAAGTTGCAGCGTGCCTTAGGGTTCGCCGCGATATATAGAGTATGAACTAGGCTGTTTACGTATAGTGATGAATCGTTTAAGGGGTGATGGGGAGTGGTGCAACCTTTTGTGCGTAACTTCACCACAGCGGCCTCTGCAGGTGACTCTAGAAAACACACCATCGTCGATATTAACTAGGGATGACGACCCTAGAATGGATCATGTTTGGGAATGATACGGGGAGGTACCTTAGTTTCCCAATCCTAGCTTTGTTTGAAACGGACTAATTAAAAACTCGGTAATCATGCTCATCATGCATCGCATGTGCACCGGAAGATGTGGAGCACTGTGGGATGTAAGCATGCGCGAACGTGAGATGGTGTCGCATGAGGGAGTATGTCGGTGAGGGCATCCATCATACCTGCATTCATACTTGCATTAATCAGAGTAACTAGGAGTGCTTGATTTACTGCTTGACTGCATCGATAACATGTTAACTTATGCTTTATTGTTCCACTGAGTTAGCTACTCACTCCCACGTTACGGGACGGTGTTGTACACACCAAACAGAATTGTTGAATTTCAGATGATGGCGATGCTTATGAAGCAGAGCCGGACTATTTCTATGGTGATGAGGAGGAGTTCTCCTATCATGTAACCCTCTGACGGGTCTCTGAAGACCTAGTACTGTATTGACGGGGTTATGGTACTTGGGATAGAAGACATTAAACTTACACATTTGGTATATTTTAGAACCGCACTTGTATTTATTTAACCTGGTAATGTTATCACACTCTGGAGACTCATCATAGTTTATATATTTTATCTATCTATCATAGTCTTCCGCTTGCAAATTTAATCTTGTCTCTCGAGTATGATATGCTGTTTTGGCTTAATCTCACTCATGTTCAATGCACGAATACAGTCAACATTCAATAATCATTCATTTTGTTGCATAAGTGATGTTCTGGAACTCGGGAGTTGAGTTTATGCTCGACCCCCGATTTTCAGGGCGTTACAAAATGGCTTGGACGTCCACCACTTTTGGTTGCTTGGAAATGTGAAGAGAAAGAGAGAGAGAGAGAGAGAGAGAGAGAGAGAGAGAGAGAGAGAGAGAGAGGTGGTGGTTGTAAGAGAGGTGATGGGTGTGAGTGATGGATGTAAGTTGATAGGTGTACTTGACATGTATGGGTGTCTAAGAAAGAGAGAGAGTTGACTTTGGGGTTGCTCTTGTAATTGACATGAGGTGATTGATTGATTGATTAATTGATGGGACATGTTGTAGAGATTCTCTTAGGATTGCAAACGCACGGTGTTTCTTCGAAATAAATGCGGGCCCACATCTCCTGGCTAGGGTATTGAATCGGCAAGCAAGATGCGACGTTGAAACCACTGCGTGGTGTAAGTCTCAGATTAAGCCGACTCAGATTTACGGGATACGACTTACGCGCAAACGTCGATTATAGGTCGCGGATTATCAAAATTCGACGGGAAGGACCGCGGGATTGTATGGAACAGTATAGACTAGGATTTAGGCCTTACAGTCAATTTTGGCGATTCCTCTTCACTTCACGGTCAATTCCATGCATTTCATGGACAATTCCCCTCACGGTCAATTCAATGCGTTTCACGGTTAATTTGCTTCACTTCATGGTCAATTCCACGCATTTTATGGTCAATTCCAGCGATTTTCCATCACTTCACGGTCAATTCCATGTATTTCACTGTCAATTCCAACGATTCCCCTTCACTTCATGGTCAATTCCATGCATTTCACGGTCAATTCCCTTCACTTGATGGTTAATTCCATACATATCACGATCAATTCCCTTCACTTCGAGGTTAATTCCATGCATTTCGCGGTCAATTCCCTTTGCTTCATGGTCAATTCCATGCATTTCACGGTCAATTTCCTTCAGTTCACGGTCATTTCCATTCATTTCACAGTCAATTCTATCGATTCCCCTTCACTTCACGGTTAATTCCATACATTTCACGGTCAATTCCCATGACTTCACGGTCAATTCAGTGCATTTCACGGTCATTTCCATGCATTTCACAGTCAATTCGCTTCACTTCACAGTTAATTCCATGTATTTTACAGTCAATTCCCTTCACTTCATGGTTAATTTCGACGATTCCCCTTCACGTCACGGTCAATTCCATGCATTTCACTGTCAATTCCCTTTACTTCACAGTCAATTCAATGCATTTCACGGTTATTTCCATGCATATAAAAAAATTTCACGGCCTTAATACAAGTTCGCCAAATAGATGGACGGTTTAGATATAACACATACCTCATAATGGGACCCACAAAAAGTGGTGGGGATTAGAACAGGGAAAAAAAAAAGCCAGCGAGTCAGGGTCTGGGTCAGTGATTACGAATTATAACCGTAGCCATAACCGTAGTTCCGCGGCAGTCTGTGCACTTTTTTTTTTTACATGTAGAACTTTATTCTACCTACATTTTTCTCTAATATATATTTTATATAAATATGTATATATAAGCATATATAAAAAAATTTCTCTCTTTTTTTTTTTTCATTTCTTTCTTTATTTATTTAACAAGAATATCTTCTAAACCAAAAATAGTTACTTGACGTACCATATATGATTTTGGGGTAGGAGAAGCTACTTTAGCCAACCTAGTTATTTTCTAAGATTCCATCAGGTCGACGGTCGAAACTCCATTTCATTCACTTCACAGTCAATTTCGATCAGTTCGCTGTCAATTTCATTCATTTCATTCACTTCGCGGTCAATTTCAATCAGTTTATCGTGAATTTCTTTAACTTTGCGTTCAATTTCATTCAGTTCGCGGTCAATTTCAATCACTTCACAGTCAATTCCCTTAATTTCATGATCAATTCCATGCATTTCACGGTCAATTTCAGCAATTCCCCTTTACTTCACAGTCAATTCAATTCATTTCACGGTCAATTCCCTTCACTTCACGGTCAATTCAATTCATTTCATGGTCAATTCCCTTCACTTCATAGTCAATTCCATACATTTCACGATCAATTTTGGCGATTCCCCTTCTCTTCGTGGTCAATTCAATTCACTTCACGGTCAATTCCCTTCACTTCACGGTCAATTCAGTTCATTTCACGGTCAATTCCCTTCACTTTACGATCAATTCCATGCATTTCATAGTCAATTCCCTGACGTACAAACTCATCTCTGTCATCTCTCTCCCTTACGACTATATACACGTCTGAACTCATCTTTGTCATTCCTATTCCTTTTTTTCACCCATTTTCTTCATTAAATCTCCATAGAATCTCCATCCTACTATCACATTACATCTTCCATGTTCCATTCCACTCAAGGCTACCTGTCGTTAACCATTACTTGTAATCCACAGGTATCATAGCATTCAAGTTCACCACAGTTGTCCAAGTAAGCTAACTTGTCCATTTAATGTTCCCAATTAACTTCTCTTTACCAATAATTATGACATCAACTTTACTCGGTATGAAAATTTAATATATTATATATTTAACTTCTTAGGTATTGTTTGAAGATTTTGATGGTTTGTCTCTGTTAAAAACCATTTTGATTAGATATTCAAACCTTCTAATCAATGGTTAAGGAGATTGATTGTCCATGAACTGATCGTCAGAATTGACCATGAAATGCATGGAATTGACCGTGAAGTGAAGCGAAATCGCTGAAATTGATCGTGAAATGCATGGAAATGACTATGAAGTGAAGGGAATTGACTGTGAAATGCATGAAAATTACCGTGAAGTGAAGGGAATTGACCGTGAAATGCATGGAAATGACTGTTAAGTGAAGAGAATTGATCGTGAAATGCATTGAAATGACCGTGAAGTAAAGAGAATTAACTATGAAATGCATGGAATTGATCATGAAGTGAAGGGGAATCGCCGAAATTGACCGTGAAATGTAGGAATTGACCATGAAGTGAAGAGAATTGACCATGAAATGCACGTAAATGGCCGTGAATTGAAGGGAATTTACCATTAAATGCATGGAAATCACCGTGAAGTAAATCGGAATCGTCGGAATTGACCGTGAAATGCATGGAAATGACCGTGAAGTGAAGGGAATTGACCATGAAATGCACAGAAGTGACCGTGAAGTGAAGGGAATTGACCATGAAATGCATGGAAATGACCATGAAGTGAAGCAGAATCGCCGGAATTGACCATGAAATGCATGGAAATGATCGTGAAGTGAAGGGAATTGACCGTGAAGTGAAGGGAAATGACCGTGAAGTGAAGCGGAATCACCAGAATATCTCTTAATTGTTCATTTCTTTTGTACATGTGGACAGGAGAGCAAAAAGATTCATATCTTTTCACTTAGGAAATCTACTTGATGGGGCCCACTAATGAGTAACTTGGATCTTACAAATTGTTTCATGTGGTATGTAAGACCCGTATCCTAGACCGTACTGTTCTGTAGGCTTCTGCCATCCTCCCTACGAATTTCGGCAAACTGCGACCTGTAACCAGCATTTACACGTGACCCTGAGTTGCATCCTGTATATCTGAGTTGACTCGACTCAAGACTTGTACCATTAAGACAGCGCCATCACCGGGGTTCCAATGCTGCATCTTGTGCACTGATGTGATACCCAGGCCAGGAGTTGTGGGTCCGCATTCATTTCGAAGAAATGTCGCACGTTGTAAATTTCGAGAGAATCTTTACAACCCATCACATCAATCAATCAAAGTACAACCCATCACTCTATCTCATCCCCAAGTACACAAGCTATTCCCCAAGTGAACTCTCTCTTACACAACCCATACCACCCATCACCCATCATCCATCACTCCATCCATTACTTTCTCTCTCTCTCTCTCTCTCTCTCTCTCTCATTTCTCTCTTCACTCCCAAACAAGCAAGAAGAGTGGACGTCCAAGCTCTAAGGAGAGCAAGGAGAGCTTTACGTGTGGCCCACTTCCTACCCTAAGATACTAACCATCCAACCTTCATCAACTTCCTTCAAAAGGAGAGCCAAGAAGTTTAGGAGTCCAAGGAGCCAAGAAGGAGCAAAATCGGTGGGTGATCCACCGTTGATTTTCATTTGAGGGCCCACTTATGATGGGACCCATTTTAATGTTTGTGTTGTGATCCAAGAGGGGCCCATAGTGGCAGGGTCCCTCCACTACGCCATCTCTCTCTCTCTCTCTCTCTCTCTCTCTCTCTTCATATTTTTTTTATGGTGATGATGAGGTGTGTGGCCCACCCGGCTAGACCCCACCTGGATATATGTATCACATCTGCATTGTCTGCCAAGCAGGACTACCTTGCTGGCCGTCTTGCAGCAACACCTTGTTGCCCGTCCTTGAGCGGACTTTGGATGAAGGGAAAACACAAATATCTGCTGAATATTCTAGTTAGTGGACCACATATGTGGGACCCACCTGATGTATGTGGAAATCCTCACCGTCCAGACAGATGGACGATGGGACGATACATGTATGCATCTCATCTATACCGTCCATATATGTTTTATCCACCGTCCATCTGTGGACGGTGGAATCTGATGCTGTATTGACAACAACAAGTTCTGTGGGTCTGATTCTGAGGTATGGATCTCATCCACACCATCCGTGCATAGCAGGTGGGGCCCACCTCGATGAGGTACTACATCCAGTACATGAAACTCCACCATGATGCATGTGTTTCATCATCGCCATCCATCTGATGGGGCTAACGTGATGTATGGGTTTCATCCACACCATCTAGACCTTGGACGGTGGGAACCCACCTCTCTGCATGTGGCCTAAGCCACACCGTCCATTTGTTGTGAGCCCACGCAACATCTGATGCTGCCCACTGACGTCAACAAGGTGTGTGGGACCCTCATGAGGTATGCGTTTCATCCTAACCATCCATTTAAGGACGGTGGACTAGCATCCCAATTAGGTGGGCCTGATCATGAGATATATGTTATATCAAAACCGTTCGTCCATCCGTTTGGGGACGTAAACCCCACATTGATGTATGTGTTTTATACACTTCGTCCATCTAACCCACCCCACACGTGTGGCACGTGTGGCGGTGGGACCCACCTCGATGTCAATGTTTTATATCCACACCATCCGTACTAAGACGGTGGTAGGTGTAACCCACCATGCTGGATGTGTTTTATCCTAGCCGTCCGTCCACGTGGGACGTGTGGACCCCCCATCTGATGTATAAGTTTCACTCATGCTATCCGTCCATGGGTCCCACGTGGGGATTGTCATGATGTATGTGGTTCAGATCCACACCGTCTAGACCTCTGGACGACGGGTCCTTCATGAGGTTTGTGTTTCTCCCGGCCGTCCATCTGGACGTGTGGACCTCACCTTTGATGTATGTGGTTTACATCCACGCTATCCGTTTTGTTGGATAGGTGAGACCCCCAGCTTGAATATATGTGTTTCATCCCTATGTCAGACACCGTGATGTATGTATTATATGTCTATCACCGTCCCCTTGTGCGGCCCACCGTGATGTACGATGTATCCCCCCCCTCCCGTGCTATATGCATTGTATATCCTAGCTGTCCATATGTTTTGCCCAATATGACGTTTGTGTGACCCACATAGTGCGGCCCAATATGATGTTCGTGTGGCCCATATGTGTGGCCCATTTGAAGAGTCCCGTTGTGATGTATATTGGGCTCAAGTGATGAGGCCCATTGTGATGCATTTGAGGGCCAGGTGATGGGGCCCATTGTGATGTATATTAGGCCCATGTGAGCGGCCATTGTGATGTATATTAGGCCCGTGTGAGCGGCCATTGTGATGTATATTAGGCTCGTGTAAGTGGCCATTGTGATGCATTTGAGGGCCACGCGATGGGTGTCATGCCCCAGACTTAGTGATCGGACCCACAAGGAACCTAATAGCCGGTTCTGGCCGCAACAGACTCCGTAGTACCCCATTCTCGGTTCCTGGCTCACGTTACGATCTTGGGATCCCACAAGGAGGATTTCCAGAGCATAAATCCAATACAATAGAGCATACCCAATATCATAGCAAGTAAATCTAAGAAAATAAACAAGGAACACACTGTAAAATCCACTAAAAATTTAAACTTTACAGGTACAAGGCTCAAAAGAAAATACATAAGGTAAGAAGGGACGAAAAGTCTACAAAGGATTCTCAGCATGCTCCAATCCAATGCTCCACCGCTACTACGCCGACCTAAGATCACTTGCACACATCAATCGTGTATAAGCTTATAGAAAGCTTAGAGGGTGGTGTAAGGTGTGTGACAATGGTGCTCAGAAGAAGTAGGAGGATGCAGAGGGAACCATGAATGATACCAATGTCACTGGGCGTACCGAGGCTAAGCTATGAATGCAGTAAGCTGTACCAAGGCTATGCAATGCAATACATGAGTACTGGATGCCATACCGAGGCGATGTAATAGAAGGCTTATACAGCCGATGCAGATGCAATGCGAAGTAATGTCAGTCCTCATATCCAATCCACATATCAAGTATAGTTCCATCATAAGGAATCTATCGGGGTCAAGTACACTGAAGGATGACTACTGCTATGTAAGACCCGCACAGTCAAATGAGTGTAGGAGACCTCACTACTCACCTGTGGACAACCAATCACTAGCAAGGCTCAACGGTAGTAGACCCATTCATGAGCTGGTCAAACTCAGCCTATCTGTTGCCCTGTCTCAAGCGGGTAAGGCCACACCCTATCCTAACCGACCACATTGCAGTGGGAGATGCAACCTCAAGGATAAAGGCACTCGTGTGCTCATGTTTTCCACTCGGTCTAGGCGTTGAGGCGTCCCCTCGGTACCGTTAAAGTTTAAGGGCTTTCAGCCAGGTACATCTTATGTGGCCCAATGCTTAAGTAATATTTCTGGTGTCCAAACACGACCATCCGCGATATACCCATGGAGGATACGACCCTGATGAAGCAAGGGTGAATATCCACATGCTATGCAATGCCAGATGCATGAATCACATAATCATCCATGCATTAATCCCAAACATCCATAGTGCTCAAGATGGTATACTCCATCCCTCAGAGAGATACCAATATGTCCTACACAATGACACAACCATAACCAATCATACCTCAACCAAGCATGCATATGATGCGTATGGGAGTGGGCCATGAATATGAATAAGGGTGCCAATGAGGTGAAGATGGATTCTCTACCTAACCATGAAGGGTGTAGGTACTTAACCAATTCCTCATTGGGAATATATAATTCCTTGTGGGGGCCCATTTACCTAGGGTAGCCCACGAGACTAAGTATACAAGCTACGGGCCTAAATAATATAGAAATGGGCCTAACAAGAGACTAAGGTGGGCAGTCAACCACACATAGATACAATGGGCCTAGAGGGGTCCAAATGGGGACATTTAACCACCATTGTCCCAAGGCATCCAATCACAACCCATAAGCTTAAAGGCTCAAGGCCCACATCCAATCCATGTACATAAGCCCCATATAAAGTATTAAGAACTATGGGTCCAATCCATCCATAACAACATGGGCCAAAGGGAGGGAATCAAGGCCCAAAGCCCAAGTTCCAATGGCCATCAAATCCATGTATTTAATTGGACTGAATGGGCAGCCTATGAACATAAAAACACGACCCAAAAATAAGTCTAAGTTGGGTGAAATGGGCTCCACTACATTATCCCAATAACTAGCAATTTAAGTGGGTATTCAAGGGCCCGAATTCACCTTTTTCCTCACCCCATAAGTTCAGCAAATGGTGGAAGGTCAGCCCAACACATAGTTGGCCAAGGTGGGACATTCCAGCCCAATCTAGGCCCACTAGAAAGTCATAAAATTTGGTATAAGTTTGGCTCCCACAAATGGTCATAAATGGTGGCACAAAACATGCACCAATTGAGCCCAAAATATTCTAAAGAATAGGTGAGCAACAAGTACCCAAAACCCTTCAATGTGGTTGCCCCCCCCCCTTAATTCTAATAAAAATTCAGCCATATAGTGTATATTTAAATGGCCATGGCTAGACTTTCAGTCCACCTAATTTCATGGGTCTACTAAGGCCCAGAAACTTGCCAAAATGAGTGGGAATTTATTTCCAAAAGGGCTAGCAATTCTTATAAGGGGCCCCACCAGATGGAGGAGGGGATTTGTCACCCCAAACTAAGTGGGCCTACTGCTGTAATGCAGGCCCAGCAGTAACCCCCAAGCATGGGCACCCCAAGTGTGGGACGGCCCAAGGCCATGGACGACTTGGCCACATACATCAAAGGTGGGCTCTACACGTCTAAGGTGGACTTCACATGGAACGTCCACCTAGGGTGGACCCAACCTCCATGTGGGCCATCCAAATGGGGAAGGACGGTGTGGATGAAAAACATACTTCCTGGTGGGCCTGGCCAAGGACTGCCAGCCCATGGTGGACGTCCACCAGCTGGACGTCCATCATGGACAGCTGGCCCCAGAAAGATGGCCCCACTACCATGGCCTTAGTGGCCCTCTAAAACCTTTCAAAGTGGGCTCCATAAACATGTACAAAATCGCTAATGGGCTACGCCCAATCAGTTCCACAATTACAAAGAAGACAACAAGGTAGAAACAAAAATTCTGCAACATACATGTTGTTATCCTGATTTTGAGCACCCCAATAGGGTGGGTCTAGGGCCTCTAAAATTCTTCAAATTGAGGGCCAAGGTCCCTCATCATGTATACAACAAGGTGGGACCCAGAAAGGTGGCCCATGATCAGAAAAAATATATTTAAATTATGGTTTTATGGGGACAATGTTGCTGGACTGCATAACAGAAATTTCTAGTAGTCCACCATGTTAGCCTACCCTTTTGGAGGCTCAAATGGGGTCAGTTGAGGCTGAAATTTGGCATGATTATACGTGGAATATACATCTTCAAGAATCATATATTACATGGTATCAATCTTCCCACCAAATGCCTAAAAACCAGTCCCCAAGATAGCCTAAAAATCTGTCCAAACAGTTTTGGACAATAACATATATCTTAACTAAATAAATTATAAACATTATTTAAAAGGTGATTTAATCCTAAAAAATCATGGTGTGGTCCACACAAGTGGGCCTCATAAACATCCAAACCATCCCATCATCCAAAACTCCTTTGCATGTTCCCCATTTAGGTGAAATTTGAGGCCACACGTCTAAGGGATGGACTACCATGGGCGTCCTCCCTCCATGGACGATTTGGACTTTGTTGGTCCACAAGGTGGGCCACACACTCATGATCAGAAACAATGATCAAGAAAGAAGGAAGAAAATGACTACAAGAGAAGGGTCTCCCCCTCATTGGGTCCATTCCCTTCATCGCACATGCATACACATTCCATTAACTCAATATGCACAAGATCTATATGATCAAGGCTATCTACTTGGAATCTATGGTGGAGATCCAATCTCAACCAAGGATCAAGGGTCTAGATGACCTAAGCATCCCTGATCTAAGAAAGGAAAGAGCGTGAAGGGATCCATGGAGAATGATCCCTTGCATGCATATGCATGCAATGTAGGATATGCTACAAGCCATATCCATGGAGTCTTGGGGCCACCATCATCACTTGATGGGTCCCACAAGCTCCATCAATGGAAAAAGAATAAAGAAAAGGAAGGGATGAAAGGAAATCTGAAATTTAAACATACAAGCACACCCACCTATGGATCAAGCTTGAAAGTAACACCACCATGATCTAGAAGCTCCAAGGATCATGAATCTAAGGTTGAGATTGGTTGAAGAAGGGTGGATTAAGAGGTGTTTGGGTGATGAGAGGGCTGAAAAAGGAGAGGAGGTGGGACGGTTTGGGGAGTTGCTAGGGAGAGAATGAAAAGAGAGAGAGAAATGAGAGGGAAAAAGAGGGTTTTAGGGATTTATAGAGAAGCAATCATCACTCTCTCTCCTAGATAAGAGAAAAGTCATCATTGGCCAATGGTGATACAAACAATGTTGTTAGGGTCTAGACTTTCTAGAAAATTCAAGCCTAGGCATGACATCATCACTATATGGGAAAACGTACAAGGCCATGTTGGGGTCTACCAATCATACATCAATAGTTTAAATCGAACGTTGCCCATAACTCATGATGTACATATCAGATTCATGCATGAGACACGGCGTTGGAACCACAGCGCTGATACGAACAAGATGACATAGGTTTCAGGTCGATCTGAGTCAGGTCAACATGACCGAACTCAAGGACGACCACAAACGCTACCCGAAAGTCGCAGCCAGCGGGATTCGACCGGTAGGACCGCGTGATCTATAGAAATGGCATGCACCCTTGGGTTAGGGTCTTCCAGCTCTCTGCACCAACAAAGAAATTTTGTCCTCAAAATTTACCAAATCCAGGACAAAATGAAAATTCGGAAACACCATCATCATATATAGCAATCATCAATATAGAAGGCAATACATACAATCATATAGTCAATCAAGAATCAAATAAATGGGGATAACACTCTAATCTCAACCTCACGTTCTCAAGATGCCTTAGCCTCCGAATGATGACTCCACTACACCTTCACCAGGGGAATGACCTTGGTCCTGAGCACCTGCTCCTTCCGATCAAGGATAGGAATCGGTTGCTAGATATTAGAAGCATCCTCACGGACCTCAAGGGGCTGCCAATCAATCACTGGAATGATGCCCAACCCACACACTTCCACAATATAGATACATGGAACACATCGTGGATCTCGGACAACTCTGAAGGTAAGGCAAGCCTGTATGCCATAACGCCCACGTGCTCAGTAATCTCGAAAGGTCCACTGAATCTTGGGGCAAGCTTGCCCTTCTCTCCAAATTGAACCACACCCTTCATAAGCGAGACCTTGAGATATACCATATCCCCAACTACAAACTCGAGGGGTTAACGTCGACGATAAAAAAACTCTTCTGCCGGCTCTGAGCTGTGTGCATCCTCTGCCTGATAATATCTACAATATCTGACGTCTGCTGCACAAGCTCGGGACCTAGGAGATGATGCTCTCCAACCTCGGTCCAACAGCTAGGAGATCTGCATAGTTTACCATATAGTGCCTCAAAAGGAGTCATGCCGATAGTCGTCTGATAACTGTTATTGTACGTAAACTCGGCAAGGCGCAAATGCTCGTCCCAACTACCCACAAAGTTGATCACACAGGCTCTGAGCATATCCTCAAGGATCTGGTTGACCCTTTCGGTCTGCCCATCCATCTACGGATGATAAGCGGTGCTGAGATGCAAAGTAAACCCCATCACCCACTTGAAACTCCTCCAAAACTGAGACATAAATCTGGGGTCTCAGTTAGATATGATTAAAATTGGAATGTCGTGCAGTCTCACTATCTCCTCGATGAATACCTTCGTAAGCCGGTCCATAGTAAAGGAAGCATGCATCGGAATGAAATGTGCCGACTTCGTCAGTCGATCGACGAGAACCCAAATGGTGTCGTGACCACAATAAGTCCTAGGCAAACCTATGATGAAATCCATTGACACATGCCCCCACTTCCAAATTGAAACGCTCAACAGCTGCAAGGGACAAGGGGGTCTCTAGTGATCGTCCTTGACACAATGGCAAGTGTCACACTCGGCCACGAAGCTAGCAATATGGTGTTTCATCCCTGACCAAAAGTATTGCCCCCTCATATCTCTGTACATCTTTGTGGAGCCCGGGTGGATGGTAAGTCTCGATAGGTGTGCCTCGATCATCAGATCATGATACAACTTTGGCACGTCTAGGACACACAATCGGCCTCTGAAGCATAATCCACCATCGTAACTAATCTACCAGTCTGATTGCTCCATGGATGCTGCCTCTGCTCGGTACTTTTGAAGTGACTCGTCCATCTATTGAGCCTTGATCACTCTAGTAACCGAAGAGGGTTAAATTGACAAGGTCGAAAGCTGAACCAAAGAAGACTACAGACCAAACTCAAAGTCAAACTTTGAAACATCCTCGAGCATCTCCCACTCTCGAACCATCATCTGCTCCACCAGGCCATGTGGCTGACGGCTGAGCGCGTCCGCCACCAAGTTCGCCTTACCTGGGTGGTACTGAAGGTCGAAGTCATAATCTTTCAACAATTCTATCCATCGCCTCTGTCGCATGTTCAACTCAGACTGTGAAAACAAATAGTTCAAGCTCTTATGGTCTAAGAAGAGCTTGAACCTAACCCCATAAAGATAATACCTCCACACCTTCAGTGCGAAGACAACTGGTTCTAGTTCCAGATGATGGAAGGGGTAGTTTAGCTCATGGACCTTGAGCTGGCGCGAGGCATATGTTACATGCTTCTCGTGCTGCATCAGGACAACACCTAAGTTAACTCTTCAGGCATCGGTAAACACAATAAAACCATCACTCCCATCAAGAAGAGTGAGGACAGGAGCAGACGTGAGGCAGTCCTTCAACTCCATAAATACCTCCTCGTAGGCGTCACTCCAGACAAACTCGGCGCCCTTCCGCGTCAACCTGGTCAGTGGTGCTGTAATATGAGAGAAATCGTCGATAGTATCCTGGCAGACCAAGAAAGCTACGGATCTAGGACGCGTTTATGGGTTGGCCCCACTGACGCACTAAATCAACCTTCGAGGGGTCCACAGCGACACCCTCCCTCATCACCACATGACCGAGGAACTTCACCTCCTCCTGGTAGAAGTCGCACTTCCCCAACTTTGCATACAACTAGTGGGCACGGAAGGTCTCAAGTACAATCTGTAAGTGCATCACATGGTCCTCCCGGGTCCTCGAATGCACCAGGATATCATCAATAAACACAACCACCAACTGATCAAGGAAGGGCCGGAAGACTTCGTTCATCAGCTACATAAATACGGCGGGCTCAAAGTGACCGTAGCACGTCTAGAATGCTGTCTTTGGAATGTCTCCCTCTTGAACCTGAATCTCATGGTAGCCAAAGCACAAGTCTATATTGGAAAAGAACTACGCGTCCTACAGCTGGTCAAACAAATCATCTATACGGGGAAGCGGGTATCTGTTCTTGATAGTGACTATGTTGAGCTCGCGGTAATTCACGCAGAGCCTGGACGAGCCATCGTTCTTCTTCACGAATAATACCGGGGCTTCCCATGGCCAATTGCTGGGATGAATAAAATCTAACTCCCGGAGCTCATCTAACTGCTCCTACAGTTCTCATAACTCCATCGGTGCCATCCGGTAGGGGGTCTTCAAAATAGGCATGGTACCAGGCACCAAATCAATCTAAAACTCAACCTACTGACGCGGCAGTAAACCCGGGATCTCCTTAAATACATCCGATTACTCGTAAACTACTAGCAACTGCTTAATACACCCTGCTACAGACTCCTCGACAATATAAGCCAACAAACTAGATAACGACTCTCCTCTGGGCTCGACAACGAATTAGAATACTGGCAAGCTGGGAATATAAAACGTGACTATCCTCGCGACATAGTCCAAGATGGTGTGATACTCAGCAAGCCAGTCCATAACTAGGATAACATCGAACTCCGCCATCGGCATCAAGAATAAATCGGTGGGTAGGAACATCTCGCCAACCAAAACAGGGTAAGAAGAACAACGATAACTTAAAATGGTGGACTTCCCCAAGGGAGTCGAAATAGCCAAAGCCTCAAATGCGGACTCCGACGGAATACTAGTCGATCGACAAAAATCCTCGACCACGAAGGAATGGAAAGAGCCAGAATCAAATAGAACATGGGCAATACAAGCAGAAATAAGGAGAATACCCTCGACAACTCCACCGGTAGAAGAGTGTGCAGAATATAATCTACCCTGAGCTGGCAAAGGAAGCAAGCCAGAAGACTGTGAATCCTGACTCTGTACCTGATATGTAATGATATATACTCGGCCGAGGGACTGGGGAGGCCTGTCTCCCCTCAGCTGATGCTGTTATCTCTGCTGCTGATATGGCCACTGTGGAGGCCTGCCTGGCTGCCTCTGCTGCTGAGGAGGATCCCTAGGAGGGGGAGGTTGATGTTGCGCTCGGTACTGATGCTGCTGAGGAGGATGGGGAGGAGGCAATTGCGGTGGCCTTTGCTGCTACAAGGGAAGATGGCAATCACGCCTCCAATGCTCGGTTTGCCCACAACCATAACATATACTGATAAATGGACCAGTGGAAGAAGCGGCTAGCTACGCTAAAGATGAAGCTACTGTCTGCACCACAGGCTGCCTAAACTCGGATCTACCTCTCTGCCTCTATTGACGGTGCTGTCTGGAACTGTCGGCTGGTGCCCTCCTCTTCCGGTCTCCACTGGAACTCTGATCACGGGTCCTCTGGGTCATAACCCAGTCCTCCTCATATACCAATGCTCTATGGATGACTTGATCAAACGTCATCAAGCAATGACCCACTACTCGACTGGGGAGAACGGGACGCAAGCTATTCTGGAAACAGCGGGTCTTCCTCTTCTTGTCATCGGCAAGATAAGGAGAAAATATGGAAAGAGCTAAGAAACGGGCCTCATACTGAGAAACCGTCAAATCTCCTTGAATTAGAGTCTCGAACTCCATAGCCCTCTACTCCTGAACATGCTCAAGGAAGAACTTCTGGTCATAGCGGACCACAAATTCCTCCCAAGTCCAAATAAAATCAGGCCCGGCCATCCTCGACACTGATGACCACCAATGACGGGCCTCACCCTTTAGAAGGAAGGTAGCTAATGAGACTCTTTAATCGACTGGATACTGCATAGTATCGAATATCCTTTCGATCTCGGTGCACCACAACTTGGCCGCAGAAGGGTCAGGCTCACCCCTGAACCTTGGGGGATCATGCTGCTAGAACTCTCGAAAGATCGCGCTCTCACGTGGCAGGTCAGACTGCCCAGTAACCTTGACGGCAGGCTGACGGGTCTATAGGGTAGCAGTGATGGCCTGCATCATCTGCTAAAAATGCTCAATCCTTACAGGAACTGTCAGAAAAATAGGGACGGTACTAGCTTTAGGTGGAGGCACAGGAGCAGTACAAGCCTCAGGAACTAGAATAACAGGCTCAGGCAGGGGAACAAGCGTTACAGGGGGTGGAATCACAACCTCAGGTATAGGATGTGCTCGGGTCGATCGGGTCGTTAGAGCAAGATGAGAAGTACTACCATAGGCACCACGACCACCAGTGCCTCACTTAGGCGGCATCGCCTATAAAACAGCAAGGACGAAGGGTGCAAAGGGATCAGGATCTTGTATGCTCAACGGAACGAAGGGAACACTCTCGGGACATGATTTGTCCTAAGCTTGTAGCAGAAATGCATTGATATCCCAAGTTATATCCGAGATTACTTGTTATACTCTGATACCAACTTTTGTCACGCCCTAGACTCGGTGATCGGACTCACAAGGAACCCGATACCTGGTTTCAGCCACGACGGCCTCCGTAGTACCCCATTTTCAATTCCTGGCTTAGGTTTTGATCTTGGGATCCCATATGGAGTATTTCCATAGCATAAATCCAATCCGATAGAGCATACCTAAGATCATAGCAAGTAAATCTTAGAAAATAAACATACTGTAAAATCCACTAAGAATTTAAACTTTATAAGTACAAGGTTTAAAAGGAAATACATAAGGTAAGAAGGGAAGAAAAGTCTGCAAAGGGTCCTCAGCACGCTTCAATCCAATGCTCCACCACTACTACACCGACCTAGAATCACCTGCATGCATCAATCGTGCATAAGCTTATAGAAAACATATAGGGCGGTGTAAGGTGTGTGATAATGGTGCTCAAAAGAAGTAGGAGGATGCAGAGGGAACCATGAATGATACTAATGCCACTAGCCATACCGAGGCTAAGCTATGAATGCAGTAAGCCGTACCAAGGCTATGTAATACAATACATGAGTACTGGACGCCATACCAAGGCGATGTAATAGAAGGCTTATACAGCCGATGTAGATGCAATGCGAAGTAATGTTAGTCCTCATATCTAATCCACATATCAAGTATAGTTCCATTATAAGGAATCCACCGGTGTCAAATACACTATAGGATGACTGCCGCTCTGCAAGACCCGCACAGTCAAACGAGTGTAGGAGACCTTACTACCTGTTTGTGGATAGCCAATCACCAGTGAGGCTTGACAGTAGCGGACCCATTCATGAGCTCGTAAAACTCAGCCTAGCTGATGCCCTCTCTCTCTCTCAAGTGGGTAAGGCCACACCCCATCCCAACCAACCATGTTGCACTGGGAGACGGCCTCAAGGTATAACAGCACTCATGTGCTCATGTTTTCCACTTGGTCTCGGCGTTGAGGCGTCCCCTGGGTACCATAAAAGTTTAAGGGCTTTCACCCGGGGACATCCTATGCGCCCCAATTCTCAAGTAACATTTTCGGTGTCCAAACATGGCCATCCATGATATACCTGTGGAGGCTACGACCCTGATGAAGCAAGGGCGAATATCCACATGCTATGCAATGCCAGATGCATGAATCACACAATCATCCATGCATCAATCTCAAACATCCATCATGCTCAAGAGGGTAAACTCCATCCCCTGGGGAGATACCAACATGTCCTATACAATGGCACAACTATGGCCAATCATACCTCAACCAAGCATGCATATGATGCGTATGGGAGTGGGCCATGAATATGAATAAGGGTGCCAATGAGGTGAAGATGGATTCTCTACCTAACCATGAAGGGTCTAGGTACTTAACCAATTCCGCATAAGGAATATATAACTCTTAATGGGGGCCCATTTACTTGGGGTAGCCCACTAGACTAAGCATACATGCTATGAGCCTAAATAATATATAAATGAGCCTAGCAAGAGACTAAGGTGGGCATTCAACCACATTTAGATACAATGGGCCTAAAGAGGTCCAAATGGGGACATTCGACCACCATTGCCCCAAGGCATCCAACTACAAACCATAAGCTAAAAGGCCCAAGGCCCACATCTAACCCATGTACATAAGTCCCATATAAAGCATTAAGAACTATGGGTCCAATCCATCCATAATAACATGGACCAAAGGGAGGGAATCAAGGCCCAAAGCCTAAGTTCTAATGGCCATCAAATCTATACATTTAGTTAGATTGAATGGGCAGCCCATGAGCACAAAAACACGGCCCAAAAATAAGTCTAAGTTGGGTGAAATGGGCCCCAATACATCAGCCCAATAACTAGCAATTTTAGCCTTACAATTATAAATCAATTCACAATGTTGAAATCAATTCAACCTTAATAAATAAGTATTGAGAGGTTGATACAAATTCAGTTCTAAGGACAACCTTACACCATAATAAACAAGGGCTTATGGTATGACAACCTTATTTCTAGAACGTCTTTTGAATCAATAACTCAATCTGAATAGAAATAACTAAGTAGCAAGGAATTGAAATAAATTACAAAAATAGAGATCTAACTTATTACAACAATCCCCACACTTGCTTGAAATGTAAATTGTTACAACATTCACATCCACATGTACATTCCACAAAATTGAATGATAAATGATATGAAAATTAAGCAAGCATTCAATCCACAAGACAAAGAGTTATAGTGGTTCACCTGTGTGTACACCAACTGTCTTTCAATAGCCACACAGAATGCTACTCTACTCCTAATATCCTTACACAGGAGATATTAGCGTTTACTATCAAATAGGTTTTCACAGGTTCACCCAAAAACTTTACAATTATGTCTTTTTAACTTGGGCTTACACAATTCAAAAACCCACACTTCTGAGTTTTCTGGCTCTCCTCAGATAACCACACAAATTGAGATTTTTCTGGCGAATCCCAAACAAAAACCAAAACAGAATGAAATTTACAAAAATTGTAAAATACCTAGATTTCTCCTTTTCGCAGCAGCCCGGTAGAACCAATCAGAGTAGATATTCGAATATAGAAGTTCAATGTCTACTACTCACTTTAATATGGTTCTAAGTTTTAATTGATTTTAGATTTAAACCAGTTGGGCGTAGTTATATTTGATTTTGATTCCAAGAAGAAGGAATAAGGCAATTCCTCTTTTCAAATGAGATTGGAATACAGGAATAAAATCAAATTAAATAAGCTACCAAAAAGAGAAAGCAATTATGCACAAAATAGCTTAAAAACAAACACAAACTTATCTCAGAGTGGAGCCTTGAATTCACTTAATTTTTAATGAAAAATGCTGAAATTTGTTTGCTATTTATAGCTGAAGAAATTCATCTTTGACTGGTCCTAGGGTCACCACGACTAGTTCAAGAATAAACTGATTTTTGAATTTTTGAGCGCGATCGAATCAGACCTTTGTACGACCGATCGTAGGCAGTCTATGACTGGTCGAAGGCAGTCCATGACCGGTTAAGAGCCCTCTATGACTAGTCGTGTGACACTTGATTTAGTTGCTGGAGTTTGAGTCGAAGCTTTACGACTGGTCAAAGATTGAGTCGAGACCATCCCACGATCGGTCGAGCAGACTCCAGGACTGGTCGAAGCCGAACCAGAAAATTCGATAAAATATAACAATTTTAGGACTGGTCGAGGAACTTCTTAGACTGGTTGAACCAGTGCTAGGACTGGTCGAACAAGGTCTAGGACTAGTTTTAGAATAGACCATATTCATGTATTAATATTAAAATGAGTTATGTAGCCAAAATGACCTACCCTAAGGTCAATCTAAGGTTTATCATACCTGGGACAAGAAGTATGGACATTGAAAACTTCATTCGTTTAGACCTTGATCATTACGAAGCTTGAGTTCTTCTTGATGCAGCTTGACTACTTCACAAGCTTTGAAATCAATGTCACTTTGAGTTGCACTTGAGTCCTGTACTTATATTTGAATCTTGAACTTCCACTTGCACTTGAACTTGAGTCTTGACCTTGAGCTTTTCTTTAATATCTTCTACATTGTAACTTGAACTATCATGAAGCTTGAAGAATTCTTTGAACTAGACTTCAAGTGTTGACGTGGTGTCTCAAACAGTTTTATCAAGATATAAACACAAGACATGTGAAGATGTTTTTACACACAAAATTTAACAATCAAAGAGGAATCAAATCATATCACTTACAATCTCCCCCTTTGTCAAATTTGTGACAAAACACCTCTCATACTTCAATAAGACAAGCATCACATTGTATAATAACGAATCATGCACCAGTTGTCATAAAATAAGCATCTCCTTGGGACAACTCAACTCCCCCTGAGTTAGTACACCTCAACTCCCCCTAAGTAGACATATATTGTGTACCCCCATCATATCAATCATAATCCATAGAATTCACAAATTCTCCCCCTTTTTGTCAAAATATGGCAAAGGAAGAAACAAAGATAGGATATGAAAGATAGAAATAGAGATAACAACTCAGAAGGATAGAAAGATAAAAAGTTCAGAGTTAAGAACCTTACATAAGAAGTGATCAAGGTGAGTCAGAGTATATATCAAAAGAGTCATCAATTGAAGTTTAAAATAGGCATCCACACAACCAAAGAAGGTAAATTAGTAAAATTATTATAGACCAAAGATTTAACAGTCTCAATCTGATCCAGAAGATGGAGCAGGTATGTTAGGATCGCTTTGATGAAGGCTCTTCTATAAGCGCCTAAAATATATGCGCATAATTTTAAATTGTTGATTGTGGCCAACATTCATATTCTCTACCTTCTCCTCTAATGCACTTAGTCGAGCATTAAAATCAGATGGCTCAAAGTCAGGATCATTCCCAGAATCAGAATCCATTTCATTAAAAATATCATCCATATTAATATCATCTGAAGGAAGATCATCACCATCTTCATCATTCTCAGCCTCAGCAACAACTCTACCTTCACCAACATCAACTTAGCCTGGAGCCAATTTCAACTTCATTTTGTTTAAGTTGGAGTTGTTGAATATGAGGTGTTGGATAGGAGCCTCTCCGACGAGCATAGCGACTAACATGTGAGTGGCTAATACATTCAACAGATACCCAAATGGAATATCACCATGACCAGGATGACTATGGATTTGAATGATAAAGGAACAAATCAAAGAGGGCAAATAGACATTAGCACCAGTAATGATTGAGTGCATAATACGAACCATAAACAGAGTCAATTCAGTCTTATTTCCAGACCGAGGATACAGATTAGAAGTGAAGATACGATGCAAAACTCTGTATTTGGGTAACAAGTATATGGTTTTGAGGGCATTCCCATTTGCACTCCATGGTGCATCCATGTTACACAATGCTCTAGTATAAACATGTTTTTTCGATTCTGACACTTTCTCAGCAAGTGCACTAGGATGAATACCATCATCACTTACTGGTATGTCCATAAGGCCTGAAATTAAATGTCGATCAACAAGAAAAGGCTCTTCTCTAGTAGTAATTGTAAAAGTCAGTTGCTCAGTAGAGAAATCAATTATACATGCAACCATGGCCTGCGCTATGGACTGGTATGCCGGCCCGCCCCAGTGTAAACAATTTTCCCATCCTACAGATTGAAGGAGAGGAAGGAGACCAAAAGGAGCGATATAGTTTAAACTGACAACTTTTTTAACAATCACATTGCGCATACGCAAATCACGCACAAATGGTGGATCATCTTCAGGAGCCCTAAGATGGCGTCTAGTGATAACATTCGATCTAGAAGATGAAGCACATCTAGGATTTTTCTTTTTACCTCTAGAGTCCATTTTCTTGAAGAAATACATGAAATATTAAGAAAATAGAGATGAGTTTTTCTAGATTTAGCAAATGAGAAGAAAAACCCAACAACTTGAAGAACGAGTTGAAATAAACAACTATAATCAAGAAATTTAAGAGAAAAGACTAAGATTCTTTAAGAAATCAAGAGAAAACACTCCAACCTGAGTGAATCGAACAGTGGGGTTCGACTAGTCGAAGCTTGGCTCGTTGGAGAAGAGGAATGAAATGAAAAAAAAATGGTTTTCCCCCAAATAAAAGCAATCGGCGCGTTACACGACTAGTCATAGGATGTCCTCGACCGGTCGTGCCACGACTGGTCGAGAACGTCCTCGACTGGTCGTGTACCAAAAAAAATATATAAACACACATTTTTTAAGAAATTTTTAAATATAAACTAATAAAGTATTTACACTATGATACAGAGATGCATGCTCAATCATTTTAAATTGCACATACCGAGATTGAATTTCAACTTATTAAACCTGCTTTTGTCGAGCGGTTTAGTGAAAATGTCAGCAAGCTGAGTCTCGGTTGGAATATATTCTAAAGATATTTCTTTTTCTTCCACTAATTCATGGATATAATGAAACCTAATGTCAATGTGCTTAGTACGTGAATGCTGGATTGGGTTTTTTAAAATATTTATCGCACTGGAGTTATCACAGTATAAAACCATCAAGTCTTGTGCGATTCCATAATCACTCAGCATACGTTTCATCCAAACCAGCTGAGTACATGCATTTTCCACTGCAATGTATTTGGCCTCAGCAGTTGATAGTGATATGGAACTTTGCTTCTTGCTAAACCAAGAAACCAAGCAGTTTTCAATGTAAAAACAACCACCGCTAGTTGATTTTCTGTCATCTATATTTCTTGTCGAATCAACATCTGAATACCCAGCTAATTGAACACTAGTATCATAAGGATACCAAAGACCCAGATTAACTGAACTTGCAACATATCGAATAATTCGTTTTACAACAGTTAAGTGAGATTCTTTAGGATTAGACTGATATCTAGCATAGATTCCAACACTTAAAGCAATATCAGGTCTACTTGTAGTTAAGTAAAGCAAACTGCCTATCATGCTATGATACAATTTAGAATTTACATCTTTACCTGTAGAGTCTTTTAAGAGTCTTAGAGTTGTACTCATAGGAGTATCAAAATTCTTACCATTCTCAAATCCAAACTTCTTAATCAAGTTCAAAACATATTTAGATTGTGAAATAAAAATTTCATC
Organism: Magnolia changhungtana; assembly: GCA_030180095.1. NCBI lineage: Eukaryota > Viridiplantae > Streptophyta > Magnoliopsida > Magnoliales > Magnoliaceae > Magnolia > Magnolia changhungtana. The sequence continues at coordinate 366,000 of JASAUF010000393.1, read as the reverse complement.
AGATTGCTGTTTTACTTGCAATCCTAAGAAATAATTTAATTCACCAACCAAGCTCATTTCAAACTTAGATTTCATCAAATCTGCAAACTCAACAATCATGTTAGTACAAGTTAATCCATAAATAATGTCATCAACATAGATTTGAACCATTAAAATATCGTCATTATGTTTCTTAACAAAGAGAGTCTTATCGACACTACCCATTTGAAAATTATGACTTAGTAAAAACTTAGTCAATTTTTCGTACCATGCCCTGGGAGCTTATTTCAAACCATAGAGAGCCTTTTTAAGATGATATACATGATTAGTAAACTTAGGGTCTTCAAACCCTGTAGGTTGTTCAACATATACTTCTTCACGTAAATCACCATTTAAGAAGGCACTTTTTACATCCATTTGATAAATTCTAAACTTTCTAAAACATGCAATGGATATAAAAATTCTAATTGGTTCAAGGTGAGCAATTGGAGCAAAGGTTTCATCATAATCAATACCTTCTATTTGAGTGTACCCTTGTACAACCAGTCTTGCCATGTTTCAAATTATATTTCCAAGTTCATCAAACTTATTTTTGAAAATCCACTTAGTTCCTATAATGTGTTTATCTTTAGGTCTAGGAACAAGATACCAAACATCATTTCGAACAAACTGATTAAGTTCTTCCTGCATTGCTACTATCCAGTTTTCATCAGAAAGTGCTTTTTTTACGTTTATCGGTTCAATCTGAGATGTAAAGCACATGTAATTACATATGTCTTCTAGTTGTCTATGAGTGCGCACACCAGTGAGAGGGTTTCCAAGAATTTAATCAGTTGGATGATCTTTAACCGTCCTTAATTCAGAATTAATTTCACTTGATGAAGTATCTGGTTTTTCAATTATAAGAACTTCATCATTATCTGAACTAGGTGCAGGTGTATTTAGGTGATCATCAATGACTACATTAATTGACTCTTGAATCACATTGGTCCTGTTGTTCAGAACACGATATGCAGGACTGTTTAAAGAGTATCCTAAAAAGATCCCTTCATCACTTTTAATATCGAACTTTCTTAAATTTTCACGGTCACATAAAATATAGCACTTGCTGCCAAAAACTTGAAAGTATTTGATAGTAGGCTTTTTCTCAAACCACATTTCATAAGCCATTTTATTATTAGATTTGCAAATATAAACACGGTTAATAATGTAGCAGGCGGTATTCACTGCTTCAGCCCATAAATTTCTAGGGAGCTTTATGCTATTCAACATAACATTTCCCATTTATTGGAGCACTTTATTTTTCCTTTCCACAATACCATTTTATTGTGGAGTTTTGGGCGCAGAGAATTCATGTGATATCCCCTGATCACTACAGAGTTTCTCAAAACCGTTATTTTCAAACTCGGATCCATGATCACTTCGGATCTTACTGACTTGAGAACATTTTTCAGTTTGGATCCGTTTGATAATCTTTTTCACTTCATCAAGGGTTTCTGATTTGTCTCTTAAAAATGAAACCCAAGTGTATCTTGTATAATCATCTACGATGACTAAGATGTATTTTTTGTCACCTAGACTTTCCGTTCTGGTTGGTCCTATAAGATCCATGTGGAGAAGCTCAAGTGGTCTAGATGTGGTATTGGAGTTCACCTTTTTGTGAGAACTCCTAGTTTGTTTACCATACTGGCATTCACCACATATTTTGTCTACTTTTTACACTTTAGGTAGACCTCTAATTAGTTCTCCTTTGTTCAATCTGTATAAATTTCGGAAGTGTACATGTCCAAGGCGTTTATGCCATAATTTTGTTTCATCGGTATGGACCATGTAACACATTTGGTTAGATGAGCTACCATCGCTTACTATATAGCAGTTTTTAGAAGTTCTGTGACCAGTTAATATTACAGAACCCTTTTTGTTTAAAATTTTACAACTTTGATTGGAAAATTTTACACTATGGTTGTTATCGCATATTTGAGATATGCTCAACTGGTTGTGTTTTAAACCCTCAACATATAAAACATCTTTAAATAAAGGGAGGTTATAGAGTTGGACTGTACCTTTGCCAATAATCTTACAATTGCTACCATCACCAAATATGACTGACCCATCAGTCATATCTTTTAGATCAGTGAATAAAGCCTTGTCACCTGTCATATGCCTGGAATATCCACTGTCTAGGTACCATTTTAAATGGCTTGTTGCTTTGAAAGCATTGTGGGCAACCAAGCAGGCAACTTTAGGAACCCATTTCAGAACTGTTTTGGGTTTAGAAACATAGTTAGTCTTCTTCTGTTTATAGTTATGGGAATGACCTACTGAATTAGATTTTAAGAGCTCCTTAAGTAAATCAACTATTTTTTCAGCTAGTAGATTTCTGATCTGATTTTTAAAATAGCTGCTTTTAGGTTTTTAAAAAGTTTTTGTACTTTTAGAAAAACCATGACAAGTACCTTTTTCCTTTTGAGTTAGAAACCTCTCCTTTCACAAAGTTGGGAGGAGTATTCTTCTGTTTAGGAGATGTATTTTTGTCATAGCCCAACCCGGATCGATCGCCACATTTTCTTGATCCAGATAATAATGTTTCTAACTTTGGATCACCTTGGGCATATCTTCATATATCCTTCAAACTCAAAAGAGAAGATACTTCATTTTTAAGTTTCTCATTTTCAGATTTCAAATCATCAATCAGGGAGGTTTTGAATTCTAAATCACATTTTGATTTTTCGAAACAATCTGAAATTTGTGATTTTTCTAAAACAAGAGTTTCAAAATATTCTTTGAGTTTAGAAAACTTTTCTTTTTGAAGTTTAAGTTTGACAGCAATTTTATAACTTTCCTTATATAAGGCATTATAAGCATCTTGAAGATCTTCTTCATTTTTATGATCACTATTCAAATTTTCTTCACTTGTTGAATCATCGTGATCTAAAAAAGTAAACTTGGCTAGAGTTATAAGGGCCTTAACTTCACTACCCGACTCGGTTTCAGAATTTTTTGATTCAAAAGAGGCTTTAGAATCAGACGATTCATTCTAAGTAGCCAACATACCCTTCCTTTTGGGTCTGTCCTTTTTAGGACATTTGTTTGTTAGATGCCCATACTCTTGGCAGTTGTAAAACTAACTGTCTTTTAAAGACTTTCAAGTTTTGGACTTAGTTTTAGATCGTTTCTTTTCATTTGTCTTTTGAAAATTGACCCTTTTCTTACTTTTGAAAATCTTAAAGAACTTTTTCGCTAAAAGAGCCATATCATCTTCAGAATTTTCTAAATCTGAGTTTTATTGAGAAATACCTTTAGATGACTTCAAAGCGATAGATTTGCTTTTAGGAGCTTTAAATTTTAATTCATAAGTTTGTAATGAACCAAGTAGTTCTTCTACCCTCATATTATCCATATCACGAAGTTCCTAGATCGCGGTTACTTTAGAGTTGAACCGTTCAGGTAGTGAGCGTAGTATCTTTGCAAACACTTTACTTTCTGAAATTTTATCACCAAGACCCCACATTGAGTTTACAATGTCATTTAATCTAGTGTAAAAGTTCATAAACATTTCATTTTCCTCCATATGAATTTCTTCAAATTTAATTGTGAGGAGTTGGACTTTAGATTTCTTGACAATTGATATACCCTCGTGTGTCATTTCTAATATATCCCAGGCTTGCTTTGTAGTATCATAGGATATGATTCTTTTGAACTCATCCGGTGATAGTGCATAAGTGATTGCATTTAGTGCTTTTGCATTGGCACTACTTTCACTTTTATGAAGTGTGGACCAAGAAGTATAAGGTGTTATTCTCATTAATTTTGATCCATTAATACCAGTTACTTCAATGGTAGGAGGGCTCCATTCAGTTACTGTGGCTTGCCACACACTCTCATCCATTGATTTGAGGAAGATCCTCATTCTGCCTTTCCAATAGGCATTGTTGGAGCCATTAAAGGGTAGAGGCCTAGTGACTGAAAGGCTATCAAAATTTGACATCTTTTTATATAGCTTAGATCGTTAGCTCAGGAAATAGATCCAAATAAAAAGTAATAAAAATGAGCTATTAGGCTTTGATACCACTTGAAATGGCCAAGCTATATGTCCTAGGGGGGGGGGGGGGGGAGGGGTATGCTAAATTGAAATAAAATCAGTGGAATAAAGAAAAACAGCAGCCTTACAATTATAAATCAATTCAACCTTAAAAAATAAGTATTGAGAGGTTGATACAAATTCAGTTCTAAGGACAACCTTACACCATAATAAACAAGGGCTTATGGTATGACAACCTTATTTCTAGAACGTCTTTTGAATCAATAACTCAATCTGAATAGAAATAACTAAATAGCAAGGAATTGAAATAAATTGCAAAAATAGAGATCTAACTTATTACAACAATCCCCACACTTGCTTGAAATGTAAATTGTTATAACATACACATCCACACATACATTCGACAAAATTGAATGATAAATGATATGAACATTAAGCAAGCATTCAATCCACAAGACAAAGAGTTATAGTGGTTCGCCTGTGTGTACACCAACTATCTTTCAACAGTCACACAAAATGCTACTCCACTCCTAATATCCTCACACAGGGGATATTAGCGTTTACTATCAAATAGGTTTTCATAGGTTCACCCAAAACCTTTACAATTGTGTCTTTTAAACTTGGGCTTACATAATTAAAAAACCCACACTTCTGAGTTTTCTGACTCTCCTTAAATAACCACACAAATTGAGATTTTTCTGGCAAATCCCAAACAAAAACCAAAATAGAATGGAATTTATAAAAATTGTAAAATACCTGGATTTCTCCTTTTCATAGCAGCTCGGTAGAACCAATCGAAGTAGATGTTTGAATATAGAAGTTCAATGTCTACTACTCACTTTAATATGGTTCTAATTTCTAATTGATTTTAGATTTAAACCAGTTGGGCGTAGCTATATTTGATTTTGATTACAAGAAGAAGGAATAAGGCAATTTCTCTTTTCAAATGAGATTGGAATACAAGAACAAAATCAAATTAAATAGGCTAGCAAAAAGAGAAAGCAATTATACACAAAATCGCTTAAAAACAAACACAAACTTATCTCAGATTGGAGCCTTGAATTCACTTAATTTTTAATGAAAAACTCTAAAATTCGTGTGCTATTTATAGCTGAAGAAATTCGTCTTCGACTGGTCCTAGGGTCACCACGACTGCTCCAAGAATAAACTGATTTTTGAAGTTTTGAACGCGATTGGATCAGACCGTTATACGACCGGTCGTAGGCAGTCCACGACCGGTCGAGACCCCTCTACAACTAGTCGTATGACACTTGATTTAGTCACTAGAGTTTGAGTCGAAGCTTTACGACTGGTCGAAGGTCGAGTCAAGACCATCCCACGACCGGTCGAGCAGACTTTAGGACTGGTCGAAGCCAAACCAGAAAATTTGATAAAATACAACAATTTTAGGACTAGTCGAGGAACTTCTTAGACTGGTCGAACCAATGCTAGGACTGGTCGAACAAGGTCTAGGACTAGTTTTAGAATAGACCATATTCATGTATTAATATTAAAATGAATTATGTAGCCAAAATGACCTACCCTAAGGTCAATCTAAGGTTTATCATTCTTGGAATAAGAAATATGGACATCGAAAACTTCATTCGCTTAGACCTTGATCATTATGAAGCTTGAGTTCTTCTTGATGCAGCTTGAATACTTCACAAGATTTGAAATTAATGTCACTTTGAGTTGCACTTAAGTCCCGTACTTATATTTGAATCTTGAACTTCCACTTGCACTTGAACTTGAATCTTGACCCTGAGCTCTTCTTTAATATCTTCTATATTGTAGCTTGAACTATCATGAAGCTTGAAGAATTCTTTGAACTAGACTTCAAGTGTTGACGTGGTGTCTCAAACAGTTTTATCAAGATATAAACACAAGACATGTGAAGACGTTTTGACACACAAAATTTGACAATCAAAGAGGAATCAAATCATAGCACTTATAGTATTCAAGGGCCCAAATTCACCTTTTTCCTCACCTTTTAAATGGGCAGTCCAGCGAATAGTAGAAGGTCAGCCCAACACATGTTTGGCTAAGGTGAGACATTCTAGCCCAATCTAGGCCTACTAGAAAGTCCCAAAATCTGGCATAAGTTTGGGTCCCACAAATGGTCATAAATGGTGGCCCAAAACATGTACCAATTGAGCCCAAAATATTCTAAAGAATAGGTGAGCAACAAGTACCCAAAACCCCTCAATGTGGTCCCCCCCCCCCCCCCACAATTCCAATAAAAATTTAGTGATACAGTGTATATTTAAATGACCATGGCTGGACTTTCAGTCCACCTAATTTCTTGGGCCTAGTGAGGCCCAGAAACTTACCAAAATGAGTGGGAATTTATTTCCTAAAGTGCTAGCACTTCTTATAGGGGGGCCCCACCAGATGGAGGAGGGGATTTGTCACCCAAAATCAAGTGGGCCTACTGTTGGAATGCAGGCCCAGCTGCAGCCCCCAAGCATGGGCGTCCCAAGGGTGGGACAGCCCAAGGCCATGGACGGCCCTACCACATACATCAAAGGTGAGCTCGACACATCCAAGGTGGGCCCCACATGGGACGTCCACCTACGGTGGACCCAACCTCCACATGGGCCACCCAAATGGGGAAGGACGGCATGCATGAAAAACATACTTCATGGTGGGCCTGACCAAGGATGGCCAGCCCATGGTAGACGTCCACCAGCTAGATGTCCATCGTGGACGGTAGGTCCAGTTAGATGGCCCCACTACCTTGTCTTCAGTGGCCCTCTGAAACATTACAATGTGGTCCCCACAAACATGTACAAAAGCCCCAATTAGCTAGGCCCAATAAGTTCCACAATTACAAAAAAGACAGCAAGGTAGAAACAAAAATTCTACAACATACATGTTGCTGTCTTAATTTTGGGCACCCCAATGGGGTGGGTCCAGGGCCTCTAAAACTCTTCAAATTGAGGACCAAGGTCCCTCATCATGTATACGACAAGGTGGGACCCAGAAAGGTGGCCCACCATTAGGGCTGAAAGTCGGGCGGGTTGGGTCGAGTTGGTGCTCAACGCTAACCCAACCCAAGGTTCCTATACCTCAACCTTAACCCAACCCAACCCAACCTTGGGTTGGGAATTCTCAACTCAAGCCCAACCCAAGCGGGCTCGGTCGGGCTGGTCGGGTATACGTGTTAATATTTTCGTTATTACATTAGTTTATTAGATTTCAATATAGGATTTATTTTTTGTATCTATGATTTTATTAATTATATATGTGATTATTCGTCATAAAGAACTTCATTTTTTTCTTTAAAAAAAAAAGCTAAAATATAGGACAACTACTCCTTTAAAAGTCATGTAGCATAGCAAACAATCTATTTAGGAGAGAGAAATCCGGCATATCTTGTTAGTCTGAGTCATTGGAAATGACGTGAACAAATGAGACCTAACATCACTAGTGTGCCTTCGATACAAACGATTCACACTCAATTATAATTTATAAGTAACTTATATATTGATCAGGTTTGGGTTGGGTCGGGCAATCGGAGACCTCAACCCGAGCCCAACCCAAGTTTTATCGGGTTGGTGTTTGTATAGCCCAAGTTTGAGATCGGACCCGATATATCTTGCTCGAGCCCAACCCAATGTCGGGTCAGTCACGGGTTGATCAGGTTGAACCCACCCAACTTTCAGCCCTACCCACCATCAGAGAAAATATATTTAAATTATTGTTTTATGGGACAATGTTGTTGGACTGCACAACAGAAATTTCTGGTAGTCCAACATATTGGCCCACCCTTTTGGAGGCTCAAATGGGTGAGTTGCTACTAAAATTTGGCATGCTTATAGGTGGAATATACACTTTTAAGAATCATATATTACATGGTATCAATCTCCCCACCAAATGAACAAAAATCAGGCCCCAAGATGGCCCAAAAATCTATCCAGACAGTTCTGAATAGCAACATATATCTTAAATAAATAAATTATAAACACTATTTAAAAGGGGATTTAATCCCAGAAAATCATGGTGTGGTCCTCACAAACATCCAAACCATCCCATCATCCAAAACTCCTTTGCATGTTCCCCATTTAGGTGGAATTTGGGGCCACACGTCCAAGGGATGGACTACCATGGGCGTCCTCCCTCCATGGATGGTTTGGACTTTGTTGGTCCACAAGGTGGGCCACACACTCAAGATTAGAAACAATGATCAAGAAAGAAGGAAGAAAACGACCACAAGAGAAGGGTTTCCGTCTCATTGAGGCCCTTCCCTTCATCACACATGCATACACATTCCATGAACTCAATATGCACAAGATCTACATGATCAAGGCTATCTACTTAGAATTTATGGTGGAGATCCAATCTCCACCAAGGATCAAAGATCTAGATGACCCAAGGATCCCTGATCTAAGAAAGGAAAGAGCATGAAGGAATCCATGGAGAATGGTCCCTTGCATGCACATGCATGCAATGTAGGATAGGCTACAAGCTATATCCATGGAGTCTTGGGGCCACCATCATCACTTGATGGGTCCCACAAACTCCACTAATGGAAGAAGAATGAAGAAAAAGAAGGGATGAAAGGAAATCTGAAATTTAGACATACAAGCGTACCCACCTATGAATCAAGCTTGAAAGTTACACCACTATGATCTAGAAGCTCCAAGGATCATGAATCTAAGGCTAAGATTGGTTGAAGAAGGGTGGATTAGGAGGTGTTTGGGAGATGAGAGGGCTGGAAATGGAGGTGAGGTGGGGCAGTTTAAGGAGTTGCTAGTGAGAGAATGAAAAGAGAAAGAGAGAAATGAGAGGGAAAAAGAGGGTTTTTGGGAGTTGTAGAGATGCAATCATCACTCTCTCTCTCTCCTAGATAAGAGAAAAGTCATCATTGGCCTATGGTAATATAAACAATGTTGCTAGGGTCTAGGCTTTCTAGAAAATCTAAGCCTAGGCATGACATCATCAATATATGGGAAAACGTGTAAAGCCATGGTGGGGTCCACCAATCACACATCAATGGTCCAAATTGAATGATGCCCATTACTCATGGTATACATGTCGGATTCATGCATGAGATGCGGTGCCGATACAGACAAGATGACATAGGTTTCAGGTTGATCTGAGTCGGGTCAATGTGACCGAACTCAAGGACGAACGTAAACACTACGGAAGGTCGTGGGTTGGCGAGATTCGACCAGTAGGACCGTGTGACCTAAAGAAACGGTGTGCACACTTGGGTTAGGGTCTTATAGCTCTCCCTACCATCAAAGAAATTTTGTCCTCAAAACTTAACAAATCCAGGATAAAATGAAAATGCAGAAATACCATCATCAAATATAATATTCATCAATAGAGAAGGCAATGCAACAATCATATAGTCAATCAAGCATCAAACAAATGGGGATAAAGCTCTTTAATCTTGCCTCGCATTTCCAAGACGCCTTAGTCTTCGAATGATGATTCCACTACACCTTCACCAGGGAAATGACCTTGGTCCTGTGAACCTGCTCCTTCCAATCAAGGATACGAATCGGCTGCTCGATATGGGAAGCATCCACACAGACCTCAAGGGGTTGCCAATCAATCACTAGAATGATGCTCGACCCACACTTCCGTAATATAGATACATGCAACACATCGTGGATCCCGGACAACTCTGAAGTTAAGGCAAGCCTATAGGCAAAAACACCCACGTGCTCGGTAATCTTGAAAGGTCCAACGAATCTCGGGACAACTTACCCTTCGCTCTAAATTGAACCATGCTCTTCATAGGAGAGACCTTGAGATATACCATGTCCCTAACTACAAACTCGAGGGGTTGATACCGACGATTAGTAAAACTCTTCTGCCAGCTCTGAGCTGTGCGCATCCTTTGCCTGATAATATCCATAATCTCTGACGTCTACTACACAACCTTGGGACCTAGGAGACGATGCTCTCTAACCTCGGTCCAACAGCTAGGAGATCTGCACGTTCTACCATATAGTGCCTCAAAAGGAGCTATGTCAATAGTCGCTTGATAACTGTTATTGTACGCAAACTCAGCAAGGCGAAAATGCTCGTCCCAACTACTTGCAAAGTCGATCACACAGGCTCTGAGTATATCCTCAAGGATCTGGTTGACCCTTTCGGTCTGCCCATCCGTCTGCGGATGATAAGCGGTGCTGAGATGAAAAGTAGACCCCATCACCTGCTGAAAACTCCTCCAAAACTGAGATGTAAATCTGGGGTCTTAGTTAGATATGATCGAAACTGGAATGCCGTATAGTCTCACTATCTCCTCGATAAATACCTTCGCAAGTTGGTCCACAGTCTAGGAAGCATGCATCGAAATGAAATGTGCCGACTTCGTCAGTCGATCGACGACAACCCAGATGACATCATGACCATGCTGAGTCCTCGGTAATCCCATGATGAAATCCATCGACGCATGCTCCCACTTCCAATCTAGAACAATCAACAGCTGCAAGGGACCACGGGGTCTCTGTTGATCGGCCTTGACATGCTGGTAAGTGTCACACTTGGCCACAAAGCTAGTAGTCTGACATTTCATCCCCGACCAAAAGTATTGCTCCCTCATATCTCTGTACATCTTCATGAAGCCTAGGTGGATGGTAAGTTTCGATCGGTATGCCTCAGTCATCAAATCATGACGTAACTCTGGCACGTTCGGTTGGACCGTGTGACCTAAAGAAATGGCGTGCACACTTGGGTTAGGGTCTTACAATGGGGCCCATTGTGATGTATATTAGGCCTGTGTGAGTGCCCATTATGATGCATTTGAGGGCCAAGCGATGGGGCCCATTATGATGTATATTAAGCCCATGTGAGCGGCCATTGTGATGTATATTAGGCCCTTGTGAGTGGCCATTGTGATGTATATTAGGCTCATGTGTGAGGCCCACTATTATGTGTGAGGCCCACCTGTTCTATATGAGGCCCGTGTTTGAGGTCCGATGAGATGTAAACGCCATCCAAGTGATGAGGCTCATTATGATGTATATGAGGCCCATGAGTGAGGCTCAATATGATGCATATGTGGCCCATGAGTGAGGCCCATTGTGATGTGTAGTAGGCCCTTAAGTGAGGCCCATGGTGATGTGAATTAGGCCCTTGTGTGAGGTCATGGGCCCACTATATGTTATGTTAGGCTCTATGTGGGCCACTCCTTAGGAGCAATGTTGGTTAAATGTCCACATTGATGGCCAATAATGGTTGAATGTCCACATTGTGACCTTCCCTTAGGCCTCGTTAGGTTGATTATTGTTGCTGATTATGAGTATGTGATAGCATAACATCATAATACATGCCCATACGCATAATCTGCATGCTTGATATGAGATGTAGTTGATCATTGCATATACCATTAGGCAGGTAGTTATGAGACTCCTAGATAAATGGAGTTATCGCACGTGAGTGCGCGGTATGCGCAGGTTTGATGCATGATTGGATGGTATGACTCATGCATCTCGCATTTTGTGATATGACTACTGTACGGCTTAGTGACATCAGGGCTGTGGCCTCCATAGGCATGTCATTGATGGCCAGATGAAACACCAAAAATATTTGATTATAACACTATGGCACATAGGATGTCCTCGGGTGAGAGTCCCAGAATCCTCTGGTACTAGAGGAGACTCCAACATCTAGACCGAGTGGATACATGAGCGCCTGAGTACTAAATACCAGTAGGCCGCGTCTCCCACTATGCCATGGTCGGTTGGAAGGAAGTGTGGCCTTATTCGCCCAAGTGAGGGGGCTGTAAGCTAGGCTGAGTTTGACCAGCTCCCAAATGGGTCCACTATCGACGAGCCGGGTAGGCATTGGTATACTACTAGCAGGCGGATAGTGTGGTCTCTTCCACTTGTTGGGCTATGCGGCTTGGGAGGCAGCAGTCAGTGTGGAGTATACTGATATGTGGACTTATTGAGTAGGAGTTTCATACTCAGCATTTTACTCATTCATTCATTCATTATCCACTCGGGTTGGTGGTGCGTAAGTAATTGTTATGTACCTTCTCAATGGCCAGGATTTCAGTTGGGGCACGCTACTAATCTAAGACCAGGAGTCTACCACATTGAGTCTGACTATCCAAATTTAGGTATGGGACTAGTTTGGATAAAAGTCCCTTGTATGGACCCTATAGCCTTGATACTGCGTACTATCATCCTGACTTCACACTCCAGCTTGGTCATTTCATTTGCATCGCACATTGCATTACATCCGCGGCATATGACATTTTGGGTTGCTATGTTTCTGCATTTATATGGCCTAAATGAGGTTGACGGTATTCATGGACTTTTCAGAATTTGCATATTGCATTATTTCCTCACTATATGACATTAGCTTATTATGTTTTTGCATCACATAGTCTGGATAAGGCTGATGGTATTTATGAACTTACCGGCATGTTTTCCTATTTCTCTGATACTGCGTACTTGAGACTTACCTTGTGCACACACTTATGCCACCCTCTAAGCTTTCTATAAGCTTATGCATGATAAATGAGTTCAGGTGGCGTTAGGTTGCAGCAGCGTTGGGCTTGGAGGGTGCAACTGTATTCTCGAGCTTTGATTTTCGATATATGTATATTTCCTTTTCAGCACTCTTCTTTATATTAGTGGATATGTGATGATGATGTTTCCTTTGTGATTTGGGTAAACTTGTGGTTATGCTTCTTACGAGATAAATGTACGTTGAAAAATCCTCCTAGTAGGATCCCAGGATCGAAATTTGGCGTATGGGTGCTGGGAGCTGAGAATGGGGTATTATGGAGGCTATTGGCACCGGATTCGGCGATCGAGAATTCTGTGAGCCCAGTTTCTGAGTTTGGGGCATGACATGGTATATGTGGCTCATGCACCTTAAAATGGGACTAAGAGGACTCCCATTACCAGAGTTGTTTATATGATCTACATTTCATAAGAAAAGGAACTAAAAGAGGCGATTGGGATAGAGGTATACTTATTTGTAGTAGGAGCGTTCCATGATATCCACAATCTCATCATGAACAAGACTAAACCATGCATAACTCTTGTAAAGGGATCATTTGGTAACACTAGCAACAGTAGTGCTGCTAGTGGGATTGTCGAACCTGAGCTTATTTATGATAGACCTATCCTGCCAGAGTTTAGGCAACGCTTAGAAAGTATATCTCCCATCTTACCTCCAAACAATCCTCCAAGTGAAAAAGCAATGACAAAAAAGCTTATCAGGAATGTCATTTCTTTGTGAGAGAAGCCAATGACCTCTAACCACATTGGTGCACTAGCATTTAGGAAGGATGCTATATAAAGGAAGCATAGGCACTTGAACAAACAAAATTCAAGATCATTTGGATTGGCTTATTGAAAGGAAGGCCCCTTAACGTTGCTGGTTTGCGAGATACAAAGGCGGATGACTTCTATTGGAAGGCAAAAGGAACCTAACACATCTTAGAGGGGTATGAGTCCTTAATCTCAGGCTTTCTATTTATATAAGCAGGGATTGACCATGAAATGCATGGAAATGACCTTGAAGTGAAGGGGAATCACCGGGATTGACCCTGAAATACATGAAATTGACCATGAAGTGAAGGGAATTGATAGTGAAATGTATGGAATTGACAGTGAAGTGAAGGGAATTGACCACGAAATGCATAGAATTCACCATGAAGTGAAGGTAATTGACCGTGAAATGAATTGAATTGACTGTGAAGTGAAGGGGAATCGCCAGAATTAACTGTGAAATGCATGGAATTGACCGTGAAATGAAGTGAATTGACCATGGAGTGATTGAAATTGACTACGAAGTGATTGAAATTGACTACGAAGTGAATGAAATTGACTACAAAGTTAATGAAATTCACCGCGAACTGATTGAAATTGACCACGAAGTGAATGAAATAGATTTTTGACCATCGACTTGATAGAATCTTGGAAAATAACCATGTTGGTTAGCTAAAGTAGCTTCTCCTACCCCAAAATCATATACGGTACATCAAGTAACTAATTTTGGTTTGGAAGATATTTTTGTTAAATGAATAAAGAAAGAAATGAAAAAAAAGAGAGAAATTTTTTTATATGCTTATATATACATATTTATATAAATATGTATTAGAGAAAAATGTAGGTAAAATAAAGTTCTCCATGAAAAAAAAAAGTGCACAGAGTACTGCGGCACTACAGTTATGGCTACGGTTATATCCGTACCCCAACTCGCTGGCTGTTTTTTTTTCCCTGTTATAATCCCCACCGCTTTTTATGGGTCCCATTATGAGGTATGTGTTATATCCAAACCGTCCATCTATTTGGCGAACTCGTATTAAGGTTTGAGATGAAAAATAAGATAGATCTAGCTATCAAGTGGACCACACTGTAAAATGCAGTGGAGGATTGAACGTCTACCATTGAAACCCTTTTAGGGGTCACAGAAGTTTCGGATCATTATGAAATTTATTTTTCCTCTTCATCTAGGTCTTTGTGACCTTATGAATAGATTGGATGGAAAATAAATGTTATGGTGGGCCCTACAAAATTTTTAACAATGAAAATCAATTTTCCCACGGCTCTTTGTGGTGTGGTCCAGTTGATCTTTAAATATGATATTATAAATATGATATATATATATATAATGCTCTGAAATGATCTCGAAATATGGATGAACGTTGTGGATATACTATATACATAACTGTGACGCCCATGTAACTTTGATATCTTTTGAACCGTTCGTACAACTCGGAGTTCGAGGAGCGTTGTCTTCGAGTACCAGGCGATCCGCTTTAGGAAGGAAAAGCAGGGGCATTTTCGACCTAAGAAATGGGTCCGTACAGCTGGGGCTTATTCTTGAGAGGTAAAAGTAAGTCGGCTTAAAAAGGTTGGTGGGCCATATATGGGTCGTATAGTAGGAAATTTCTCCCCAAGAAGGGTTTCAATGGTAGACGTTCAATCCCCCATTGCTTTTTTGTAGTGTGGTCAACTTGATAGTTATATTTGTCTTTTTTTTTTGTCTAAAGCCTTAGGACGAGCTCACCAAATGGATGGACGGTTTGGATATAACACATACCTCATGATCAGACCCACAAAACTTGCTGACATCAATACAGTGGTGTGAGGTACACCAGTCAATCCGCTTCTGTGACTGGGCTAAAAAAGATGGGAGTATACGCGGACATGACCTCGATTGGTTGTTGTTTCCTGCATTGGGTGCGCCGGTACACTAGAATTGAAGTTGTAGCTTCAATTCAAACGGAACAACAATCACCAAAGGTGTTAATATAGGCATATACGTAATGTATGATCGAGGTATTATATTAGGATATCGGTCATTTATTCAGTCACTCACTCAATGTATAAAATTATATTACGAGATGTTTAAAGGATGAGGTTCGTCCTCTGATGATGGGATACTTCTTTGTCTTCCATACAAAAGGACTTTTCAATAGAGATCATAATTAAATGGAAAAGAGATCCTTCCAGTCAGTCACGAAGAATAGTTGAAGAACACCTTCCCACTAGATGAATTGAGTGCAGCATTCTAGTGTAAACTTGAACTAGGACAAAAGATTATCAACTATTTAGTTAATGCCACGGGTTACACTACGGAATGTAAAGCAACAGGCTTGGAAAGTAAAGATTACGCTATGAAATATAACTTACTCAACAAGATAAGTGTAACACCCCGGATTTTTTTCAACCTGGAATTAGACGTCCTTAGGCAATGGGTTGCTCCTAACACCTTATTAACCTATTAGAACTGAATCCCACAGTCTAAAATCGCTTCTGAACCCATTTCCTTCACAAATCCAACCCTTCACCATCTTGTTCTTTCAATTTTTCAAAGCACCTTCGCCCTAGACACTATCTTAAACTAGCTAAGTAGTATAACTTGGATGACTTTAGATACAAACTACAAAGGACTAAATACTACCTCAGACGGAAATCACTTAAGATTAAATCCTTTAGAAATTTGACAAAGTTAACTAAGTGCTAAACTATATTAGCCATGAAATCCATTTGAATCGCTTTAAATACGATCTGCAAGACCCAAAACTTGTAGAATCATTGACGTTGGGTTACCCTAAAATATAGGATCAAACTCATTACCCGGCTGCTCTCGGGAGCATCTCGAAACTCCGTATCTGATCTGGACCGCACATCGGGAGTCCGAACAATACGAGGTTAAGGACTTAGGACCGCCTCGCTGGGCTTGACAACCATCTCAGAAATCAAATCCAGCCGATGTCCCACGGCTGTTCGCTTGAGTCCGGAGCGAGAGAGTGTGAAAACACTTGTTTTCTTTAAAAATAAATATCTTGAATAGTAATCTGAGACTCGTCGGTTGCGGATCAGTTTTAAGCAACCAGACCGTCAGAATCTGACCAAATTACACCCTCGGATCAGGAAAAATTTCATACACATTTACATGTACTCGGAATCTCCGATCGAGACCTACTGACCGTCGAACTGAAACTGGTCCGCCACGCGTGATCTGGAATCCCGACCGAAATGAAAACTTAATAGAACGTAGATCCAGCGTTAGTGAGCTTAAGTCCGACCTTTGGCTCAAGGAGGGCCGCTAGAAATCCTCTTTTGAGCTGAAACAATACCGATTTGATTATAATGTAAGTATACCTTGAATATAAGTCTATTTCAATAAATTTTTACGCTATATAAGGACCTTAAACCCTCTCTCATGGTAGCCATACGAATTTGAGATTGAGAGAGAGAGAAAAGAGAGAGAAAGTGTGGGAGTTGTGGGAGCAACTCCCTGCCACTCTTCCCTGCCGCTATTCGAGCTTCACCGCTCCATTCTCACCATTTTTCTGGCGATTCCGGCGTCATTTCTAGGTAAGAAACCCTAACCCTAACCTGATTTGGGGCTTGGGTGGTTGTAGGATATGAAATAGCTAACGTATTTCGTTCCATAGGTTGCCAAACTGCCGAATACGAGAGCTTAGCAAACCTATCAACTCCATTACGATTCTACTACACAAGGTGCGGACTTTAGGTATATAGGTTATAGTTTTCAACGCTTTCAATGTCAGATAATGATAGATTCATGATCTAAATGCAATTGCACATGTACAAAGTGCTTTCCGTTTTCTGTTTTGATTAAAATTGTAGAATATGGAATTTCACATATTCTAGGTATTCGTATAAAATACCGTATACGTATTTTTTTTGGAAATGTGGTTGACATGTTTATTTGTCGTATGGATATATGACGTATGGATAAAATACTTAATTGGCGAAAGGATTCGCCTAAATACATGTTTACTAATAAACACTATGTATGTAGAAATACGGTATTGTAAGAAGTACCGTATACATGTATATTTTAGCGAGGTGTTTGTCATGATTAATTGTTGTATAAATATATTATGTGCGTATAAAATAATTACTTGGCGAAAGGAATCGCCGTAATACAAGTTCCCTTGTAAATACTATGTATGTCAAAATTGGGTATCCTAGAAAATACCCCATGCGTATAAATTTTGCTGATGTAATTATCATGATTATTTGCTGTATGAATATGATATATACGTATAAAATACTAGTTTGGTAAAGGGACAACCCTAGTGCACTTTCCTCTAACATACGTCATGTATGTTGAAATAGTGCATTCAAAGTGTTGGTGAAATTGTTTGTGAGTGTAAGTGCTTAAGTGTTAGTGCCTTAGGTAGGTGCTGAGATGGGGTTCTCAACTACCTTAGAGTCATGTATGATACCCTTCATGTGGTTGTTTACTCTAACCCCTCACTTATGAAATATATGTATTTGTATCCCTATTTGTATAGTGCTTTACAACATGCTTTTGAATATGCTTTGTAACTTATTTATTAACATGCTTTATGACATGCTTTATAACATGATTGCTAGTGTTCTTGAATTACCATGTTATCATGCTGTACTTCACATGCTATGGTTAGGAATTGATTGAGCTTGGGACTATGTCCATAGTCCAGACATCCGGTACTAGACTTGAAATTGTGGTTGAGATTCATCTCGCCACACATGATATGTTTGGCGAACTCGTGTCGTACTTCGGTTGGCGATAGTGGTTGGCATAGTGGTATGGGACACCATGGTCGAGCTGTCGGCCTACGCTGGGGCCACGTGCCTCCCCGTAGTGACCAGTGAGCAACCAAACTCGTGAGCCGATTATGGTGGTATGTGACACTATATTCGTGCTGTCGGCCTACATTGAGAAGGTGATGGGGGAGTGGTGCAACGTATGCGAGCAACAGCCCTGGCAGCCCTTTGTAGTGACCTCGAGCATATTCTGAAATCGCAGTGCGCCTTAGCGTTCCCGCAACATATAGAGTATGAACTAGGCCTGTTTCTGTATTGTGATGAATCGTTTAAGGGGTGATGGGGGAGTGGTGTAACCTTTGTGCGTAATGTTGACCACAGGCGCCCTCTGCATAACTTAGAAAACACACCATCGTCTGATATTAACTAGGACTGACGACCCTAGAATGGATCATGTTTGAGAATGATACAAGGGAGGTACCTTAGTTTCCCAATCCTGCTGTTTGAAATGGACTAATTAAAAACTCGGTAATCATGCTCATCATGCATTGCATGTGCCTGGAAGATGTGGAGCACTGTGGGATGAAAGCATGCCGCGAGCGTGAGATGGTGTCGCATGAGGGAGTATGTCGGTGAGGGCATCCATCATACCTGCATTCATACTTGCATTAATAAGAGTAGCTAGGAGTGTTTGATTTTACTGCTTTATCATTACTGCTTGACTGAGTCGATAACATGTTAACCTATGCTTTATTGTTCCACTGAGTTAGCTACTCACTCCCACGTTACGGGACGGTGTTTCGAACACCCACCAGACATTGTCTGATTTCAGATGGCGACGCTACTCCTGAAGCAGAGCCGGACTATTACTATGATGTTGAGGAGGAGTTCTCTTATCTGTATCTGTCTGATAGGTCTATGAAGACCTGGTATTGTATTGACGGGGCTATGGTATTTAGGATAGGAGACATTACACTTCCTCACATTAGGTATATTTTAGAACTGTACTTGTAATTATTTAACCTGGTAATGTTATCACACTCTAGAAACTCATCATAGTTTATATAATTTATCTATCTATCACAGTCTGCCGCTTGCAAATTTAACTGTCTCTGGAGTATGATAAGTTGTTTTGGCTTAATCTCACTCATGTTCACTACTCTAATACAGTCAACATTCAATCATCATTCATTTTGTTGCAAAAGTGATGTTCTGGAACTCGAGAGTTGAGTTACTACTGGACCCCCGATTTTTAGGGCGTTACAAGATGGTATCAGAGCATGATTTGGATTAAACCGGACCTGGGTTATGGTCATACGACGCACTCTGACGCACTCTGACTTAGGAGGGAGCGATAGAATGTAGAAACAGTCTTAGGCATCCCTGTTCCGTCCAACGGCTAGTTCACTGAAAACGAACACCGAAATCGAGTCTGTATTCAACCATGGTCGCACGGGTCGACCTTAAAACATTCCTAGGCCATCTATTAATGAGTCTAGATTACAATCCACTTCACCCCAACCGTTGACAATCGGTAGTATATGGGATAAGCGTGATGATGATAACTACTCCGAATCCTCAGAGCTTCTCTGGACTCCTCATAGAGACTTCTCGAGTCTACGAGAAAAGAAAGCAGAAAGTAAAATAAATTCAAATAAATTCAAAATTGATTAATGAATAATTAAAAAAAAAATGAGTTCACAACCCTTTAAATAGGAATACTAAATAATGGGAAAGAAATAAGAAGCAAACTACAATTAAAACTCCTAGAATTCGCGACTTACTATAGGGTCGTGATGTCTACTAGTGCACAAAGTTTCCGGCCAAAAATAATAAGTGTCCTATTTGGCTTCACCAAAATGTTCTCCTAATTATTTTAAGCTCTTTTCACAATGAGCGTAACTCCTAAATCCCAACAGATGAAGAATAATTAAACTAAAACTACAATATATATATATATTTTTTAGTAAAACGAAATTGAAACAGGGAAACGACCGTCAATCGGTGGGTTTTTTGTACAATTTCGGGCTGCGCAATCCGGCATACTGGGTTAGTTGGCTTCATTAGCCCGTCCTGCCCCAAAATCATATATTGTACGTCAGATAACTCATTCCGGATTGACAGATACGTCCGATTTGATCTGGAACGACTCGAAACGGAGTCGAGGGCCGCACGCATGATCCGGAGGGGAACCAAGTAGACCCAGGGTGCATTTGGCACCTTGGGATGGTGGAGGACACAACCACACTGCGGTGGCGTGGCGCCAGCCAAGGCGGACATCGGTGGCACCGCGGTCACCACGGTGCGCCGCGGTCAGGTGGGTCCGCTGGTGTTGGGCAGGGCCTGGGCATGGTCGGCCTGACCTCCACGCACGCTTGGTGCGTGCGAAATGTCTGTGGGGTTCCGATTTCTAAGTCTGTAGCCCCTCTCTCTCTCACATTTCTCCTTTCCAAACTCCCTTCCCTTCCAATTGTGATTTTCTCTCTCAAATCCTTCCTCCAATCTTTTAATCCACTATTTTCAACCATGATTCACCCACTTCCATCGATCACAGCAACCCTAACCTTCTACCCTTCCCATTTCTTTCACAATTGAGCTCTTACACTCCCATTTGTGGCTAAAAATCGTACACACCTCTCTACCCAACCCATCACTCCATTTTTCTTTACAAATCCCTGTACTTTGGGCCTCTACAACCCCTGATGAGAACCAAATCTGTGGAGAACCAAAACTCCAGCCCCTTTTCTCCCTTTAGGGCCCGTTCGGCCAAACTACATTAGGTGAGTTAGGTGGATAGAATGGTATAAGTAATAATAAATGTATGTGTAGGCATGGTCCCTAGATTGGGTGTATCCCATGTTTTCCGACACCATGTTTAGAATGTACGCAATTAAGAGTAAATTTCGAGATTTCCTTTCCAATAACACTTAGAAATTTCCCGTCGTGGGATATGGAAATCCCATCTCACGCTTTTCCACACAAGACTCATTTTCTAAAGCCTATACCAATAATTTTAATCCCCACCCACCCTCCTACCAAACATGTCATTCCCAATCCCGAGGTGGGATTAGCAACACAGTCCCATTTAATACAACCTAAGACCATTGGCCAAATAGACACTTAGAGTTTTAAACCTAGAGCGGTGCTCTTAGATTTCGACAGGCCTGACTATGTAGGAAATCCAATGAATTTATAATGTAAACCTTAGGATCTTCTTAGCTAGCATGAACATGGGTGAAATGCTCTGGCATAGTTAAATTCAAGTTCGGGCAATTCAATTGACAACCTTTGACCCTAAGTGATAAAACCCTTCCTGTATTAGAAATGATGTGAAATCATCTAGTGTATGAGCATAGACTTTGGACTCACCTATGGATTCCCACTACTCTTAAATTAAGACTAGACTACTAGTTAGGCTAAGGAAAGTAAAAGACTAATTAATTATACTAAGCCAATTGAATAATAGACTTAGTTATTCGGCTTAACCGACTCAGACCCACTACACAATTTTCTTTCCATGTTGGCCCGAC
This sequence comes from Magnolia changhungtana, assembly GCA_030180095.1. Lineage (NCBI taxonomy): Eukaryota > Viridiplantae > Streptophyta > Magnoliopsida > Magnoliales > Magnoliaceae > Magnolia > Magnolia changhungtana. The sequence goes on along the minus strand of JASAUF010000393.1, from coordinate 344,458 downwards.
CATTTACAACTAAAAGTTTATAATTTTGTCCTTGAAAAGTGTTAGGAGTATATAGCTGATAGAGACTTTGTCTTTTAGGCCTAAGGAATTGCCCAAATGGGCAATAGACAGTTAGGAATTAGGTCCCAAATCGCATGCCAAGTCGGCATACATATTGTGCTTATGAACGTAAAAAGATAAACTGCCTATTAAGCTAGACATGATTAACAAGGATAAGTCTGGACCGTGACAAAATTCCTTGGTAGAATTAGGCATCTTGTCTCAAACTCACACCCATCCGCGATAGCCTTTCTATAATCCTAGGTACCAAGACTGATGAAGTGGGAGACCGCATCTCATTTCATGTCAAGGATAGGTTATAAATTACACCTTGTTCCGATGTACAGAGCAGGACATAAATCTTAAGCCTTGAGGGTGAGAATAAATTTTTTTTTAAGGGGGATAGAACATTATGAGCCCAATCTAGTTAGGTCACCTATTGCATCTCTTTGATCTGGGTGGTGCAGCGGAAGCGTGGTGGACCCTACTCCACTGGCCCAGAATCGAAACGATGCTCGTTAACATACGCACATTATAGAAGCCCTAGCAAGTTCTACTATGAGAAACCGTTTTAGGATGATCTAGTAAGATTTGATTCTCCATTTCCTTTGACATAGATAATAACTAGGACTCTCTTAGACTAAGACCTAAATGGTAACCTTAGACATAGACAATTTGAGCTTTTCAATGATGGACATTCCCTACGTTTCTAGAGTGATCGGACTACGGAGTTACTGAAATATACAACTACGAAGCATTCGCGGCTTGACCCAATTCTCAATCCTGGGCGACTACCAATGGACTCACTGCTTGGTCGAGTAGAAGACAAGGATCCACCAGGATTCGGAAGTGATACGATGAGCTTCCTACCCTGGCCCGGTAGATGATCGATGTATCGGGATCGAGCCCACTATTACCATTTCTCCGTGTTGGTCAAACAATGAAAACACCTATCTTACTCTAAATTGTTGGGAGTTGTCGTCAAGACTCCAAATAGGTAAAGAAATAAATTGTAGCAAACCATCAGGGTATAAGCAATGGATAAAGAAATAAGTTTTAAGGGGGGTAGACTAAAATGAACTAGCTACTACATACCCTACCACGCGTAGAAACTTGAAATCAATAAAACTTATGCAAAAGAAATGATTAAATCTTTCTTTATTATCCTTACCCAATTTCGGGGACGAAATTTTCTTTTAAGGGGGGTAGATTGCAACACCCCGGATTTTTGCCAACCTGGAATTAGATGTCCTTAGGCAATGGGTTGTTCCTAACACCTTATTAACCTATCAGAACTGAATCCCACAGTCTAAAATCGCTTCTGAACCTATTTCCTTCACAAATCCAACCCTTCACCATCTTGTTCTTTCAATTTTTCAAAGCACCTTCGCCCTAGACACTATCTTAAACTAGCTAAGTAGTATAACTTGGATCACTTTAGATACAAACCGCAAAGGACTAAATACTACCTCAGATGGAAATCACTTAAGATTAAATCCTTTAGAAATTTGACAAAGTTAACTAAGTGCTAAACTAGATTAGCCATGAAATCCATTTGAATCGCTTTAAATACGATCTGCAAGACCCAAAACTTGTAGAATCATTGACGCTAGGTTACCCTAAAATATAGGATCAAACCCATTACCCGGCTGCTCTCGGGAGCATCTCGAAACTCCATATCTGATCTGGATCGTACATCGGGAGTCCGAATAATACGAGGTTAAGGACTTAGGACGGCCTCGCTGGGCTTGACAACCATCTCGAAAATCAAATCCAGCCGATGTCCCACGGCTGTTCGCTTGAGTCCGGAGCAAGAGAGTGTGTAAACACTTGTTTTCTTTAAAAATAAATATCTTGAATAGTAATCTGAGACTCGTCGCTTGCGGATTAGTTTTAAGCAACCAGACCGTCAGAATCTGACCAAATTACACCCTCGGATCAGGAAAAATTTCATACACATTTACATGTACTCGGAATCTCCGATCGAGACCTACTGACTGTCGAACTGAAACTGGTCCGCCACGCGTGATCTGGAATCCCGACTAAAACGAAAACTTAATAGAACATAGATCCAGCGTTAGTGAGCTTAAGTCCAACCTTTGGCTCAAGGTGGGCCGCTAAAAACCCTCTTTTGAGCTGAAACAATACCGATTTGATTATAATGTAAGTATACCTTGAACATAAGTCTATTTCGGTAAATTTTTGGGCTATATAAGGACCTTAAACCCTCTCTCATGGCAGCCATACGAATTTGAGATTGAGAGAGAGAAAAGAGAGAGAAAGTGTGGGAGTTGTGGGAGGAACTCCCTGCCACTCTTCCCTGCCGCTATTCGAGCTTCACCGCTCCATTCTCACCGCTTTCCCGGCGATTCCGGTGTCATTTCTAGGTAAGAAACCCTAACCTTAACCTGATTTGGGGCTTGGGTCGTTGTAGGATATGAAATAGCTAACGTATTTCGTTCCACAGGTTGCCAAACTGCCGAATACGAGAGCTTAGCAAACCTATCAACACCGTTACGATTCTATAACACAAGGTGCGGACTTTAAGCATATAGGTTATAGTTTTCAACGCTTTCAATGTCAGATAATGATAGATTCATGATCTGCATGCAATTGCACATGTACAAAGTGCTTTCTGTTTTCTATTTCAATTAAAATTGTAGAATATGGAATTTCACATATTCTAGGTATTCGTAAAAATACCGTATACGTATTTTTTTTGGAAATGTGGTTGACATGTTTATTTGTTGTATGGATATATGACGTATGGATAAAATACTTAATTGGCGAAAGGATTCGCCTAAATACATGTTTACTAATAAACACTATGTATGTAGAAATACGGTATTGTAAGAAGTACCGTATACATGTATATTTTAGTGAGGTGTTTGTCATGATTAATTGTTGTATAAATATATTATGTGCGCATAAAATAATTGCTTGGCGAAAGGAATCGCCGTAATACAAGTTCCCTTGTAAATACTATGTATGTCGAAATTGGGTATCCTAGAAAATACCCCATGCGTATAAATTTTACTGATGTAATTATCATGATTATTTGCTGTATGAATATGATATATATGTATAAAATACTAGTTTGGTAAAGGGACAACCCTAGTGCACTTTCCTCTAACATACGTCATGTATGTTGAAATAGTGCATTCCAAGTGTTGGTGAAATTGCTTGTGAGTGTAAGTGCTTAAGTGTTAGTGCCTTAGGTAGGTGCTGAGATGGGGTTCTCAACTACCTTAGAGTCATGTATGATACCCTCCATGTGGTTGTTTACTCTAACCACTCACTCATGAAATATATGTATTTGTATCCCTATTTGTATAGTGCTTTACAACATGCTTTTGAATATGCTTTGTAACTTGTTTATTAACATGCTTTATGACATGCTTTATAACATGATTGCTAGTGTTCTTGAATTACCATGTTATCATGCTGTACTTCACATGCTATGGTTAGGAATTGATTGAGCTTGGGACTATGTCCATAGTCCAGACATCCGGTACTAGACTTGAAATTGTGGTTGAGATTCATCTCGCCACACATGATGTGTTTGGCGAACCCGTGTTGTACTTCGGTTGGCGATAGTGGTTGGCCACACGAGGTGCTTCTGCGCTTCATATCGCCCAACTTGTTGTGCGCTCGAGCTAGCCGAGCACGTCAAATAACCCGTGTGTCTTATGTATGTTCACCATGTTTGGTCGCTAATGCTTGAACCTAGGGTCCCAAACTTACCAGTGAGAATCCCGTTAACCATGGTACCTCAATCCGCTAAGACTCATGATCCAGGCATGGTGGTATGGGACACCGTAGTCGAGCTGTCGGCCTACGTTGAGGCCACGTGCCTCCCCGTAGTGACCAGTGAGCAACTAAACTCGTGAGCCGATTATGGTGGTATGGGACAATATATTCATGCTGTCGTCCTACATTGATAAGGTGATGGGGGAGTGGGGCAACGTATGTGAGCAACAGCCCTGGCAGCCCTTTGTAGTGACCTCGAGCATATTCTGAAATCGGAGTGCGCCTTGGGGTTCGCCGTGACATTTAGAGTATGAACTAGGCCTGTTTCTGTATTGTGATGAATCGTTTAAGGGGTGATGGGGGAGTGGTGTAACCTTTGTACGTAATAGCCCTGGCAGCCTCTGCAGTGACCTAGAAAACACACCATCGTCTGATATTAACTAGAACTGATGACCCTAGAATGGATCTTGTTTGGGAATGATACAAGGGAGGTACCTTAGTTTCCCAATCCTACTGTTTGAAATGGACTAATTAAAAACTCGATAATCATGCTCATCATGCATTGCATGTGCCTGGAAGATGTGGAGCACTGTGGGATGAAAGCATGCCGCGAGCGTGAGATGGTGTCGCATGAGGGAGTATGTCGATGAAGGCATCCATCATACCTGCATTCATACTTGCATTAATAAGAGTAGCTAGGAGTGTTTGATTTTACTGCTTTATCATTACTGCTTGACTGAGTTGATAACATGTTAACCTATGCTTTATTGTTCCACTGAGTTAGCTACTCACTCCCACGTTACGGGACGGTGTTTCGAACACCCACCAGACATTGTCTGATTTCAGATGGCGACGCTACTCCTGAAGCAGAGCCGGACTATTACTATGATGGTGATAAGGAGTTCTCCTATCTGTATCTCTCTGATAGGTCTATGAAGACCTGGTATTGTATTGACGGGGCTATGGTATTTGGGATAAGAGACATTACACTTTCTCACATTAGGTATATTTTAGAACTGTACTTATAATTATTTAACCTGGTAATGTTATCACACTCTGGAAACTCATCATAGTTTATATATTTTATCTATCTATCAGAGTCTTCCGCTTACAAATTTGATTGTCTCTGGAGTATGATATGCTGTTTTGGCTTAATCTCACTCATGTTCACTACTCTAATACAGTTAACATTCAATCATCATTCATTTTGTTACATTAGGGATGTTCTAGAACTCGAGAGTTGAGTTACTACTCGACCCCCGATTTTCAGGGCATTACAAGATGGTATCAGAGCATAATTTGGATTAAACCGGACCTGGATTATGGTCATACGATGGACTCTGACGCACTCTGACTTAGGAGGGAGCGACAGAATGTAGAAACAGTCTTAGGCATCCCTGTTCCGTCCAACGGCTAGTTCACTGAAAACGAACACCGAAATCGAGTCTGTATTCAACCATGGTCGCACGGGTCGACCTTAAAACATTCCTATGCCGTCTATTAATGAGTCTAGATTACAATCCACTTCACCCCAACCGTTGACAATCAGTAGTATATGGGATAAGCGTGATTATGATAACTACTCTGAATCCTCGGAGCTTCTCTGGACTCCTCACAGAGACTTCTCGAGTCTACGAGAAAAGAAAGCAGAAAGTAAAATAAATTCTAATAAATTCAAAATTGATTAATGAATAATTAAAAAAAATGAGTTCACAACCCTTTATATAGGAATACTAAATAATGGGAAAGAAATAAGAAGCAAACTACAATTAAAACTCCTAGAATTCGCGACTTACTATAGGGTCGTGATGTCTACTAGTGCACAAAGTTTCCGGCCAAAAATAATAAGTGTCCTATTTGGCTTCACCAAAATGTTCTCCTAATTATTCTAAGCTCTTTTCACAATGAGCGTAACTCCTAAAGCCCAACAGATGAAGAATAATTAAACTAAAACTACTATATTTTTTTTTAGTAAAACGAAATTGAAACAGGGAAACGACCATCAATCGGTGGGTTTTTTTCACAATTTCGTGCTGCGCAACCCGACATTACTAGGTTGGTTGGATTCATTAGCTCGTCCTGCCCCAAAATCATATATTATACGTCAGATAACTCATTCCGGATTGTCAGATACGTCCGATTTGATCTGGAATGACTCGAAACGGAGTCGGGGGCCGCACGCATCGATCCGGAGGGGAACCAAGTAGACCCAGGGTGCATTTAGCACCTTGGGATGGTGGAGGACACAACCCCACTGCGCCGGCGCGGCACCAGCCAAGGCGGACCGCGGTGGCACCGCGGTCACCGCGGCGCGCCGCGGTCAGGTGGGTCCGCTGGTGTTGGGCAGGGCCTGGGCATGGTCAGCCTGACCTCCACGCACACTTCGTGGGTGAGAAATGTCTGTGGGGTTCCGATTTCTAGGTCTGTAGCCCCCCTCTCTCTCTCACATTTCTCCTTTCCAAACTCCCTTCCCTTCCAATTGCGATTTTCTCTCTCAAATCCTTCCTCCAATCTTTCAATCCACTATTTTCAACCATGATTCACCCACTTCCATCGATCACAGCAACCCTAACCTTCTACCCTTCCCATTTCTTTCACATTTGAGCTCTTACACTCCCATTTGTGGCTCAAAATCGTACACACCTCTCTACCCAACCCATCTCTCCATTTTTCTTTACAAATCCCTGTACTTTGGGCCTCTACAACCCCTGATGAGAACCAAATCTGTGGAGAACCAAAACTCCAGCCCCTTTTCTCCCTTTAGGGCCCGTTCGGCCAAACTGCATTAGGTGAGTTAGGTGGATAAAATGGTATAAGTAATAATAAATGTATGTGTAGGCATGGTCCCTAGATTGGGTGTATCCCATGTTTTCCGACACCATGTTTAGAATGTACGCAATTAAGAGTAAATTCCGAGATTTCCTTTCCAATAACACTTAGAAATTTCCTGTCGTGGGATATGGAAATCCCATCTCACGCTTTTCCACACAAGACTCATTTTCCAAAGCCTATACCAATAATTTTAATCCTCACCCACCCTCCTACCAAACATGTCATTCCCAATCCCGAGGTGGGATTAGCAACACAGTCCCATTTAATACAACCTAAGACCATTGGCCAAATAGACACTTAGAGTTTTAAACCTAGAGCGGTGCTCCTAGATTTCGACAGGCCTGACTATGTAGGAAATCCAATGAATTTATAATGTGAACCTTAGGATCTTCTTAGCTAGTATGAACATGGGTGAAATGCTCTGGCATAGTTAAATTCAAGTTCGGGCAATTCAATTGACAACCTTTGACCCTAAGTGATAAAACCCTTCCTGTATTAGAAATGATGTGAAATCATCTAGTGTATGAGCATAGACTTTGGACTCACCTACGGATTCCCGCTACTCTTAAATTAAGACTAGACTACTAGTTAGGCTAAGGAAAGTAAAAGACTAATTAATTATACTAAGCGAATTGAATAATAGACTTAGTTATTCGGCTTAACCGACTCAGACCCACTACACAATTTTCTTTCCATGTTGGCCCGACCATTTACAACTAAAAGTTTATAATTTTTTCCTTGAAAAGTGTTAGGAGTATATTGCTGATAGAGACTTTGTCTTTTAGGCCTAAGGAATTGCCCAAATGGGTAACAGACAGTTAGGAATTAGGTCCCAAATCGCATGCCATGTCGGCATACATATCGTGCTTATGAATGTAAAAAGATAGCCTGCCTATTAAGCTAGACATGATTAAATAGGATAAGTCTGGACCGCGACAAAATTCCTTGGTAGAATTAGGCATCTTGTCTCAAACTCACACCCATCAGTGATAGCCTTTCTATAATCTTAGGTACCAAGACTAATGTAGTGGGAGACCGCATCTCATTTCATGTCAAGGATAGGTTATAAATTACACCTTATTCCGATGTACAGAGCAGGACATATATCTTAAGCCTTGAGGGTGAGAATAAAATTTTTTTTAAGGGGGATAGAACATTATGAGCCCAATCTAGTTAGGTCACCTATTGCATCTCTTTGATCTGGGTGGCGCAGCGGAAGCGTGGTGGACCCTACTCCACTGGCCCAGAATCGAAACGGTGCTCGTTAACATACGCACATTATAGAAGCCCTAGCAAGTTCTACTATGAGAAACTGTTTTAGGATGATCTAGTAAGATTTGATTCTCCATTTCCTTTAACGTAGATAATAACTAGGACTCTCTTATACTAAGACCTAAATGGTAACCTTAGACATAGACAATTTGATCTTTTCAATGATGGATATTCCCTACGTTTCTAGAGTGATCGGACTACGGAGTTACTGAAATATACAACTACGAAGCATTCGCGGCTTGACCCAATTCTCAATCCTGGGTGACTACCAATGGACTCACTGCTTGGCCGAGCAGAAGACCAGGATCCACCAGGATTCGGAAGTAATACGATGAGCTTCCTACCCTGGCCCGGTAGATGATCGATGTATCGGGATCGAGCCCACTATTACCGTTTCTCCGTGTTGGTCAAACAATGAAAACAACTCTCTTACTCTAAATTTTTAAGAGTTGTCGTCAAGACTCCAAATATGTAAAGAAATAAATTGTAGCAAACCATCAGGGTATAAGCAATGGATAAAGAAATAAGTTTTAAGAGGGGTAGACTAAAATGAACCAGCTAGTACATACCCTACCACGCGTAGAAACTTGAAATCAATAAAACTTAGGCAAAAGAAATGATTAAATCTTTCTTTATTATCATTAGCCAATTTCGGGGACGAAATTTTATTTTAAGGGGGGTAGATTGTAACACCCCGGATTTTTGCCAACCTGGAATTAGACGTCCTTAGGCAATGGGTTGCTCCTAACACCTTATTAACCTATCAGAACTGAATCTCACAGTCTAAAATCGCTTCTGAACCCATTTCCTTCACAAATCCAACCCTTCACCATCTTGTTCTTTCAATTTTTCAAAGCACCTTCACCCTAGACACTATCTTAAACTAATTAAGTAGTATAACTTGGATCACTTTAGATACAAACTGCAAAGGACTAAATACTACCTCAGACGGAAATCACTTAGGATTAAATCCTTTAGAAATTTGACAAAGTTAACTAAGTGCCAAACTATATTAGCCATGAAATCCATTTGAATTGTTTTAAATACGATCTACAAGACCCAAAACTTGTAGAATCATTGACGCTAGGTTACCCTAAAATCTAGGATCAAACTCATTACCCGGCTGCTCTCGGGAGCACCTCGAAACTCCGTATCTGATCTAGACCGCACATCGGGAGTCCGAACAATACGAGGTTAAGGACTTAGGACCGCCTCGCTGGGCTTGACAACCATCTCGGAAATCAAATCCAGCTGATGTCCCACGGCTGTTCGCTTGAGTCCGGAGCGAGAGAGTGTGAAAACACTTGTTTTCTTTAAAAATAAATATCTTGAATAGTAATCTGAGACTCGTCGGTTGCGGATCAGTTTTAAGCAACCAGACCGTCAGAATCTGACCAAATTACACCCTCGGATCAGGAAAAATTTCATACACATTTACATGTACTCGGAATCTCCGATCGAGACCTATTGACCGTCGAACTGAAACTGGTCCACCACGCATGATCTGGAATCCCGACCGAAACAAAAACTTAATAGAACGTAGATCCAGTGTTAGTGAGCTTAAGTCCGACCTTTGGCTCAAGGAGGGCCGCTAGAAACCCTCTTTTGAGCTGAAACAATACCGATTTGATTATAATGTAAGTATACCTTGAATATAAGTCTATTTCGGTAAATTTTTGGGTTATATAAGGACCTTAAACCCTCTCTCATGGCAGCCATACGAATTTGAGATTGAGAGAGAGAAAAGAGAGAGAAAGTGTGGGAGTTGTGGGAGGAACTCCCTGCCACTCTTCCCTGCCGCTATTCGAGCTTCACCGCTCCATTCTCACCGCTTTCCTCACGATTCCGGCGTCATTTTTAGGTAAGAAACCCTAACCCTAACCTGATTTGGGGCTTGGGTGGTTGTAGGATATGAAATAGCTAACGTATTTCGTTCCATAGGTTGCCAAACTGCCGAATACGAGAGCTTAGCAAACCTATCAACTCCGTTACGATTCTATGACACAAGGTGCGGACTTTAGGTATATAGGTTATAGTTTTCAATGCTTTCAATGTCAGATAATGATAGATTCATGATCTGCATGCAATTGCACATGTACAAAGTGCTTTCCGTTTTCTGTTTCGATTAAAATTGTAGAATATGGAATTTCACATATTCTAGGTATTCGTATAAAATACCGTATACGTATTTTTTTTGAAAATGTGGTTGACATATTTATTTGTCGTATGGATATATGACGTATGGATAAAATACTTAATTGGCAAAAGGATTTGCCTAAATACATGTTTACTAATAAACACTATGTATGTAGAAATACGGTATTGTAAGAAGTACCGTATACATGTATATTTTAGCGAGGTGTTTGTCATGATTAATTGTTGTATAAATATATTATGTGCGCATAAAATAATTGCTTGGCAAAAGGAATCGCCGTAATACAAGTTCCCTTGTAAATACTATGTATGTCGAAATTGGGTATCCTAGAAAATACCCCATGCGTATAAATTTTGCTGATGTAATTATCATGATTATTTGCTGTATGAATATGATATATACGTATAAAATACTAGTTTGGTAAAGGGACAACCCTAGTGCACTTTCCTCTAACATACGTCATGTATGTTGAAATAGTGCATTCCAAGTGTTGGTGAAATTGCTTGTGAGTGTAAGTGCTTAAGTGTTAGTGCCTTAGGTAGGTGCTGAGATGGGGTTCTCAACTACCTTAGAGTCATGTATGATACCCTCCATGTGGTTGTTTACTCTAACCACTCACTTATGAAATATATGTATTTGTATCCCTATTTGTATAATGCTTTACAACATGCTTTTGAATATGCTTTGTAACTTGTTTATTAACATGCTTTATGACATGCTTTATAACATGATTGCTAGTGTTCTTGAATTATCATGTTATCATGCTGTACTTCACATGCTATGGTTAGGAATTGATTGAGCTTGGGACTATGTCCATAGTCCAGACATCCGGTACTAGACTTGAAATTGTGGTTGAGATTCATCTCGCCACACATGATGTGTTTGGTGAACCCGTGTCGTACTTCGGTTGGCGATAGTGGTTGGCCACACGAGGTGCTTCTGTGCTTCATATCGCCCAACTTGTTGTGCACTCGAGCTAGCTGAGCACGTCAAATAACCCGCGTGTCTTATGTATGTTCACCATGTTTAGTCGCTAATGCTTGAACCTAGGGTACCAAACTTACCAGTGAGAATCCCGTTAACCATGGTACCTCGATCCGCTAAGACTCTTGAGCCTGGCATGGTGGTATGGGACACCGTGGTCGAGCTGTCGGCCTATGCTGGGGCCACGTGCCTCCCCGTAGTGACCAGTGAGCAACCAAACTCGTGAGCCGATTATGATGGTATGGGACACTATATTCATGCTGTCGGCCTACATTGATAAGGTGATGGGGGAGTGGTGCAACGTATGCGAGCAACAGCCCTGGCAATCCTTTGTAGTGACCTCGAGCATATTCTGAAATCGTAGTGCGCCTTAAGGCCGCAACATATAGAGTATGAACTAGGCCTGTTTCTGTATTGTGATGAATCATTCAAGGGGTGATGGGGGAGTGGTGTAACCTTTGTGCGTAACAGCCCTGGCAGCTTCTGCAGTGACCTAGAAAACACACCATCGTCTGATATTAACTAGAACTGACGACCCTAGAATGGATCATGTTTGGGAATGATACAAGGGAGGTACCTTAGTTTCCCAATCCTGCTATTTGAAATGGACTAATTAAAAACTCGGTAATCATGCTCATCATGCATTGCATGTGCCTGGAAGATGTGGAGCATTGTGGGATGAAAGCATGCTGCGAGCGTGAGATGGTGTCGCATGAGGAAGTATGTCGGTGAGGGCATCCATTATACCTGCATTCATACTTGCATTAATAAGAGTAGCTAGTAGTGTTTGATTTTACTACTTTATCATTGCTGCTTGACTGAGTTGATAACATGTTAACCTATGCTTTATTGTTCCACTGAGTTAGCTACTCACTCCCACGTTACGGGACGGTGTTTCGAACACCCACCAGACATTGTCTGATTTCATATGGCGACGCTACTCCTGAAGCAGAGCCGGACTATTACTATGATGTTGAGGAGGAGTTCTCCTATCTGTATCTCTCTGATAGGTCTATGAAGACCTGTTATTGTATTGACGGGGCTATGGTATTTGGATAGGAGACATTACACTTCCTCACATTAGGTATATTTTAGAACTGTACTTGTAATTATTTAACCTGGTAATGTTATCACACTCTGGAAACTCATCATAGTTTATGTATTTTATCTATCTATCAGTCTTCCACTTGCAAATTTAACTGTTTCTGGAGTATGATATGCTGTTTTGGCTTAATCTCACTCATGTTCACTACTCTAATACAGTCAACATTCAATCATCATTCATTTTATTACATAAGTGATGTTCTGGAACTCGAGAGTTGAGTTACTACTCGACCCCCGATTTTCAGGGCGTTACAAGATGGTATCAGAGCATGATTTGGATTAAACCGGACCTGGATTATGGTCATACGACGGACTCTGATGCACTTTGACTTAGGAGGGAGCGACAGAATATAGAAACAGTCTTAGGCATCCCTGTTCCGTCCAACGGCTAGTTCACTGAAAACGAACACCGAAATCGAGTCTGTATTCAACCATGGTCGCACGGGTCGACCTTAAAACATTCCTAGGCCGTCTATTAATGAGTCTAAATTACAATCCACTTCACCCCAACCGTTGACAATCAGTAGTATATGGGATAAGCGTGATGATGATAACTACTCCGAATCCTCGGAGCTTCTCTTGACTCCTCACAGAGACTTCTCGAGTCTACGAGAAAAGAAAGCAGAAAGTAAAATAAATTCTAATAAATTCATAATTGATTAATGAATAATTAAAAAAAAATGAGTTCACAACCCTTTAAATATGAATACTAAATAATGGGAAAGAAATAAGAAGCAAACTACAATTAAAACTCCTAGAATTCGCGACTTACTATAGGGTCGTAATGTCTACTAGTGCACAAAGTTTCCGGCCAAAAATAATAAGTGTCCTATTTGGCTTCACCAAAATGTTCTCTTAATTATCTTTAGCTCTTTTCACAATGGGGGTAACTCCTAAAGCCCAAACAGATGAAGAATAATTAAACTAAAACTACTATATTTCTTTTTAGTAAAACGAAATTGAAACAGGGAAACGACCGTCAATCGGTAGTTTTTTTACAATTCCGGGCTACGTAACCTGGCATAACGGGGTTGGTTGGCTTCATTAGCTCGTCCTGCCCCAAAATCATATATTATACGTCAGATAACTCATTCCGGATTGCCAGATACGTCTGATTTGATCTGGAACGACTCAAAACGGAGTCGGGGGCCGCACGCATCGATCCGGAGGGGAACCAAGTAGACCCAGGGTGCATTTAGCACCTTGGGATGGTGGAGGACACAACCCCACTGCGGCGGCGCAGCCCCAGCCAAGGCGGACCGCGGTGGCACCGCGGTCACCGCGGCGCGCCGCGGTCAGGTGGGTCCGCTGGTGTTGGGCAGGGCCTGGGCATGGGCAGCCTGACCTCCACGCACGCTTGGTGCGTGAGAAATGTCTGTGGGGTTCCGATTTCTAGGTTTGTAGCCCCCCTCTCTCTCTCACATTTCTCCTTTCCAAACTCCCTTCCCTTCCAATTGCGATTTTCTCTCTCAAATCCTTCCTCCAATCTTTCAATCCACTATTTTCAACCATGATTCACCCACTTCCATCGATCACAGCAACCCTAACCTTCTACCCTTCCCATTTCTTTCACATTTGAGCTCTTACACTCCCATTTGTGGCTCAAAATCGTACACACCTCTCTACCCAACCCATCTCTCCATTTTTCTTTACAAATCCCTGTACTTTGGGCCTCTACAACCCCTGATGAGAACCAAATCTGTGGAGAACCAAAACTCCAGCCCCTTTTCTCCCTTTAGGGCCCGTTCGGCCAAACATTAGGTGAGTTAGGTGGATAAAATGGTATAAGTAATAATAAATGTATGTGTAGGCATGGTCCCTAGATTGGGTGTATCCCATGTTTTCCGACACCATGTTTAGAATGTACGCAATTAAGAGTAAATTCCGAGATTTCCTTTCCAATAACACTTAGAAATTTTCCGTCGTGGGATATGGAAATCCCATCTCACGCTTTTCCACACAAGACTCATTTTCCAAAGCCTATACAAATAATTTTAATCCCCACTCACCCTCCTACCAAACATGTCATTCCCAATCCCGAGGTGGGATTAGCAACACAGTCCCATTTAATACAACCTAAGACCATTGGCCGAATAAACCCTTAGAGTTTTGAACCTAGAGCGGTGCTCCTAGATTTCAACAGGCCTGACTGTGTAGGAAATCCAACGAATTTATAATGTGAACCTTAGGATCTTCTTAGCAAGTATGAACATGGGTGAAATGCTCTGGCATAGTTAAATTCAAGTTCGGGCAATTCAATTGACAACCTTTGACCCTAAGTGATAAAACCCTTCCTGTATTAGAAATGATGTGAAATAATCTAGTGTATGAGCATAGACTTTGGACTCACCTATGGATTCCCGCTACTCTTAAATTAAGACTAGACTACTGGTTAGGCTAAGGAAAGTAAAAGACTAATTAATTATACTAAGCCAATTGAATAATAGACTTAGTTATTCGGCTGAATCGACTCGGACCCACTGCACAATTTTCTTTCCATGTTGGCCCGACCATTTACAACTAAAAGTTTATAATTTTATCCTTGAAAAGTGTTAGGAGTATATAACTGATAGAGACTTTGTCTTTTAGGCCTAAAGAATTGCCCAAATGGGCAACAGACAGTTAGGAATTAGGTCCCAAATCGCATGCCATGTCGGCATACATATTGTGCTTATGAACGTAAAAAGATAGCCTGCCTATTAAGCTAGACATGATTAAATAGGATAAGTCTGGACCGCGACAAACTTCCTTGGTAGAATTAGGCATCTTGTCTCAAACTCACACCCATCCGTGATAGCCTTTCTATAATTCTAGGTACCAAGACTGATGTAGTGGGAGACCGCATCTCATTTCATGTCAAGGATAGGTTATAAATTACACCTTGTTCCGATGTACAGAGCAGGACATAAATCTTAAGCCTTGAGGGTGAGAATAAATTTTTTTTTTAAGGGGGATAGAACATTATGAGCCCAATCTAGTTAGGTCACCTATTGCATCTCTTTGATCTGGGTGGAGCAGCGGAAGCGTGGTGGACCCTACTCCACTGGCCCAGAATCGAAACGGTGCTCGTTAACCTACGCACATTATAGAAGCCCTAGCAAGTTCTACTATGAGAAACCGTTTTAGGATGATCTAGTAAGATTTGATTCTCCATTTCCTTTGACATAGATAATAACTAGGACTCTCTTAGACTAAGACCTAAATGGTAACCTTAGACATAGACAATTTGAGCTTTTCAATGATGGACATTCCCTACGTTTCTAGAGTGATCGGACTACGGAGTTATTGAAATATACAACTACGAAGCATTCGCGGCTTGACCCAATTCTCAATCCTGGGCGACTACCAATGGACTCACTGCTTGGCCGAGCAGAAGACCAGGATCCACCAGGATTCGGAAGTGATACGATGAGCTTCCTACCCTGGCCCGGTAGATGATCGATGTATCGGGATCGAGCCCACTATTACCGTTTCTCCGTGTTGGTCAAACAATGAAAACAGCTCTCTTACTCTAAATTATTGGGAGTTGTCATCAAGACTCCAAATAAGTTGTAGCAAACCATCAGGGTATAAGCAATGGATAAAGAAATAAGTTTTAAGGGGGGTAGACTAAAATGAACCAGCTAGTACATACCCTACCACGCGTAGAAACTTGAAATCAATAAAACTTAGGCAAAAGAAATTATTAAATCTTTCTTTATTATCCTTAGCCAATTTCGGGGACGAATTTTGTTTTAAGGGGGGTAGATTGTAACACCCCGAATTTTTGCCAACCTGGAATTAGACGTCCTTAGGCAATGGGTTGCTCCTAACACCTTATTAACCTATCAGAACTGAATCCCACATTCTAAAATCACTTCTGAACCCATTTCCTTCACAAATTCAACCCTTCACCATCTTGTTATTTCAATTTTTCAAAGCACCTTCGCCCTAGACACTATCTTAAACTAGCTAAGTAGTATAACTTGGATCACTTTAGATACAAACTGCAAAGGACTAAATACTACCTCAGACGGAAATTACTTAGGATTAAATCCTTTAGAAATTTGACAAAGTTAACTAAGTGTTAAACTAGATTAGCCATGAAATCCATTTGAATCACTTTAAATACGATCTGCAAGACCCAAAACTTGTAGAATCATTGACGCTAGGTTACCCTAAAATCTAGGATCAAACTCATTACTACTCATTTGCTCTGGAGCATCTCAAAACTCCATATTTGATCTGGACCGCACATCGGAGTCCGAACAATACGAGGTTAAGGACTTAGGACCGCCTCGGGGCTTGACAACCATCTCGAAATCAAATCCACCGATGTCCCACTACTGCTCGCTTGAGTCCGGAGCGAGAGAGTGTTAAAACACTTATTTTCTTTAAAAATAAATATCTTGAATAAGTAATCTGAGACTCGTCGGTTGCGGATCGGTTTTAAGCAACCAGGCACTGTCGACCGACCAAATTACACCCTCGGATCAGGAAAAATTTCATACACATTTACATGTACTCGAAATCTCCGATCGAGACCTATTGACCGTCGAACTGAAACTGGTCCGCCACACGTGATCTGGAATCCCGACCGAAACAAAAACTTAATAGAACGTAGATCCAGTGTTAGTGAGCTTAAGTCCGACCTTTGGCTCAAGGAGGGCCGCTAGAAACCCTCTTTTGAGCTGAAACAATACCGATTTGATTATAATGCGAGTATACCTTTAACATAAGTCTATTTCGGTAAATTTTTGGGCTATATAAGGACCTTAAACTCTCTCTCATGGCAGCCATACGAATTTGAGATTGAGAGAGAGAAAAGAGAGAGAAAGTGTTGGAGTTGTGGGAGGAACTCCCTGCCACTCTTCCCTGCCGCTATTCGAGCTTCACCGCTCCATTCTCACCGCTTTCCTCGCGATTCCGGCGTCATTTCTAGGTAAGAAACCCTAACCCTAACCTGATTTGGGGCTTGGGTGGTTGTAGGATATGAAATAGCTAACGTATTTCGTTCCATAGGTTGCCAAACTGCCAAATACTAGAGCTTAGCAAACCTATCAACTTCGTTACGATTCTACGACACAAGGTGCGGACTTTAGGTATATAGGTTATAGTTTTCAACGCTTTCAATGTCAGATAATGATAGATTCATGATCTGCATGCAATTACACATGTACAAAGTGCTTTCCGTTTTCTGTTTCGATTAAAATTGTAGAATATGGAATTTCACATATTCTAAGTATTCGTCTAAAATACCGTATATATATATATTTTAGAAATATGGTTGACATGTTTATTTGTCGTATGGATATATGACGTATGGATAAAATACTTAATTGGTGAAAGGATTCGCCTAAATACATGTTTACTAATAAATACTATGTATGTAGAAATACGGTATTGTAAGAAGTACCGTATACATGTATATTTTAGCGAGGTGTTTGTCATGATTAATTGTTGTATAAATATATTATGTGTGCATAAAATAATTGCTTGGCGAAAGGAATCGCCGTAATACAAGTTCCCTTGTAAATACTATGTATGTCGAAATTGGGTATCCTAGAAAATACCTTATGCGTATAAATTTTGCTGATGTAATTATCATGATTATTTGCTGTATGAATATGATATATACGTATAAAATACTAGTTTGGTAAAGGGACAACCCTAGTGCACTTTCCTCTAACATACGTCATGTATGTTGAAATAGTGCATTCCAAGTGTTGGTGAAATTGCTTGTGAGTGTAAGTGCTTAAGTGTTAGTGCCTTAAGTAGGTGCTGAGATGGGGTTCTCAACTACCTTAGAGTCATGTATGATACCCTCCATGTGGTTGTTTACTCTAACCACTCACTTATGAAATATATGTATTTGTATCCCTATTTGTATAATGCTTTACAACATGCTTTTGAATATGCTTTGTAACTTGTTTATTAACATACTTTATGACATGCTTTATAACATGATTGCTAGTATTCTTGAATTACCATGTTATCATGCTGTACTTCACATGCTATGGTTAGGAATTGATTGAGCTTGGGACTATGTCCATAGTCTAGACATCCGGTACTAGACTTGAAATTGTGGTTGAGATTCATCTCGCCATACATGATGTGTTTGGCGAACCCGTGTCGTACTTCGGTTGGCGATAGTGGTTGGCCACACGAGGTGCTTCTGCGCTTCATATCGCCCAACTTGTTGTGCACTCGAGCTAGCCAAGCACGTCAAATAACCCGTGTGTCTTATGTATGTTCACCATGTTTGGTCGCTAATGCATGAACCTAGGGTACCAAACTTACCAGTGAGAATTCCATTAACCATGGTACTTCGATCCGCTAAGACTCATGAGCCGGGCATGGTGGTATGGGATACCGTGGTGTTTGTCGAGCCGTCTGGCCTGCCGGGCCACGTGCCTCCCCGTAGTGACCAGTGAGCAACCAAACTCGTGAGCTGATTATGGTGGTATGGGATACTATATTCGTGCTGTCGGCCTACATTGATAAGGTGATAGGGGAGTGGTGCAACGTATGCGAGCAACGTACAGCGACCCTTTTTGTAGTGACCTCGAGCATATTCTGAAATCGCAGTGCGCCTTAGGGTTCGCCGCGACATATAGAGTATGAACTAGGCCTGTTTCTGTATTGTGATGAATCGTTTAAGGGGTGATGGGGGAGTGGTATAACCTTTGTGCGTAATATACCGACAGCCTCTGCAGTGACTCTAGAAAACACACCATCGTTTGATATTAACTAGGACTGACGACCCTAGAATGGATCATGTTTAGGAATGATACAAGGGAGGTACCTTAGTTTCCCAATCCTGTTGTTTGAAATGGACTAATTAAAAACTCGGTAATCATGCTGATCATGCATTGCATGTGCCTGGAAGATGTGGAGCACTGTGGGATGAAAGCATGCCACGAGCGTGAGATGGTGTCGCATGAGGGAGTATGTCGATGAGGGCATCCATCATACCTGCATTCATACTTGCATTAATAAGAGTAGCTAGGAGTGTTTGATTTTACTGCTTTATCATTACTGCTTGACTGAGTCGATAACATGTTAACCTATGCTTTATTGTTCCACTGGGTTAGCTACTCACTCCCACGTTACGGGACGGTGTTTTGAACACCCACCAGACATTGTCTGATTTCAGATGGCGATGCTACTCTTGAAGCAGAGCCGGACTATTACTATGATGTTGGGGAGGAGTTCTCCTATCTGTTTCTCTTTGATAGGTCTATGAAGACCTGGTATTGTATTGATGGGGCTATGGTATTTGGGATATGAGACATTACACTTCCTCACATTAGGTATATTTTAGAACTGTACTTGTAATTATTTAACCTGGTAATGTTATCACACTCTGGAGACTCATCATAGTTTATATATTTTATCTATCTATCACAGTCTTCCGCTTGCAAATTTAACTGCCTCCGGAGTATGATATGTTGTTTTGGCTTAATCTCACTCATGTTCACTACTCTAATACAGTCAACATTCAATCATCATTCATTTTGTTGCATAAGTGATGTTCTGAAACTCGAGAGTTGAGTTACTACTCGACCCCCGATTTTCAGGGCGTTACAATAAGTAAAAAATTACACTATGAAATGTAAATCAACTGGATAATTGAAAGATAATTTTGGTTTGTTTGGGTTGGTATGAGACGATTTTCCTTCTTGATTTGCTTGGTTATTTATAGCTTCGATCCAGTTGTTCTGGATCCTTCTCACGTTCCACTGGTTACCATAACCGTTCTCGATTTTTTCCTCCTGATGCTTCTCACGTTCTTACTTCCATTGCTCCTTCTCTTGCCACCTGTCAGATAACCGTTTGAGCACGATCGTTTCTCCATTAGCTGCTTTGCCAGCACACAACACCTCCTGATACATCCTAGCTACACTTATCGAGAAATATCCTCTGTACATATCTGCATATCTCTGAACACACCATGCGTATCAGTATAGATCACATGTAACTCCCTTTGATTTGTTGTAACAGGGTATAACGATAATGGGGATGAACATTTGCCCCCCATGTCATTGTATCTTTGGTAGAAAGGTGATAGCGCGCGACATACGACCCCTCATAAATAACACATTAATTACGTACACGCGTCGCCAAGAGACCAACCGCCTTCGGCCATTTTACTGCGATATGTTAGCGATGGTCGCGTCTTATCGAGGTATGGGAGGAATCCCGTGCTAAAACATGTACTCATTTTGATTTTAACAAAATAGTAATGATGCCTTAATAAATGTTGTACTCCTTTGAACGATATAAGCGTTGTTTCAAATTTCATTCTCACGCTCACTTCATCTTCCTACTCTGAACTCTTCCTATTCTCTGAAAATCTCATTCCTCTCTAACCCTCAATGATGGCTGCCTCTTCTTCATCTGCTCCTTCCTTTAATAAGACCGATCTAATGTTGGGATGGACGAACTTGCTGATAAGTGCATTGAGAAGATGGTCTTTGAATAGTCGATGGGCGAATACCTATGCTTGGGTCCAACATTCTCTCCTGCTACTGAGGTGAGAGAAGTTCAGGCAATGGTTTGTTGTTCCCTATCTGCCCGGGGAAAACTATATTGATCCAATCAAAATCCATTCATGATGCTGCAAAATGCCTTGAAGAGTCCAAGTACGTGGCCGAAGCCACTCCTAGAATGGGAGTCCTAGTTCAATCGTGTGTCTTCGCAACATGAGGAGACTTGGAGAAGACTAAGCAATTCCGATGCATCAAACTCTCCATCAAAGGGTATCCAGTGAACCTGACCCTTCTACTAGCAACTTCAGCCTTTCAGAGCACATCGACAAATACTTTTTTTCTTTGGTTGTGGTCTGATAAGCCTAACTGTGGTCGACATCTCGGCTTTGACCCATTTGCTACCCTTAAGCATGACAATTTATTTGGGTTTCTCGTCCAGCCGAGGTAATGAGTTTCCTAGCAAGACCACTAAGGCCCACACCAATTTCATGAAAGTTCACCACAAGGTCGACGACCCAGTTGACGATGAGGAGAAAATCGCCTTCCTGCTTCTATGGATTTTTTGTCATTTAGTGTGTGTGAATGCCTAAAAAATCACCACGAAATAATTTACTTTGGCCGAGAGCCTCGCTCATGGCTACACACATGCCCTAACACCCTTTGTACTCGATCAAGTGTACATGAGGATCTATGAAATTACCCACAAAGGGTTTGTACTCTCCACACCAGGACCATTGTAACACCCCAAACTTTTCAATACTCATGTATTGAAAGTTTTTGAGTGTTACCATGAAATTTAATTTAGTATATGCATGTGTATTCCACCAATTGAGCCTATCCTAACCTTACATCTATTCTTTAACATGAATCTGATCATTAGGAATAATCTTCATCCATAGATCAAGTCATTCGACCATTGATTTTTAAGACAGGATCATCATATATATTCTCACTTTTCATCATAACCAACCGTTCAGTCAAATATTCACCACTAGGTAAAGATATGTGATCATCTACTTTGGGTTTGGACCACCCAACCATAATAAACTAACCACCTGATCTCTACATCCACTCGAACATGTATCAAATCGAGATGTTGATCTGTTGATCTTATTCACCACCTATGAATATAATTAAGCCATCATCAAAACTACAATATGAGGAACTTACATATGTGAACAAATAACTCGAATATAATGGTACACATGTTCTACCTCTTGATCACTCCAAAACCTCACTTTGTGTTCTTCTGTTTACAAAACTGAGTGTACATCCACTTACATGTATGGTTGTAGTACTAACCATCAAGTCTTCTTATTTTTAGCATGTCATTTGACCAACCATCGTATTTGAATCCACCAAACGGACCATCCAAACATTAGAAGAATCTGTCTAGTTTGAAGATCGTAAGGTACATGCTACAACCACCAGTTAACTTTGCTATTAGATGCATGAAAATGTTGATTTAGACCTTAGGACACTATAGCCCATTAGAAAGACATCTTAGTCATCTATAAGTGATCAAGGCCCAAATTGGACCAATGGAAAGAGCATGGTAAAAAAAAGGATGCCCACCAAATTTCAATGCATTTGGATGGTGCATTCTGACGTAACGGGTAACGAAAATTGGAGAAATGGTAGAAGGGAAAGTCGTAAATAAGTGATGCCATGTGCATGGCACCAAACAGACATGCGAATGTGGGAGTTTTTAATGGTGAATGTTGCCCATACACTGGTCAGTCATGTGGTCCACCTAGAGCTCGAATCTACTTCATAATTGGGCTTATGGGCCAACACGACATTCCGAAGCTGATGAAGTGAGTGGATATCTCGAAAAACCAACATCAGTGGACCCCATTTACTCCAACAACCAAACTAAAGTTGGCTTTCCACCTCACACTATAACAACATCTGAGTGACTCACATCTGCGAAAAGTCCTCCCACCAGAACTCCCAAATTCGGCAAATCTAATGGATCTGAGCTATTCAATCCCCACCAAGGAAGAATCCAACTCTAAACTTAATTCCCAGGAGATCTAAAGAATCCCCGCGATAATGGGATTTCCAAATATTGTGGCTTCGAATATGAAACAGCGTAGGAAACGGGCCACTGCACGTTTTTGCTGGACCCACCAAAGAAACAATCTGGAGCCTTAATCTTAGGACTCCCCAAGATTTCAATGGCAAATTTGACCTCTTTGGAAGAACCAGCTCAAAGAGATCTAGGCTAGGGAGGTGTTCGCCATTAGAGTAGAGGTCTTCTTCCTCGAGAAGATGTTGGACATTAATCACTATGATTAACACCATTCGTAGATCGAAATCGTACACCTGACGACCCACCTGAATGTCTACCATTCCTCAAAATAATGGAGGAAATGAACCCTCAATCTGGATCACAGATCGAACCAAACATAGAGCTATCATGTGCGAACATGCTAGCGCAAGTGGCTGTTGCAATGAAATTGGGACTTGTCCCTCATGCAAGTTTCATCTGAGAGCTTTATAAAAATCCCAAGATGAAAAGTAGGACATACCTAGAAGGATAAAATCCCATAACGTGAGAGGAAGAGAGGAGAGAAAGGAGGATCGAGCACCGTGAACAACGCCTAGATCCGCTGAATCCAGCAAGAGTTGGGTTCGATTAGAGTGATCCTGGCCAGCTACTTAGTAACGAATAAGAAAGGGAGAGCCATCCATCAACAAGGAGAGAAGTTGAGATAAAAGGGAGGAGATCGTGAGAAAGAAAGGAGAGAGAGAGAGAGAGAGAGAGAGAGAGAGGCCAAGCACAAGGTATCGTATAGTGACTCACTGAGTTGTTGGTCCAAGTCCAAGTTCGAACTGATTTTCCCCAGCGACAGAAGTGTAGAGTTCAATCGTGTCAAATGGAGTTGACTCGGTAAAAGGATATGCTAAAACCTTAGGTTTTATAGATTGAAACTCATCAACAAATAAGGTATATGGCACATTTAAACCATATCTAAATCAAGGTTTTTTTTTTCCAGATTTATTAACAGAATTAAACCTAACATTATCATAAGACGAGCACTAGCTTAATCTTAACCATTCAAACCATGTGAATTAGGTTAAAATTTGATATTAAGGTGTGTATCTAGGCATTTAACCATGGTAGTGGATGATCATACAATGTTAGAGGTGAGGGATTTCTTTTAAACTTGTAATAGTCTGATTTAATTATCTTATTCTTACATACTTCGAGTTTACTATTGTTAATTTTCACCATATGAATGTTTGTTACATAATTTAAATTACTGCATTATTTCCTTATAACACAAGTGATGTGTTGGAGGTCCCACAACTAGTGATTCATATATTATTGTGGACATAATGCGTTATGGGTAGTGACCCTCTTGGTCAACATGTAATTCCATGAATTTTGGGTAGTGGTGCACAAATCAATGTAAGTCATCCGAAATGCGTGTTACATCACTTTCAGGATTTAATGTAGTAAATAGTCACTCTATGAAAAAATCGTGTCACGTAATTCACCTGATCCGTACATTTTGCCGTCTTGAGATGTTCATGTAAATTCATGGTAGTGTTGGACATGCCAACAAATTTCCATAGTATGGGATGTAGAGCGAGCAAGATTTTCTATGAATTAACATTGTGATGATCACCATGTATGATGGACCACACACACTATGTTAGGCATGCATTCATGTAGAATGGTTATGCATACCAATACCACTCATAATGGTGGAGTACGAGATGTATCGGGACCATTATATGATCCTTATGAATCACATGAATTATTATAAACCTTAAAGGATAACCATTACTATGAGTAGGACATTGACCCTCTCCAACCATACAGACGTTGCAGGTGAAGCACAGACCAAAGATGCGGTTGATGATCTCTCTATAGAAGATTATTATGAATAAATGAGAAGGATAATATTATGTTTAGATTTATTTTCTGCTACAGACTTTGAATAATGTAATAAGCTCCTATTTAAGAAGGCATTAGACAGATAGCTGAATTTTATGCTTGATGAAATAAGAAATATAATTGATTTTATTCTCGTGAGTGGTTACCTTCATGAATGTGATCTAAATGAGAAAAAAAAAGTTGTGATTTTAAAGCATCCAATTATTTACTTTATTAACACCCGAAATTCTTGGGAACGAGTATGTGCTCAGGCTGTGAAAATTCAAGGCGTTACAACCGTTGTGGCTCCTGCAATTGTGGTTTTATATGTACTTCCGCCCCTCTCTTGTGCAGCATTTTATAAATGACACCGAGACTTACACTTCATATGGAGAATGAATCCTCCACTGCCTTCGGGAGAATCTTACATGAGAAGTTTATTTGATTGCATTTTTTCTATAAATAAAGTGGAGAAGAATAAGACATTCATGCCTTTCTCCAATGGAGAATATGGCCCTGGCTGGCTCACTGGCCACTCCTCATCAAAAGACGAGGAGACTATGACTCGATCACATCAAGCATTAGGAAGCTATTTCATCAGTCAAGATCTTCCATATGGAGGGTCGATTGAGCAACGTAAGAATCTCAAGTTTGGGGTCGAGCAGTATTACCCCCACTTGCTTGCTCGGCAACTCGGCCTGGTTTAGTGCATCTCCTGCCCTCACTCACAAGACTTGCAACCAACCACCCTTCGACCGCAGAGTGGTGATTGATGCAAGTCTTTATCCATCCCTCAATTCTTCCTACTGCAAGGCCATGAATACTCTCAAACTTCCCAACTATCCTAACTTACCACAGGCAATGGATATCTTCCTTGAGTGGTGGGAGAATCACAATTACAGGTTGTTGAGGCAGAAGCATTCTAAAGATATCATTCGTTCCCTCTATTCATAACTTAGGATGAAGGGAAAGAACAGAGCAGTGGCCTCCTCATCCGCTATTGTACTACCTAAGGAAATAAGTAAGCCAAAGACAAGATTAGCCACCTCCTTTACTTCTAAGACCCCAATGACCGAGGCTACTACTCTAACAAGCCAAGATGTTGTGATAGAAACTCCTGATGCTCCTGCTCCTGCATCGACTCCTCACCCTCTAGCAGCTCCAAAGAGGATTCTAGACTTGGGAGCTCCTCTTAGTCCACCTCCTGAGGCATCAGTCCTAACTTTCTGGTGCATCAGTCCTCTCAAATCTATAACAATAATCGAGGATCAACCACTACCAGCATCCTCCGGGCCTTGACGTTCAGCCGAGGCCATCTCTTCTTTTGAAACATATTTTAAAACCAAGTACTAGCTAAGCCTTTACGTCACTAATTATTCAAAAGATATTGAAGAAGGCCTGAAATGTCATGAAGAGCCTCATTTTAATTAATGCTAGAATAAATGGTGGTAGGATAAAGAGAGATTGAACGATCTCGATCTTCCCTTCGACGGGAAGTATCTTACTCCTTATCATCCTAATCTGCCACCATTCCCTACTTCGACTCGATCATTGGCAGTGGTAATAAGAAAGCCTCAGGCCATTAGTAATCGGCCCATTGTCTATGCCATCCAATCTGACTTAGGTGGAGATCGATCGCTTATACATGTGTTTAACTATTCTGAATTCTATGTCCTTATATCAGCTAATTCTCTTTGTTTCTTTTGTAGGCACCCAAGAGCTCATGGCTGTAGACAAACAAATTGTCATGGCAAAACCACAACAACAACCACCACATCAATGGTCGATGCTCCTGTGGTCGCTAAGATTCAGATCGATGACTTGGAGACAATGGTTAATGTCAAGGGCCTTACTTCCCATAGCCTTCCTAAAGTCAGTACTCTCTTCACTGACTCAAAATACATGATCTAGATCCCTCCCACTCCTCACGCTCTGGCCAATAAGGATGCAGTCGAGGCACCCCTCTCCCATCGATCGATTGAGAAACCATATGTTTAGCTGATGCTCCTCGTTATGGCACCTGCTCTTCTAATGATCGAGGGAGTCTTTACCCCAGAAGAAGCTACATTTGGGACTAAAGAGACAACAATAGTTGAGGCTGTAGAGCCCAACTCTCACCCCTCATCTACTTCAGAGCCTGTATAAGTGGGTGTTGTTCCTACTCTTGCCAATCAAGGCCTCTCTTATGAAGATGTCATTTCTTCGTTCGAGAAACCCCTTGCACACGAAATAGTTATGGCCGAGTCTCCTTCTCCATTGGGCAACCTGCAGGATATCAAGTCCGAGCTTCAATGTCTCTTGTAGATGGGATTATCGGGGTCCCTTGATGCCTATTCGGTTGACAAACTCGAGCAACTAGTCCAGTCATATCGAATTTGTTCATGGTCAGATCCCTTGTTGGTGGGTAAAGTACCAAATCTTCTAAAGTTTTTGGACTGATCAAGACAGATTACCATGTTTGCTCCGTCATCAACCTTCTTGAAGAGAAGGATTTCACGATCGACTCCCAGAGGACATTTGCAATTAACATCGTCTACGATCTTACGACCATGACTATTGAATTGAGTGCTTCTAGCATTGAGCTGGAGAACCTGGAGGTCGGGATCACAACTCTGGAGGTAGAGTTGCTCACTTTAAAGTGGGAGTTTGCAAAGAAGCATGATAAACACCTTTAGCGCAAGGGAGGGTCGATCAGTTAGCCGATGTTGTATGGTCCCAAACGACCACCATCCGTCGACTATCTCTGTCGGTAGATAAATAGAAGACCACCTTACAAGCCGCGAAAAGCCAATTGGAAATGGTATAGGTGTCAATACAGCATTTTACATCTTTTGAGTTATAATCTATAATAGGCCTCATTATCAATACAAATGACCGCTGAGCCCTTTTTGTACTTTGTTAACTTTTTCCACTTTTCATTTACGACTAACTGCTGACTCATCCCTATAAAATCGATGTGATGTGGGCTAGCTCTGAATTTATAGCCTTAATTACTTCATGCCCCTAGTTGCTTGGAACATGTAGCGATTGTGTCCCCATGATCGCTCTAGATCGTGGGTACTTGGACTGCTTATTTAAACAACATCTGACTTTCACTTGGGCTCAGATTACACTTTTCTTTACGATTCCTCTTTACTTTCCCCATGGCTTTCAACCCTCCCTCTTTCGTTACTAGTGTTGAATATTATTTGAAGGAGATTTTTGAATGGGGTTTGAGAGAATTATCTCAATGCACGTTATTGTTTGATACTAATTTCTTTATAAGGGAATCATCAATCTACATCTGAATCAGAGGCTAAGCTTGGGAAGCTCGTTCAAATGTTGAAGCGTTTGTATGTCATGGGAGATAGATTCCATGAACTGACCTTTACTAACAAAGCAAACTCGGAATACCTTCAGTAACAAGCTTTGGCCAAGGAGGAATCTACATCGATGAGTAAGGCTAAGAACTAGCTTGGTATGACCGATTGTAGTGCATACAGATGCATCAACTCAATCGAACCATGCTAAGGATACTGCAGTCTTATCGAGTGGGCTAGTAGAGGAACTGAAAGGGCGAGAGTATACCTTTTATGCCAAGGATATGGCCGATCCAGAAGATCTCTCATTCCTAGATGCACAAATTGCTCTGTACCAAGCTTGATCGAAAATAAGCTTCTGCACTAAGAAAGCGATCAAGGATGCAGTTTCTTTAAGTGACCTTCACATTCACTAAATGCTTCATCTTTTGCCACTTTTCATTGAAAAGGGGCAAGCTGGGCTTTAGCATAGGAGAATAATGAAGCTGAGATGCAAGCCCTCCTTATAGAATTTGAGGGGATGAAAATCTTAGTTGTTCGACTGCTTACAAGCTCTTTTACCATTTTATTTCCTTTCCAGCACAATGCAACTGATGAGTCTGCAGAACTTAGAACAAACTTTTTCAATTAATAAATTTGATGTGTTTCAAATACACATGCCTACACAAGGCAGTATGTCCTACAAAAGGACACTATACGTATTCTCCCGTCGAAGGCCTACGAAAGGTCTTAGTGAGTTTGAGAACAAATTCTAAAACCAAATCCTACATAAGTGCTTCAGACTCTTATGGACTCTATTACTTACTTGTAAGTGAGTGAGCCCCACTTTTAGTACATGCTGATGACGATCTTCGTCGTGCTGAAGAATCTTTAGCTCCTTTGATATGCAACAACTATAGATGCTCTGATGCAATCGTCAGTTGTTCGGTCAAGGTATTTTGGTGAATCTTATCTATTGAATGTGGGTCTTTAAGCGTGGATGAGATTCCCAAATATGAAGCATTCAAAGGGTTCTAGCTCAATGATTTAACAATGAGTGAGTTGCTGGAAGATCCTTGAATGGTGGAGTTCATTCTTTAATTATTGCATTTAAGATAGGGTTGAAGGATGAACTCCCATGAGAAAGGGACTTAGGATGGTAGGTAGTATTCCTATAACAATAACTCTCTTAAATCTCACTATTTTTCTCTTTACGAAACCAAGAAAGCAACCCTCAATAAATAGGCAATGAATCCTTAATGGTTAAAAAATGGGCAGAAATCTGTCAGGGTTCAATGTCATCAAAGTTGCCTTCGATGACTCGAACCGACTTCTGTAAGTGCTATATTGTATAAAACATGCATTTGTTTGTCAAATTTCATTTAGAAAAAATAGCTTATGAAGTGGTCTGTCTAATGTGGATCAAGATGGAAAATTCAAGACCTTACTTTAAGTTCAAGACCTTATTTCAAGTCAAGATAGTTCACAATCTACTAAGTTCAAGACTCTACCGAAGTTCATGAAGTAAATCAAGATGGAAAGTTCCAACTTTACTAAATTCAAGTTCTATTACACTTCTAGTAGAAGATTAAGTTCGATCTTCAGCTTCTAGTTCTATTGAAGATTCAAGTAGAAGAACAAGTTTCGAAAAATTCAAGCAACTTCAATGTTCAGTCTTTCCAGGTATAACAGACCCTAGAAAGACCTTAGACTTAGGTTCTTTTAAGAGACAAACTTATATGGGTTTTTATACTTTATATAGGCTAAACTTTGACTAGTCTAATCTTAGGTTCGACTAGTCTAAGCTGTGGCTCGACCAGTCTAAGAAATCTTCGACCAGTCCAAGTTTGAATTCAGAAAAATGGATTTTTCTATTGCTTCCTCGACCAGTCGAAGAGGGACCTTCGACCAGTCGAGGTGTGCTCGACTCGAAGTCCAGTGACCAAAATCTAGCACCCTCAACTAGTCGAGCAGGGCCTTCGACCAGTCGAAAAAATGTTTTATTTAATTGCACTCAAATTTTAAAAATTTATTAGATCTTAGACGAGCCGAAGAAGACCTTAGTGAGTCAAAGCAATAACTTTTTAGCTTATAAATAGAAGCCTTCTCTCAATCTTTCATCAGGAGAGAAAGAAGTCCCCATTATTGTCAAGTTGTTGCATGGTATTTTTAATATTTCTTTAATAGCTTTTTTTTTTTCAATTCTTAGATCTCCTGTTTTATGAATCTTATTTTATAAAGAGAGTACATACTCTTCTTTGAGATCTTGAGGAATTCAAACAAGTAGCCATTGGTTTGAATCGATTTAAAATCAATCTAGAACCTAGAACCCTTATTTATGTGACTGGACATTGAACAATCTACTTCAAGAGAAGCGATTCTATAGGCTATATCAAGAGATACGTCTTCAAGGTGAAGATAAGTATATTTTATCTTTTATATTTTAGTTTTATTTAGATAGCTAAAAAATCTCATTTGTTGGTTTTTCTGAGATAGCCAGAAAATCTCAGTGAAGGATTTTTGTTTGTGATAGCCCGTTAAAATCATAATTGTATCAGGTTTTAATGTGATCTGATGAAAACCTTGTTTATACTAAAAGCCAATTTCATGTAGATAGTGATTATTGAGAGTAGAGTAGGTGTGGCTATTTGAGAATAGTTGTTGTACACACCGAACCACTATAACTTTTAGTGTTGTGGTGAATGTTTACTTTTTTTGCATATGTGGAGAATGGTTGTAATTTTATTTATGAAAAAGTGGTGAATGTTTGCAATAGATAGGTTTCTTGTCTCTTACTTAGTTTGAGATCTTGATCCTTACAATTGTTTATGAAATAAGGTTGTCTTGCCTAAACTTTGTTTTGGGTGTAGGTTATCCTATGAACTAGTTTGAATCAATTGTTCAATACTAGTGCGATTGAGTTTTCAAAT
This sequence comes from Magnolia changhungtana, assembly GCA_030180095.1. Lineage (NCBI taxonomy): Eukaryota > Viridiplantae > Streptophyta > Magnoliopsida > Magnoliales > Magnoliaceae > Magnolia > Magnolia changhungtana. The sequence continues at coordinate 313,754 of JASAUF010000393.1, read as the reverse complement.
TTATTTATTATTTCAGCAATTTAATTTTTATTTGGCATAGTCCTATTCACCCCCCCCCCCCCCCCTTCTAGGATTGTTAAGCTCACCCTTTTCAACTTCGATTTCATCGATTCCTTGCACAAAAATAATCTTGTATGTGCTTGGACAGTTTTGCTCGATGTTATCGAGTGGTCTTCGATGTCATCGAAGGGTACCTTCGATGTCGTCGAATGACTTCTCTATGTCATCAAGATTTCTACCAAAAATACTTGAAGCTAGCTAGAGAGTTTTGGGTTCCAAAATTCAATGTCATCGAACCTGCTACGATGTTATCGAAGTTTGAATTTTGATGTCATTGAAGGTAGTTCGATTATATCGAATAATTCATGATTTCCTTCAAAAAACTCTCTGGACATATTGGTCCCTTTTTCGATGTCATCAAATAGTCTTTTGATGTCATCGAAGTTTAAATTTCGATGTCATTAAAGGCAGTTTAATTACATCAAGTAATTCATGATTTTCTTATTGAACTTGCTGGACAATTGGGTGCCTATTTTTCGATGTCATCGAAATAGGTTCAATGTAATCGAGAAATTCTCCAGACATGTGGATTGGTTGCTGGACATATTTGGGCACCTTTTTGATATCATCGAATAAAGTTAAATGTCATCGAAACTTGAGTTTCGATGTCATCAACAGTCGCAAAAAAACTTATTTTCCTTTTTAAATAGCATTTCAACTGAAACCTTTGTAATCGTAAGTTTTTCTAAGGTTTTCTTAGTTGATCTTGAGCAAACTTATATTATGAGGGGGTTCTTATACTCGGATGTTTTGATCATGGGATGTGAGGCTTAATTTACCTTTAAGAATTTATGATCTTTCCGTTCCTGTTGAGATTTCACCCGTATAGTCTTCAATGTGGGGCTCACTTGACTCTATGACTCAACCGTCATGTAGATCGACAAACTAGGGTATTTTTAATCTTCCCCTTTGTAAATTACGTGACAAAACACTTAAGAACCCTAAAGTGTGTATATAATACAAAATTACACACTTGTTTACAACTCAAACAATAAATATTTACAAATACAAAACTTGTTTACTTGAGTTAAGCCACTGCTCTCCCTATCTTCCTACATCATGTGATCAAGATAACATGCACATGTTTTTGTGGAAGTGTAGTTCTCCCCCTTTTTGTCAGTCATTGGCAAATTAAGGGTTAGATGAAATACACATGTTCGAATAATTTTAAGTTGGAGAATCAAATACTTATCTATAAGAAAAAATAGATCAACCACCACATAACTTAATATGAATTGAATATGCATATCCAAAACATCATTGTTCATATAAAAGTAGGTATAGCAAGAATGCTTAAGATTGGCATAAATATCCAAAAAAAAATGTATCATCATCTAAAGGAAGTAATCCAAACCACGGGTAGAAAAAAATAATAATTTATGACCGTACTAATCATCAGATGAACCAGAACATTCAAAAAGATATTTAATGTTGCTGGCTAAAACTTCGGGTTAGATGGAACACCCTTATATGGATCATGACGGCTCAGAGTCAACTCCACAATGTGTTCTGTAGTATGCTGTAGAGCGTCAAGCCTTAGTTCAATACCAGAAAGTCAGCTTTTACATTGTCTAACATGCTCTTCAATGTTGGATTGGCCATTTGGAATGTACCTGATGAGATCATTTTGGCGAAGAAAATTATAAATGCTGACCAAGTTAGGGCTTTGTGAGAGTACAGGAGTCTAATAAGAATCTTTGGCAATTAGCACGATAGTGTTTTGATCCTCATCTCCTTCGAAGCTCGTATTGTGTCCAAGAGTAAGACACACAACATAGAGGATCCTAAAAAAAATTATACTCGAAATTGGAGACCAAACCTAAAGAAATAGAGACGTAATCATGGATACCTGAACTTAGGAGAGATAAATAGATAAATGATTCGCAAAGGATATGTCCACGAAAGGTCCACTGAAGAGGAGAAGGAAGGGCAGCCACTTGGAGAAGAAATGAGGAAAAATGGAAATTTTTGTGCACGCTTGAGTTAAATACATGCAGGATTTTTTAATATCATCGAACCTGTTCGATGTCATCGAATATGCGTTTAATATCACCGATCCTCCCCCGACGATTCATCTCCTCTGTGCACCTCGATGCCATTGGAGTGTGTTCGATGTCATTGAAGGTAACTTCGATATCATCGAATTTTTCATTGAAACATAATTTTTAGCTTTTTCTATACATTTCGATTTAAAAATGGACATGTACAAAAATATATACCTATCAAGCAAGATTTGTACAAGGTTAACAAAATTGCACACACATATTCAAAAACAATAATTAGGATAAAAATCCTCGAATATAGCATTTAAAGCAAATGGGGTAATTAATAGGTTTAAACAGCACAAACTCTAATAGATTTTTAGAAATCTCCATATCTATTGGCATCGAGTGGTTTCGTTATTCCGGTGACCTGCGACCTGTAATCGGCTTTTGCGCATGACCATGAGTCACACCCTGCCAATCTGAGTCGATTCAACCTGAGACTTGTACCTTAGTGACTGCTTTGTCGTTGCAGTTCTGATGCCACGTCTCGCGCGCCGAGGCAATACCCATGCCAGGAGATGTGGGCCAGCGTTCAGTTCGAGGAAAATGCTGAGCATTTGCAATTCCGAGAGAATCTCTACCCAATATATCCCATCAATCCCATCAATGGTCCAGTACACACATCACTCCACCAATCACTCAACCTATCACTTAACCCATCATAACTCATACCTCTCTTACACAAGTAACCCCAAAAGTCAACAATCCCTTACACAACCCATCCCTCTCTCCCACCCATCACTCCATCACCCATCCCTCTTTCTCCTTATAACCCACTCTCTCTCATTTCTCAAACCAATCTCCCAAGCAACCAAAAAAACCCACGTCCAAGCTCTCCCAACCTCTATGAGAGAGTTTTGTGTGTGGCCCACTTCCTAATCCTCTTATCTCCCATCTCAACCCTCCATACTCCATCATCTTCCATTGAGATCGAAACCAAGGAGCAAAGGAAGCCATAGGAGCTAAGAAGAAGAGATCTAAAGTGGGTGATCCACCGTTAATTTCGATTTTTAAGGGCCCACTCATTGTGGGACCCACTTGATGTATGCATTATATTAGGGAGGGCCCAATAGTGGCGGGGTCCCTCCTCTTCTCATTTTTCTATCTCTCTCCGATGAATGACGGTGTGTGTGTGTGTGTGGCCCACCATGAAGTATGTACTTTATCCATGCCGTCCACCGAGTGGCCCACATGGCAGTCCGTTTGGACAGGCCCGAATGAAGGAAAACACAAGTATCACCGGAGATGATGTGGGCCACACGTGTGGACCTCACCATGATGTAGGTCTCTGTATTGACGTCAGAAGGGAGTAGGGACCACTCCACACGTACTGCACGTGTGGAGATGGGCCCACAATGGTGCAAGCACCAACCATCTAACCGTTCATCCAGCATCCAGAGAGTCTGGACGCTGGCACCTCTCACACCCTCCCACACACACACACACACACATATATATATATAATATAAGATATATATAATATAATATATTATATTATATTATAAAGTAGTTGTTATGGTGGGCCACTCCCATGTGGGACCCACCATACCTACAACAGCTATATAAGCAGTTGTATTTACGTCAGCTGCTCTGAGAGAGGGGAGATCCTCACCATCTAGAGGTTTGGATGGTGGGACTCACCGTGATGTATGGTTTCATCCACACCGTCCTTGGTTGGGACGGTGGATTCACACCATGATGCATGTGTTGTATCCCTACCATCCATCTATTTATGTGGGGCCATCATGTTGTATGGGTTTTTCATTGCCGTCCAGCATGCTAGATAGGTGGGACCCACCTTATGGATGTATTTCATCCACACTGTTCATCCTTTTAGCGACCTGTCTGAGGTTTGAGACAAAATAAGATAGATCCTGTTATCAGGTGGACCACACTACAGTGAACAGTGGAGTTTAACGTCTACCATTGAAATCCCTTTTAGGAATATAAAAGTTTTGAATCAACATAATATTTGTTCCCCCCCCCCTGTTCAAGTCCTTGTGACCTTATGAACAGACTGGATGGAAAATAAATACTATGGTGGGGCCCACTGGAATTCAACAGTGGAAATCATTATCACCACTGCCATTTGTGGTTTGGTCCAGATGATCCTTGGGATATGATTCATTTTGTGGTAATGCTCTAAATGATCTCTAGCTATAAATGAATGGTGTGGTTAGTTTGGGCTCATTCGACTTGGCCCATTTGATTTGGCCCATTCAATCGGCCCATTTGTATCAACCCATGTGGTTTGGCGCATCTAATTTGGCCCATTTGATTCGACCCATGTGATTCGGCTCATTTGAAATAACCCATTTGATACGACCCATGTGATTCGGCTCATTTGATGTATTTGGGGCCCATTTAGTGAGGCCCGATTGATGTACTTGGGACCCATTTGATAAGGCCCGATGTGATATATGAGGCCCTTATATAAGGCCCAGCTTGTTGTATTTACGGCCCATCCATTAAGGCCCAATATGATGTATTCAAGGCCCATTGTGATATATTCGAGGCCCATGGGTGTGGCCCATTGTGATACATTTGAGGCCCTTGTATGAAGCCCAATGCGATGTATGTGAGGCCCAATGTGATGTATGCATGGCCGTTATGTTGTGTATGAATCCCTTATGTGGGCCACTCTTTGGGAGTAATGTTAGTTAGATGTCCGCATTGATGGGCAATGATGGTTAAATGTCCTCATTGTGACCTTCCCTTAGGCTTTGTTAAGCCCATTTGCATCATTCTCTAAGTGGGTTGACCCTAATTGTTGGGCCCCATTTGCATGATCCATCTATTCTCATTGGGCTATCCTGAGATGTTGGGTCCCCATTGGTTGTTAGTAAGATTACTTCTTTTATTTTAGAGTCCATCTAGGTCTCATTTGGGCCTCCTAGGGCATCTAGCGGGTCATGCAATAGTATGGTGAAGGAACCCTTTCTGGATCCCTAGGATTATGGGTAGGCTGCTTAGGCCCAACCTTGATATAAGGGAGAGTACATCACCATCATATAATATGCTTAGAATAGCTCCACAATCCGTGCCCATACGCATCATATATATGCTTGATGTGAGGAGTGATTGATCATAGCACATACCATTGGACAGACCATTATGGGACTCCCTGATGGAGGGAGTTGCCAACATGAGCGCGCGGTATGTGTAGGATTGTTGCATGACTAGATAGTGTGATTCATGTATTTTACATTGTGTGACATGATTACTATATGCCCTAGTGACACCAAGGCTGTAGCCTTCACAGGCGTATCGTGATTGATGGGATTGGACACCAGAAATCTTGTTCTATATGGGGTGCTATAGATGTCCCTGGATGAAATTTTCTAAACCCTTATGGTACTAGGAGGTTGCTCCAATGTCTAGACCGAGTAGGTACATGAGCGTTGAGTGCCAATGACCAGAAGGTCATGCTTTCCACTGTGTCATGGTCGGTTGGAAGGGGGTGCGGCCTTACCCGCCAGAGAGAAGGGGGCAAATCTAGGCTAAGTTTGACCAGCTAGAGGAATGGGTCCACTATCAACGAGCTAAGCCTGATATTGGCAGGAAGATAGTGAGGTCTCTTTCACTCACCTTATTGCGCATGATGGGGTGACAATCTGGTTTGGAGTGCATTAGACCCCGGTGATATTCCAGAGTTGAGTTGCATTGATATGTGGACTCAGATAAGGATTGGTATGCTTGAGTTGCATCTCGCATCGCATGGCCTTGGTATGGCCGACATCATCCGAGCCTTATATCGCATAGCCTTAGTACGACCAATAGTATTCATGTATTCATCAACATATTCCGTATTACTCTGATATTGCATAATTGTATTACTACATTGTGAAACACTTTCACCACCCTCTAAGCTTTCTGTAAGCTTGTGCATAACCCTTGCATGTAGGTGACATTGGATCGTAGCAGCGCTGAGGCAGGAACACATAACAGATCATCTTGGAGCTTTTGTCTATAATCATTGTATTTCTCTTTATGCGCACTGTACTTTTAAGTTTTTTCTCATAGTGAAAATATGATAGAGTTTTTTGTTGTTGTTTGTGGGTTAAGCCTTTGGTTATGCTTATTACGAATCTAACCGATGTTGAAAATCCTCCTTATAGGATCCCAGGATCGGAACTTGGTAAAAAGATGCCAGGAGTCGAGAATGGGGTAATATAGAGGATGTCGGCACCAGATTCGGCGATCGGGAATTTTATGAGCCCAGTTTTTAAATTCGGAGCATGACAGAAGTTGGTATCAGAGCATAGCTTGGGAATAATTGAGAACAACACTACATGTTTGTTATAAATTTAGAATGATTAAGTCCCGAGTTCGAACAGCTTAGCGATCTTCTATTACAGACCCTTAACGTGCATGCCTTTAAGAGTTTTCAAGGTTAATAGGAGCCTTTACTCTTTCCTGTAGGAAATGCCGCCCAGGAGAGCGACCCAAGTGACTCTCGCTCCACCACCTCAGACTCCAACTCTATCACCTACGATCCCCACTCCACCACTAGAGATTCCTACTCCCCAGCCTAAGGATGTCACTCCTCTACTAGAGACCGGTACGGATCCGACCATACCCATGAGTATCTCCCAGGTTGTGACAGTCGCCCTTCATGGGCAAGGTAGGCACCCCGTTGTTTCGCCAGCCCAAACAGAGCAGGAGCGTGCGAGTGCCCTGCTTCGAGATTTTCGGCAGCTCATCCCTCGCGTTTCCAAGGCTAGCCAGACCCGACAGTAGCCGAGAGATGGCGCTCCGATGTGGAGAAGATATTCAATAAGAAGGGATGTACGACCTAGCGGCGATCCGATTAGCTGTATTTCTTCTCTAGGGAGAGGCTGAGTACTGTTGGGCATCAGTCTCCCAAGCAGCAAGAGTAGATTTTGAGTGGACCTGAGGATTTTGTAGATCGGTTTGATCGACAGTAGTTTCCTGATCACATCCGACGATAGCGAGCATTGACGTTCGAAGCCCTAGTGCAGGGAGATATGACGGTGACTCAGTATGCAGCTCATTTTGTAGCGTTGTCGAGATTTGTGCCATACTAAGTAGATGATGAGGAGAGGAGAGCCCGCCTCTTAGAGCACGACTTGCGTTACAGTCTTCGAGGCCGTGTTATTGGGCATGAGTTCTCGACTTTCGAGGGGGTGGTATAGAAAGCTCAGATTTTTTAGGCTAAGTGGGCTGGTTCTCAGAGTGATCGCGGTCAGAGGAGAGACTGAAAGAGGCAGGTTCCCTCCAGTGACTCCCACAGTGTCGACCACAGCAGAGGTGCATGGGTCGCCCAGCCTTTCGAATGCCAGCAGCACCACCTCTCAGGAAGTTTACTGGCACCTGTTTTGGGTGCGGTGTGACAGGGCACCGTATCTGGGAGTGTCCTTGTTCCCAGTAGCAGCAGAAGCCGAGAGGTTCACAACAACCTCCACCATAACAGTAGCAGAGACCCCCACAGTAGCCTCAACCACCGAGGCCCTCTCAGCAGCAACATTAACACTAGCCTTCATGGCCGCAACAGTAAAGGCAATAGTTTTAACCGCCTCAGCGACAACAGCAGTAGCAATATGCTCAAAGGGGACAAGCACCTCTCTAACCGACTTAGGCCAGGTTCTACGCGGCTCAGCAGGACTCGCAGTCATCCGGAGGGGTCATCGAGGGTATACTTTTAGTTTCTGCATGCATCGCACGTGTGTTGTTTGATTCTGGTGCATCATATTCCTTTGCGGCTGAAAGTTTCTGCTGATCGACTGGTTTGCCATTGGAGTATGCATGTGAGGGCTTGTCAGTATCGACTCCCTTGGGGAAGACTGCAGTGTTGGGCTGATCTTGTTCGTCTTGCCCTATTCTGGTTAGGGATATCTTTTTGCCCATCGATTTGTGTAACACCTCGTACTTTTCAGTACTCGGGTGTTACCGTATAACCAAACTTAGCATAAATACAAGTCAGGCTTAAGTAAACATTCACGTTCATCTTCGAGACAAACCAGCATGTCATCAGTGCAACCCATTGTTAGGACTTTGGTCACCTCAATAGATGGATTAAACCATCCAGTAATATTTAATAAGGATATTTTCTTTATTTATTATATTATGAACGTTACACAAACATAGATGTATTTTGATAATTTATTTATCATATAGGAATGTATGAAAATGTATCGATATGTATATATTTAATGTATAGAAAATATTACGAAAATAATATTACATTAAACAAACATAATGAATAATAGTTTTACAATGTATAATGGAATTTTAAATATTAATGTAGTATTAAATATCTTTATAAATATGTATACAAAAATTTTTAAACATCGTAATAGAATAGTATATTACTTAGCAATGTGATTTTAAATATGACATTATACAATTTTCAATTCATATATATGTGTAATATGATATCGTATATTACGAATTATATATTAATAAATATGTGACCAACAACATGTATATAGCAGTATGTTAATACTAAAAATTATATGTATATATGTGTATAAGATTTTAATTATTTTAATTATAACTAATATACAAAAATAATAAAAATTATATTAATATTAGTATCGGCTAGTAATATATAATAAAAGTCTTCCAAATGGCCCACTGGGATGTTTTAACCGTTGACGTCCAACTTCGAGATGATCCGACCCTTAGACCAACAAGAATCCTCAAGTAGGACCCTAAATCTAAGTGTATGGCCCACCAAAGCTTTGGATTTGCCCCATCTTGGGCATGATATCCTAATAGGACACATATGGCTAGATGAATAGGATAGATCCACCAAAGCCACTATAGTGGACCCCACATTGAGTGAGTGTGTATAAAGGACAAGAGTACCAGCTGTGCACCAGACCACCATTCTCGGTCAAGTTGCGTGGACTCGACGTTTTCCAAAATGGGAGAGGTTCCTGCCTACGGCCATTTGGAACGGCTTGTGTTTCTCCCTTCTAGTTTGATCAAGATGTGGGCCATCATCTCATTCCAGTCAGAAAATCTAAACCACTCATCTAATGGAGCGTCCACGCCTGACCAAAGCCTCATCCATTTCACACGATGACAAGCACACGCGTGGGCACAAGCTCCGGCACAAGCTGACAGTGTGCTGAAAGTTCTTCCCAAAAATGAAAATTTTCTGTTATTCCTTCTGTTTGCTAGGAGGGCGATCCGAGTGATGCAGAATCCCACAATCTCAGCCATCCACATGGGTGTAAGACCCGTATCATAGACCGTACAATTTCGTAGGCTTTCACGGTCCTCTCGATCAAATTTTGGCAACCCTCGACTTGTATCTGATGTTTGCAAGCGATCCTAAGCTGAGTCTTGCATACTAAAGTCGGCTCAACTCGAAACTTGTACTCTAACGACCGTTTCATCACCGCGGTTCCAACGCCGCGACTTGCACACCGATCTGATACTCGGGCCAGGAGATGTGAGCCCACGTTCATTCTGAAAAAACGCCGTGCATTGTGAATTTTAAGAGAATCTCTACATGTCCCATCAATCAATAAATCAATCAAGTCAAATACACACCATACCTTAAGTATAAGCAACCCATCCCTTTCCCTTTCCCAAATTTAACTCTCTCTCTCTCTCCACCCATCCCTCTCTCACCCAAATTTTAACTAAGCCTATACCCTAACTGTCCTTTCCGTATAACACCCATCCCATATCATCCCATCATCCCATCACTTCTCTCTCTCTCTCTCTCTCTCTCTCTCTCTCTCTCTCGCTCTCTCTCATTTCTCAAACCTCCCAAGTAACACCCAACGTTCAAGCTCACTCTCCCAAATCCAAGTGTGGTCCACTTTCCCACTCTCTCATCTCTCATCTCAACCATTCATTCATCATCTACCTCCATCAAAATTGAAGGCAAGGAGCATAGGAGTCCAAGGAGCTAAAAAAGGAGGCCGATAGGTGGGTAATCTACTGTCAATTTCAATTTTAGGGCCCACTTGTTGTGGGACCCACTTTGATGTATGCAATGTAGAGAGGGGCCCATAGTGGCGGGGTCCCTCTATCTCACTGTTTCTCTCTCTTTCTCTCTCTATTTCTTTCTCTCTCTCTTATATGGATGGTGTGTGTGTGGCCCACCATGAAGTATGTATTTTATCCATGTCATCCACCGAGTGGCCCACATGGCAGTCTATTTGGACGTGCCCAAACGAAGGAAAAAACATAAATATCAGCTTGATCCAAGAGTGTGGCCCACCTAACATGGGACCATCATATTTTGTAGGGCCATCCAAACCATCCATGTGGGGCCTATAAGTGGGGTGTACCCCTTTTATCCAGGCCATCCAGCATCCCTGGACGCTGGACACTGCCACCCACATAGTTTCACACACCCACACATACGTATATACATATATGTATTATATATAATATTATATTATATTATATAATATATGCTCTGGTGGGCCACTGCTACGTGTGGACCCACCATGGTTTCATGCACTAAATCAGCACCGTCTAGAGCACCTTGGGGTCTAGACGGTGGCTTTTTTTTTATAATTCATATACATTATGTATATTATAATATATTATATCATATATGTTATAGTGGGCCACTACATGGACCGCACCATGATGTATGGTTGCATCTGCACCATCTAATTGCTAGATAGTGCAGCAGGCTTGACTTTCAAACCGCCCATCCATTGGAGCAGCCCCACCATGATGCGTGTGTTGTATCCCTACCGTTCATCCATCTGACGTGCCATACACGGTCCCACCATGATGCGTGTGTTGTATCCTTACCGTCCATCCAATTTTGAGGGGCCATATGTGATGTATGGGTCTTATCCACATCGTCCATATGATGGGACGGTGGGCCCCCTTTTGATGCATGTAATCTATATTCATCTGTCCATCAGATTGGACGTGGGCCCACCATACCGCATGTGTTTTATCTAAACCGTCCATACATTTGGTAAGCTCATCCTTGGGCCTAAGACTAAAAATAAGACAGATCTATATCAAGTGGACCACACTGCAGAAAATAGTGGGATGAACGTCCACCATTGAAACCCCTTGGGTTACAGGAATTTTGGACCAATACAACATTTGTTTTTCCTCTATATCTAGGCCTTCGTAACCTTATGAACAAGCTGGATGAGATATAATACTACGGTGGGGCCCACTGGAATTTAATAGTGGAAATCATCATCACCACTGTTAGGTGTGGTATGGTCCAAATGATCCTTTGGACATGTTTCATTTTTTTTATATACTTTACAATGGTCTCTAACAATGGATGTTTAGTGTATTAGAATCGGCCTATTCAACTTGGCCCATTTGATTCAGCCCATTTGAATTAGCCCATTTGATCGGCCCATTTGGTATGGCCCATTTGATTAGCCCATTATATTCGTCCAATTTAAATTGGCCCATTTGAATTGGGCCCTTTAATTCAGCCAATTTGATCGGCCCATTTAAATTGGCCTGTTTGATTCGACCCATTTGATGTAGCCCATTTGATGCACGACTGACCCATTGGAGTGGCCCATATGATGCGGCCCACTTGAGGTATATGTGGCCCAATGAGACATATGTGAGGCCTTTATGTGGGCCGACTGTGATGTATATGAGGCCATTGTGACGTGAGATTGACCATAATGTATGAAATGATGTTTTTGGCGAACATGCCTTGGGAGCAATGATGGTTTGACGTCCATATTGTAAGAACAATGATGGTTAAATGTCCGCATTGTAACTCTCCCTAGGGCCCATTGGTAGGCCCATAGTTGTAGTGTGTAAGCCGTCTAGGCCCCTCTTCGTTATGAACAGGATCCATCACCACATAATATGCTTAGTATAGTTTCATGATTCATGCTCATACGCATCATATGTATGTTTAATATGAGGAGTGATTAATCATAGCAGATGCCTTCGGTCAGATTGTTTATGGGCTCCATGATCGGCGGAGTTGCCATTCATGAGTCCGCGATACGCGCAGGATTGTTGCATGAGTGGTAGTATGATTCATTTACTCTGCATTTGTATGACATGATTTCTATACGCCCTAACGACATCAGGGCTATGACCTCCATAGGCACAACATGGATGGCAGGATCGAACACTAAAAATATTATTACTAAGCATTGGGGCACTATAGATGTCCCTGGGTGAAAATCTCTAAACCCGATGGTACCAGAGGATGACTACAACATCAATACCGAGTGGATACATGAGCGCACAAGGGCCGAATACTAGGAGGCCGCATCTTTCACTGTGTCGTGGTCGGTTAGAAAAGGGTGTGGCCTTACCTACCCGAGTGAAGGGAGCATTATTAGGCTGAGTTTGACCAACTCGTGAATGGGGCCGCTATCGACGTGCTGGATAGATATTGGCAGACTATTAGCCGGGTGGATAGCGAGGTTTCTTACGCTCACTTGGACTGCATGCCTAGGAAAGGGGCAGTGCCATTTGGAGTGTACTAAACCCCGGTGATTATCTAGAATGAGAACGGTACTGATATTTAATGCTCTAATGATAAGTTGCATTGATGTGTGGATTTGAATGAGGATTGGTATGCTTGAGTTGCATCTCGCATCGCATGGTCTTGATATGGAAGAAAACATTTATATTTTGTACCACATATCCTTGGTATGGCTGATTGCATTCATGAACTCATCAGCATGATTCCACATTACTCTGATATTGCATTCTAAGCATGCTCGTATTACGCACACACTTACACCACCCTCTAAGCTTTCCATAAGCTTATGCACGATTGATGCATGCAGGTGACGCCAGAACGTATCCGTAGCATAGTCGTAGCATGAGCATACATTCTAGCTTCAGAAGTTTTCATTATCATTATCTTGTATTCTCCTTCATACGCATTGTACTTTAAAGTTTTTTATTATAGTGGATTTTGTGATGGTGTTCTTATGGTATTTGTTCATGGGTTATGCTTATGGTTATGCTCATTACGAATCAAATTGATGTTAAAAATTCTCCTCGTAGGATCCCAGGATTGGAACTAGTGTATGGGTGCCGAGGAACTGAGAATGGGGTATTATAGAGGCTGTCAGTGCCAGATTCAGCGATCGGGAATTTTGTCAGCCCAGTTTTTGAGTTTGGGTCGTGATAGAAGTTGGTATCAGAGCATAACTTGGGAATAATCGAGGACAACATCACATATCTAGTATGAGTTTAGGACAATTAGGTTCCAAGTGCGTAACCTTCCGATTTAGTCCCCTAACGTGCCTTCAAGAGTTCTCAAGGATTGATAGGCGCCTTTGTTCTATTCTATAGGACATGCCGCCCAGGAGAGCGACCCGAGTGACTCCTGCTCCACCACTTGAAATCTCTGCTCCCCAGCCTGAGGATGACATTCTTCCACTAGAGACCGGTGTGGATCCGACCGTATCCGTGAGTGCCTTCCAGTTACAGCAGATGTTGCAGGCTGTGATGGTTGTGCTTCAGGGATAGGGAAGGCACCTATTTGTTTCGCCAGTCGAGGCAGATTAGGAGTGTGCAAGTGCCCTTCTTTGAGAGTTCAGACAGCTCGATCCTCCGTGTTTCCAGGGTGAGCCAGATCCGATAGCAGTCGAGAGGTGGCACTCTGATGTGGAGAAGATTTTTGATACTATGGCATGTACGACCTAGCAGCGAGTCCGGTTGACAATATTTCTTCTCTAGGGTGAGGCCGAGCATTGGTGACCTCTGTTACCTATGTTGCATGGCCTGATTTCGTCTGGACATGGGAGGATTTTATAGACCTATTTGAGCAGTAATACTTCCCCGACCATATTCGTCATCAGCGAGCGTTAGAGTTCGAGACTCTGGTGTAGGGGGACATGTCTGTGGCACAGTACACGATAGTTTTGTAGCGATATCATGGTTTACGCCATATTTGGTTGATGATGAGGGGCGAAAGGCCCACCATTTTGAGAACAACTTACGTTACTATCTTCGAGGCCGTGTTATTGGGCATAAGCTCCCAACTTTTCAGGTTGTAGTACGGAGGGCTCAGATTTATGAGACTGAGTAAGCCGACATACAGAGCAATCGAGATCAGAGGAGAGGTCAGAAGAGGTAGGCCCCCTCCAGTAGCTCTCAGCAGCATCGATGGCCATAGAGGTATAGGATCCACCCATCCGCCAGAGCACCAGCAGCACCAGTGACACCTCTAGCGCCACCCCAACAACCGTTACATGGCTTGTTATAGATGTGGTGGGACAGGGCACCACGTGTATGAGTGCCCCCTCCCTCATCTGCAACATCCGAGAGGGCTACAGCAACCTCCAACATAGCAGCGATTGCAGCATCAGCCTCCATCACAGCAGCAGTGACCCCATCAGCAGCGACCGTAGCCACCTCAGCCGTCGAGGCCCCAGCAGCAACAGAGACAGCAGTATAGGGCACTGCAGAGGCACCAGCAGCACTAGGGACTTCAGAGGGGATAGACACCTCCCCAGTCAGCTCAACCTAGGTTCTATGCGGCTCAGCAGGACTCACAGACCTCCGGAGGAGTCTTTGAGGGTATACTTCTAGTCTCTGCATGCATCACTTGATTTTTATTTGATTTCGATGCTTCACACTCATTTATATCCGAGGGATTCTGTCGTTCAACTAGATTGCCAACGGAGTCTATTCGAGAGAGGTTGACCATATTGACACCCTTGGGGAAGACTACAGTATTAGGCTGCTTCTGTTCATCCTGCCTCGCGTTAGTGGGAGAGATTTTCTTGCCCGCTGACTTGTACGTGCTACCGATGTCAGATTTTGACGTTATCTTGGGCATGGATTGGCTTGCCGAGTACCATGCCATCTTGGACTGTTCCGAAAGGACAGTCACATTTTGCATACCAGGCTTACCGTAGTTTTAGTTCGTTGCCAAGCCTAGAGGAGAGCCATTATCTTTCTTAATGTCCTGCGCTATTGAGGAGCCTGTTGCCGCTTATATTGATCAGTTACCGATTATCTGTGATTTCCCCAACGTGTTCTAAGAGATTCCGAGATTGCCGTCGTGCTGTCATATTGAGTTCTAGATCGATCTTGTGTCCGGTACCGCACCTATCTCGAAGGCCCCATATCGTATGTCACCGATGGAGTTGAGGGAGCTACAGTGATAATTGGATGAGTTGTGTGAGTTGGGATTCATCCGTCTGAGTAGTTCTCCATGGGGAGTGCCGGTACTCTTCGTCAGGAAGAAGGATGGCTCGTTGAGGCTCTGCATGATTACCGCGGGCTCAACCGGGTCATGATCAAGAACAAGTATCCGCTCCCAAGGTTAGATGATTTGTTTGATCAGTTACAGGGTGCACAGTTCTTTTCAAAGATTAACCTACATTTCTGATTATCATCATATTTGGGTCCGAGAGGAGGACATTCCGAAGACGGCTTTCAGGACGCGTTATGGTCATTTCGAGTTTCAGGTCATGTCCTTTGGACTGACCAATGCACCTGCGGTCTTCATGCAGTTGATGAATGAGGTGTTTCATCCATATTTCAATTAGTTTGTTGTGGTCTTCATCGATGACATTCTGATATATTCGAGGACCCGTGAGGACCATATGCAGCATGTAGAAGTCACATTACAGATCCTTCGTGCCCACCGGCAGTATGCAAAGCTGGAGAAGTGTGAATTTTGACAGGAGGAGGTGAAGTTTCTCGGTCACATGGTGATAAGGGAGGGTGTCACAGTGGACCCCTCGAAGGTTGAGGCAGTGCGTCAGTGGAGCCTGCCCATGACTATGTCCGAGATCCGTAGTTTCCTTGGTTTAGCGGGATACTATCGGCATTTCATTGAGGGCTTCTCCCATATCGTAGCCCCGTTGACCAGGTTGAATTAGAAGGGCTCAGATTTTGTTTGTACTGACACCTGTAAGTGAGCATTTATGGAGCTAAAGGATCACCTCACATCCGCTCCTGTCCGCACTATTCACTCTAGGAGTGATGGATTTGTTGTATTTATTGATGCTTCACGTATTAGCTTGGGTACTGTCCTAATGCAGCAGGGGAAACTAGTGGCTTATGCATCTCTCTAGCTCAAGGTCCATGAGTTGAGCTACCCCACGCATGATTGGAGCTGGCAGCAGTCATCTTTGCACTGAAGGTATGGAGGCACTATCTCTATGGGATCAGGTTCGAGCTCTTCTCCGACCACAAGAGCTTGAAGTACCTATTCTCTTAGTCCGAGTTGAACATAAGGCAGAGGCGTTGGATGGAGCTCCTGAAGGACTATGATTTTGACCTCCAGTACCACCCAAGCAAGGAGAACGTGGTGGCGGATGCCCTCAGCCATCAGCCACTAGGCCTGGTGGCACACATGATGATTTAGAAGTGGAGGATGCTCGAGGATATAGCAGAGTATGACTTCGAGTTTGGTCTGCAGTCTTCTATCGTTTAGCTATTGAGCCTATCGATTCAACCCTCTCTTGTCGTAAGGGTGATCGAGGCTCAGCAGGCAGACAAGTCATTACAGGATTTTCGAGCAGATGCAGCATCTGAGAGTCAAACAGATTAACAGATTGGTTCTAATGGTGGACTTCGGTTCAGAGGCCGATCATCAGAGACCCCCTAGTCCATTGCAGCCATTGAGCGTCCCGATGTGGAAGTGGGAGCACTATCGACGGATTTCATTATGGGCTTACCGAAGACTCAGCGTGGTCATGACACCATCTGGGTTGTCATGGATTGTCTGACAAAGTCGACACATTTTCTCATGATTCGTGAGACTTGGCATTCAGACCGGCTCGCCAAGCTATTTGTTGATGAGATTGTGAGACTGCACGGTGTTCTTGTCTCGATCATTTTAGACCGAGACCCAAAGTTCACGTCTCAGTTTTGGGGGAGCTTTCATAGAGCGATGGGCACTGATTTGCAACTCAGCACCGCGTATCATCCGCAGACTAATGGACAGACCGAGAGGGTCAACCAGATCCTTGAGGATATGCTTCAGGCCTGCGTGATTAATTTCAGGGGTAGCTTGGATGAGCATCTGCGACTGGTTGAGTTCGCATATAATGACAGCTATAAGGCGACCATTGGCATTGCTCCTTTTGAGGCATTGTATGACAGACCATGCAGATCTTTGAGTTATTAGACCGAGGTCAAAGAGCAGCGCCTCCTAGGTCCCGAGCTCGTGCAGTAGATGTCAGAGGCTATCGATATCATAAGGCAGAGGATGCGTACAGCTCAGAGCCGACAAAAGAGTTTTGTTGATCGTCAGCATTGTCCCTTGGAATTCGTTGTTGGGGACAAAGTGTATCTCAAGGTCTTGCCCATGAAGGGCGTAGTTCGATTTAGAACGAAGGGCAAGCTTGCCCCAAGATTTATAGGACCTTTCGAGATCATTAGGCGTGTTGGTGTTGTGGCCTATTGGCTTGCTTTGCCAACTCAGTTGTCTAACATCCACAATATTTTTCATGTCTCTATGCCGAGGAAGTGTGGGTCAGACATCATTCCTGTTATCGATTGGCAGCCGCTAGAGGTTCATGAAGAAGCTTCTTACATTGAGTAGCTAGTTCGTATCCTCGATCGGAAGGAGCAGGTCCTCCGGACCAAGGTCATTCCCTTGGTGAAGGTTTAATGGGGTCACCATTATGTTGATGAGGCGTCTTGGGAGCGTGAGGCCGAGATTCGAGAGCACTATCCCTATTTCTTTGATGATTGATTATATGTTGTATCTTGTATGTTGTCTCCGATTTTATATGATGATGCTTTATTTTCTCTTTCTTTATGAGTTATGTCTAGTCATGATGATTGTGTAAATTTTGAGGATGAAATTTTTATTTGGAGGGGAGAGTTGTATGACCCGTATCCTAGACTGTACTGTCGAATTTCAGTAACCCTAGACCTGTATCTGACGTTTGCACCTGATCCTAATCCGAGTCCTGTATACCAAAGTCGGCTCGACCTGAAACTTATACCATATCGACCGCGCCGTCGCCGCGACTCGTGCACCGATCCGATACTTGGGCCAGGAGATGTGGGCCCGCGTTCATTCTAAAGAAACACCACGCGTTGTAAATTCTGAGAGAATCTCTACAACATGTCCCATCAATCAATCAATGAATCAAGTCAAATACACATTATCAGAAAACTGGGCAAAATCTATGGATAAAAGTCGTAGCTAAAGGTCTATGGCTACGGTTCAAGTCCGTAGCACGACCGTAGCCATTAGTACCGTAGTCATAGGTCTTAAAGCTATGGCTACGGATTGCATCCATGTCGGCATACGTATGCCATGTCGGGCCAAATGGGCAACAGATAGTTAGAGGAATTCCCCAAATGGGCAACAGACAGTTAGGAATTAGGTCCCAAATCGCATGCCATGTCGGCATACGTATTGTGCTTATGAACGTAAAAAGATAGCCTGCCTATTAAGCTAGACATGATTAAATAGGATAAGTCTGGACCGCGACAAAATTCCTTGGTAGAATTAGGCATCTCGCCACAAACTCACAACTGACCCCGAATCAACCACAATACCCTTCATCTTTAGCTCCTTTCTATGACCTTAGGTATCAATGCCATAATACACATCATTGATGAAAAGAAGACCAACATAGTGGGAGATCGCATCCCATTTCATGTCGAGGATAGGTCCTAAATTACACCTTGTTCCGATGTACGGAGCAGGACATAAACCTTGAGCCTTGAGGGTGAAAATAAAATTTTAAGGGGGGTAGACTAAAATGAACCAGGCTAGTATATACCCTACCACGCGTAAGAACTTGAAATCAATAAGTCTTAGGCAAATGAAATAATAGGAATCTTTCCTTATTACCCTTAGGCAATTTCGGGGATGAAATTTTGTTTTAAGGGGGGTAGATTGTAACGCCCTAATTTTTGCCAACCTGGGATTAGACGTCCTTAGGCAATGGGTCTATCCTAATACCTCATTAACTTGTCAGAACTGAATCCCAAAGTCTAAAGCCGCCTTTGAACTCATTTCCTTCACGAATCTCACCCTTCATCACCTTGACCTTCCAATTTTTCTAAGAACTTTCACCCTAGACACTATCATAAACTAGCTAAGTAGTATAACTTGGATCACTTTATATACAAACTACAAAGGCCTGAGTACCACCTCGACCAGAAATCATTTAGGACTAAATCCTTTAGAAATGAGACAAAGTAACTAGGTGTGAAACCAGATTAGCTACGAAATCTGTTTGAATCGCTTTAAATACGATCTGCAAGACCCAAAACTTGTAGAATCATTGACGCTAGGTTACCCTAAAATCTAGGATCAATCTCATTACCCGGCTGCTCTCGGGAGCACATCGAAACTCCATATCAGATCTGGACCCGCACGTCGGAAGTCCGAATAACTCAAAGTTAAGGAACTAGGACCGCCTCACTGGACTTGACTATCATCTCAAAAATCAGGTTCAGCCGATGTCCCACGGCCATTCGTTTGGATCCGGAGCGAGGGAGTGTGAAAAACACTATTCCCTTTACAAAATAAATATCTTGAATAGTAATCTGAGACTCGTCGGTTGCGGATCAGTTTTAAGCAACCAGACTGTCAGAATCTAACCAAATTATACCCTCGGATCAGGAAAAATTTCATACACATTTACATGTACTTGACATCTCCGATCGAGACCCACTGACCGTCGAACTGAAATTGGTCCGCCACGCATGATCTGGGTATCCGACCGAACCGAAAACTTAATAGAACGTAGATCCAGTGTTAGTGAGCTTAAGTCCGACCTTTGGCTCAAGGAGGCCCGCCAGAAGTGCTCCGTTGAGACGGAACAGGTCCGCTTTGGACATAACCTAAGTATACTTTGTTCTTGAGTCTATTTCAGTGAGTTTTGAGACTATATAAGGACCTTAAACCCTCTCCCATTCCAGCCATATGAATTTGGATTTGAGAGAGAGAAAAGAGAGAGAAAGTGAGGGAGATGTGGGAGGAACTCCCTGCTGCTGTTCCCTGCCGCTATTCGGGCTCCACCGCCTGATTCTCATCGCTTTCTACGATTCCTTGTCGTTTCTAGGTAAGAAACCCTAACCCTAATCTGTTTTAGGGTTGTATAGGTTGTAGGTTATGAAATAGCTAACTTTGTTTCGTTCTTTAGTCGCCAAACTCCCGTATACCTGAACCTTAGCGAACCTATCGACTCAGATTTTCTACGACACAAGGTGCGGACTTTAGGTGTATAGGTTATGGTTTTCAACGCTTTCAATGTCAGATAATGATAGATTCATGATCTGCATGCAATTGCACATGTACAAAATGCTTTCCGTTTTCTGTTTCGATTAGAATTGTAGAATTTGGAAATTCACATACTCTAGGTATTCGTATAAAATACCGTATACGTATTTTTTTAAAAAATTTGTTTGACATGTTTATTTGACGTATGGATATATGACGTATGGATAAAATACTTATTTGGCGAAAGGATTCGCCTAAATACATGTTTACTAATAAAAACTATGTATGTAGAAATACGGTATTGTAAGAAGTACCTTGTACATGTATATTTTAGTGATGTGTTTGTCATGATTAATTGTCGTATAAATATATTATGTGCGTATAAAACATTTGCTTGGTGAAGGGAATCGCCGTAATATATGTTCGCTTGTATACACTATGTATGTTGAAAATGCGTATTCTAGAAAATACTGTATACGTATAAATATTGGGAGATGAATTTATCATGATTATTTACTGTAGTAATATATTATACATGGATAAAATACCCACTTGGCTAAGGGATAGCCCTAATACATGTTTTACTAACATACACCATGTATGTTGTAATAGTGTATTCTAAGTGTTTGTGAAAATGATTGAATGAGTACCGAATTCTCATTCGTACTCGCCATGACTAGTTGTCATGGATTCATGATTGTTGTATTGGCAACCCCTTTTGACGAAAGGATTTACCCTAAATCACGCCACGGCCAATATACACCACATATGCTAAAATGTGTGGCCCAAGTGTTTGTGGAAATGACTGAATGAATATGGAACTTGGATTCCTGCTTGCCATGACTATCCGTCGTGGGCGTACGCGTGTTATGATTGGGGCAACTCCCTAGTGAAAGGATTTGGCCTAATGCCTATGTGATCGACATATGTCATGTATGTTGATGCATGTTTGTTTAAGTGTTTCTTGAAATGTCTGAATGAGTAGTAGTTAGCAAATTGTAATGTATAAGGGTGTTGAGATATGATTCTCAACCTCTTTTAACTATGTGTATGATCTCCTTGGATTGTTGTGTGATTAGGAATTGAACATGTATAAACTCATGCTTGTGTTGTGATTCATAACATGCTCAATCGCTTTATGATTATAACTATGTAATGCATATGTTTAAATTTATATTTACGTTGTATGATCCGTCATGGGTGATGGGGAGCGGAGCAACGAGTGCGTCAATGACCACAGCGACCCTAAACGGATAATACCATACCTTGATTGTATAAGTGGAATCTTGATCCATTACTGCTTTATCTATCTGCAAGTTATCATGTTTGGGGCTATGATTATAGTCCGCACAATCGGTACTGAATTGAATTCGTGGTCGTGATTCATTTGTCACGTGAGATGTGTTCGAAGAACCCGAGTCGTATTTCTGGTTGGAGATAGTGGTTGGCCACGCGGTGCTTATGCACTTCATGTCGTTAAACTTGTTGTGCGCTCGAGCTAGCCGAGCTCGTCAAGTAACCCGATCTGTCTTATGTATGTTCACCATGTTTGGTCACTACTTGCTTGAACCTAGGGTACCAAACTTACCAGTGAAATCCCTTTTAACCATGGTACCTCGATCCGCTAAGACTCATGAGCCGGGCATGGTGGTATGGGACACCGTGGTCGAGCTGTCGGCCTACGCCAGGGACCACGTGCCTCCCGTAGTGACCAAGTGAGCAACTAGACTCGTGAGCCGATTATGGTGGTATGGGACACTATATTCGAGCTGTCGATACTTACGGCGAGAGCCGAGTACGATGAGACCTGTACTCGTGCTGACGGGCGACGAGTCCTCTGTAGTATCTTCGAGTATACTCCAAGGTCTGTGATTGGCGACGAGTCTTTCACAGCAACTAGAGTATGAGTTGAGCCGAGTACGGTGAGACCTGTATTCGAGCTGACGGCTAGTGATTGAGCCGAGTACGGTGAGACCTGTACTCGAGCTGACGGTCAGCAATTGAGCCGCATACGGTGAGATCCGTATCCGTCTTGACCGGGTGACGAGCCCTTTGTGATGCCTTCGCTACGCCTCTCAAACTATAATATCGTATGAGATTAACTAGGACTGACGACCCTAGAATGGATCATGTTTGGGAATGATACAAGGGAGGTACCTTAGTTTCCCAATACTGCTGTTTGAAATGGACTAATAATAACTCGGTAATCATGATCATCATCGCACCGCATGTGCTTAGTAGATGTGGCGCACTGAGGGAGTTAAGCATTCGCGAACGTAAGATGATGTCGCATGAGGGTGGTTTGGCAAGGGCATACAGCATCATGTCATTTCATTCTCGCACTTAATAAGAGTAGTTAGAATTGTTTGATTTGTACTGCTTTATCATTACTGCTTGACTGAATTGATAACATGTTAACCTATGCTTTATTGTTCCACTAAGTTGATCACTCACTCCCACGATACGGGACGGTGTTCCGAACACCCACCAGACCTTGTCTGATTGCAGATGGCGACGCTACTTCTGAGGCGAAGCCGGACTTCTATGACGACGAGAATGCGTTCTCGTATATACTGTATCTGGCGGCTCGTGAGAGCCGTACCTTGATTGTCGGGGCTACAGGGATGTTGACTAGATCATACTACACAACTTGGTATAATTTAGTTGTAATTATTTAACCTGGTAACTTTATCACACTCTAGAGACTCACCACAGTTTATATATTTTATCTATCTATCACAGTCTTCCGCTCGCAAATTTAACTGTATCTGGAGTATGATATTCTGTTTTGGCTTAATCTCACTCATGTTCAATGCACAAATACAATCAACATTCAATCATCATTCATTTTGTTGCATAAGTGATGTTCTGGAACTCGGGAGTTGAGTTTATGCTCGACCCCCGATTTTCAGGGCGTTACAGTATCCGTGAGTGCCTTCTAGTTACAGCAGATGTTGCAGGCTGTGACGGTTGTGCTTTAGGGATAGGGAAGGCACCTATTTGTTTCGCCAGCCGAGGCAGATTAGGAGTGTGCAAGTGCCCTTCTTTGAGAGTTCAGACAGCTTGATCCTCCGTGTTTCTAGGGTGAGCCAAATCCGATAGCAGTCGAGAGGTGGCACTCTAATGTGGAGAAGATTTTTGATACTATGGCATGTATGACCTAGCAACGAGTCCGGTTGGCAATATTTCTTCTCTAGGGTGAGGCCGAGCATTGGTGACCTCTGTTACCTACCTATGTTGCATGGCCTGATTTCGTCTGGACATGGGAGGATTTTATAGACCGATTTGAGCAGTAATACTTCCCCGACCATATTCGTCATCAGCGAGCGTTAGAGTTCGAGACTCTGGTGCAGGGGGACATGTCTGTGGCACAGTACATGATAGTTTTGTAGCGATATCATGGTTTACGCCATATTTGGTTGATGATGAGGGGCGAAAGGCCCACCATTTTGAGAACATCTTACGTTACTATCTTCGAGGCCGTGTTATTGGGCATGAGCTCCCAACTTTTCAGGCTGTAGTACGGAGGGCTCAGATTTATGAGACTGAGTAAGCCGACATACAAAGCAATCGAGATCAGAGGAGAGGTCAGAAGAGGCAGGCCCCCTCCAGTAGCTCTCAGCAGCATCGATGGCCATAGAGGTATAAGATCCACCCATCCGCCAGAGCACCAGCAGCACCAGTGACACCTCTAGCGCCACCCCAACAACCGTTACATGGCTTGTTATAGATGTGGTGGGACAGGGCACCACGTGTATGAGTGCCCCCTCCCTCATCTGCAACATCCGAGAGGGCTACAACAACCTCTAACATAGCAGCGATTGCAGCATCAGCCTCCATCACAGCAGCAGTGACCCCATCAGCAGCGACCGTAGCCACCTCAGCCGTCGAGGCCCCAAAGAAGAACAGAGACAAAGGATAGGGCACGCGCAGAGGCACCAAGAAGACTAGGGACTTCAGAGGGGATAGACACCTCCCCAGTCAGCTCAACCTAGGTTCTATGCGGCTCAGCAGGACTCACAGACCTCCGGAGGAGTCTTTGAGGGTATACTTCTAGTCTCTGCATGCATCACTTGATTTTTATTTGATTTCGATGCTTCACACTCATTTATATCTGAGGGATTCTGTCGTTCGACTAGATTGCCAACGGAGTCCGTTCGAGAGAGGTTGACCATATTGACACCCTTGGGGAAGACTACAGTATTAGGCTGCTTCTGTTCATCCTACCTCGCGTTAGTAGGAGAGATTTTCTTGCCCGCTGACTTGTACGTGCTACCGATGTCAGATTTTGACGTTATCTTGGGCATGGATTGGCTTGCCGAGTACTATGCCATCTTGGACTGTTCCGGAAGGACAATCACATTTTGCATACCAGGCTTACCGTAGTTTTAGTTCGTTGCCAAGCCTAGAGGAGAGCCATTATCTTTCTTGATGTCCTGCGCTATTGAGGAGCCTGTTGCCGCTTATATTGATCAGTTACCGATTATCTGTGATTTCCCCATCGTGTTCCAAGAGATTTCGAGATTGTCGTCGTACTGTCATATTGAGTTCTAGATCGATCTTGTGTCCGGTACCGCGCCTATCTCGAAGGCCCCATATCGTATGTCACCGATGGAGTTGAGGGAGCTACAGTGATAGTTGGATGAGTTGTGTGAGCTGGGATTCATCCGTCCGAGTAGTTCTCCATGGGGAGTGCAGGTACTCTTCGTCAGGAAGAAGGATGGCTCGTTGAGGCTCTGCATGATTACCGCGGGCTCAACCGGGTCATGATCAAGAACAAGTATCTGCTCCCAAGGTTAGATGATTTGTTTGATCAGTTACAGGGTGCATAGTTCTTTTCAAAGATTAACCTACATTTCTGATTATCATCATATTTGGGTCCGAGAGGAGGACATTCTGAAGATGGCTTTCAGGACGCGTTATGGTCATTTCGAGTTTCAGGTCATGTCCTTTGGACTGACCAATGCACCTGCGGTCTTCATGCAGTTGATGAATGAGGTGTTTCATCCATATTTCAATTAGTTTGTTGTGGTCTTCATCGATGACATTCTGATATATTCGAGGACCCGTGAGGACCATATGCAGCATGTAGAAGTCACATTACAGATCCTCCGTGCCCACTAGCAGTATGCAAAGCTGGAGAAGTGTGAATTTTGACAAGAGGAGGTGAAGTTTCTCAGTCACATGGTGACGAGGGAGAGTGTCACAGTGGACCCCTCGAAGGTTGAGGCAGTGTGTCAGTGGAGCCTGCCCATGACTATGTCCGAGATCCGTAGTTTCCTTGGTTTAGCGGGATACTATCGGCATTTCATTGAGGGCTTCTCCTATATCGTAGCCCCGTTGACCAGGTTGAATTAGAAGGGCTCAGATTTTGTTTGTACTGACACCTGTAAGTGAGCATTTATGGAGCTAAAGGATCACCTTACAGCCGTTCCTGTCCTCACTATTCACTCTAGGAGTGATGGATTTGTTGTATTTATTGATGCTTCACGTATTAGCTTGGGTGATGTCCTAATGCAGCAGGGGAAACTAGTGGCTTATGCATCTCTCTAGCTCAAGGTCCATGAGCTGAGCTACCCCACGCATGATTGGAGCTGGCAGTAGTCATCTTTGCACTGAAGGTATGGAGGCACTATCTCTATGGGATCAGGTTCGAGCTCTTCTCCGACCACAAGAGCTTGAAGTACCTATTCTCTTAGTCCGAGTTGAACATAAGGCAGAGGCGTTGGATGGAGCTCCTGAAGGACTATGATTTTGACCTCCAGTACCACCCAAGCAAGGCGAACGTGGTGGCGGATGCCCTCAGCCATCAGCCACTAGGCCTGGTGGCACACATGATGATTTAGGAGTGAAGGATGCTCGAGGATATAGCAGAGTATGACTTCGAGTTTGGTCTGCAGTCTTCTATCATTTAACTATTGAGCCTATCGATTCAACCCTCTCTTGTCGTAAGGGTGATCGAGGCTCAGCAGGCAGACAAGTCATTATAGGATTATCGAGCAGATGCAGCATCTGAGAGTCAAACAAATTAACAGATTGGTTCTAATGGTGGACTTCGGTTCAGAGGCCGATCATCAGAGACCCCCTAGTCCATTGCAGCCATTGAGCGTCCCGATGTGGAAGTGGGAGCACTATCGACGGATTTCATTATGGGCTTACCGAAGACTCAGCGTGGTCATGACACCATCTGGGTTGTCATGGATTGTCTGACAAAGTCGACACATTTTCTCATGATTCGTGAGACTTGGCATTCAGACCGGCTCGCCAAGCTGTTTGTTGATGAGATTGTGAGACTGCACGGTGTTCTTGTCTCGATCATTTTAGACCGAGACCCAAAGTTCACGTCTCAGTTTTGGGGGAGCTTTCATAGAGCGATGGGCACTGATTTGCAACTCAGCACCGCGTATCATCCGCAGACCAATGGACAGACCGAGAGGGTCAACCAGATCCTTGAGGATATGCTTCGGGCCTGCGTGATTAATTTCAGGGGTAGCTTGGATGAGCATCTGCGACTGGCTGAGTTCGCATATAATGACAGCTATAAGGCAACCATTGGCATTGCTCCTTTTGAGGCATTGTATGATAGACCATGCAGATCTTTGAGTTATTAGACCGAGGTCAGAGAGCAGTGTCTCCTAGGTCCCGAGCTCGTGTAGTAGACGTCAGAGGCTATCGATATCATAAGGCAGAGGATGCGTACAGCTCAGAGCCGACAAAAGAGTTTTGTTGATCGTCAACATTGTCCCTTGGAATTCGCTGTTGGGGGCAAAGTGTATCTCAAGGTCTTGCCCATGAAGGGCGTAGTTCGATTTGGAACGAAGGGCAAGCTTGCCCCAAGATTTATAGGACCTTTCGAGATCATTAGGCGTGTTGGTGTTGTGGCCTATTGGCTTGCTTTGCCAACTCAGTTGTCTAACATCCACAATATTTTCCATGTCTCTATGCCGAGGAAGTGTGGGTCAGACATCATTCCTGTTATCGATTGGCAGCCGCTAGAGGTTCATGAAGAAGCTTCTTACATTGAGTAGCCAGTTCGTATCCTCGATCGGAAGGAGCAGGTCCTCCGGACCAAGGTCATTCCCTTGGTGAAGGTTCAATGGGGTCACCATTATGTTGATGAGGCGTCTTGGGAGCGTGAGGCCGAGATTCGAGAGCACTATCCTCATTTCTTTGATGATTGATTATATGTTGTATCTTGTATGTTGTCTCCGATTTTATATGATGATGCTTTATTTTCTCTTTCTTTATGAGTTATGTCTAGTCATGATGATTGTGTAAAATTTGAGGATGAAATTTTTATTTGGAGGGGAGAGTTGTATGACCCATATCCTAGACTGTACTGTTTCGTAGGCTTTCGCGGTCCTCCCTGTCGAATTTCAGCAACCCTCGACCTGTATCTGACGTTTGCACCTGATCCTAATCCGAGTCCTGTATACCAAAGTCGGCTCGACCTGAAACTTATACCATATCGACCGCGCCGTCGCCGCGACTCGTGCACCGATCCGGTACTTGGGCCAGGAGATGTGGGCCCGCGTTCATTCCAAAGAAACACTACGCGTTGTAAATTCTGAGAGAATCTCTACAACATGTCCCATCAATCAATCAATCAATCAAGTCAAATACACATTATCAGAAAACTGGGCAAAATCTATGGATAAAAGTCGTAGCTAAAGGTCTATGGCTACGGTTCAAGTCCGTAGCACGACCGTAGCCATTAGTACCGTAGTCATAGGTCTTAAAGCTATGGCTACGGATTGCATTCGTAGCCATAGAAACAATAGGTATGGATCAAATCCGTAGCCATAGCTTCCGTAGCTCTAAAGTACCTATAGCCATGGATTATATCTGTAAGTAAAAGTAGAGTGAGAACCGTAGCAATAGGTTGAAATTAACAATAGTTACAGTTTTCGGATAAAGGGCTATGGTTAATAGCCGTAGCTAATGCCTATGTTTTTTTTTTTAAATTAAATAAAATATAATAATGACATCTCTTACCATTGTAGTACATGCCCTGATAGATCAACTCATATAAGCTAATATAGATAAATACTTCATGACTAAATCATTCATTCATTCAATTATATACAATCATTCATTCAATCAAATACAATAATTCATTTTAATCCGTTCACAAAAGTACAATGCCAACATAATAGTTATATGTCTATTTAAAGTTCTCATTAACCGCAAGATCCAATGCCTTCTCGCAGCCAAATAGCTTCTCAACAATCGCAACCGAAAACTCCATGGATGTACCTCTACTGGTTATCAATTTGTCATCAACTAACACCCTATTCTCAGCTTTTCTTTGATCCAAAAGCTTACTACACATGGCTGAAAATCAATTTCATCATACAAACAATGTAATCATATGAAAAAGCTATGAAAAAATAGAATAGATCAACCATTTCAGCTAAACTCAGCCAATGAATTGGGTAGAGTCATTCACGTGGTCAAGGTGTCCATTAGTAAAAGTTAGGGCACTTCAAAACTCCTACCTCTAGTGGGGAGAGTAATGCCTTTAACCAGGATGTACACATGTTACCCCAAATATTTTCCAATTATCTAACTTAAATATTAAATCATGAAGTCAAGTTGAGCTTACAGGCTTTTGAATTATGCTTAATAGTAATATAATTCCAATTCCAACCCCAATCCGAGTCCGTTAATGAATATGCACAGCTTGGATAGGCAGATGCTTCTATTACCTATTGTAAATGACATAAATAAATAAATAATACATGAGAAGAAGAGGAACAACAACAAATTTAAATAAAAATAAGCCTAACACCAAAGTCATTCTTAGTGGTGCATTGGTAGCAAACACATCGAAACAAGCATGTGCACTACTGCTAACATGTTATGCAGACAATAACAAATTTAAAACCAATATCCTTTTCCACAAAGTATCATTATCATATCAAATTCATTTAAGATTCGATAATTGTATTAATCTTTAAAAAATTGGCTTACTTTAACCGATGTATGATTGGGTGAAGGATTGTTTGTTGGAGTCATAGTTGGCTGATATGAAAAATTCAAGCCACCACTATTTCCAATATTATCAAAGCCGGGCACTGAATGGGATGTTCTTATTCTAGAAAAGAGATGGAAGTTCTACAGGGGAATCCTTCTTCGATGAACCTAGAAATTCATTATTTTCCATGATAAAGCAAGAATACCTGCATTGTGTAAACAATCTTAGCATACATTGTTCTCTCCATTGGTGTCAAGTTTCAATAGAAAGAAGAAGAAGATAGAAGGAAAAAATCAACAAAGTAAGAAAGATGGTTTTAAGCAAGATAAAGTTAGACAAAACAGTTTCTTCATACTGTCAGTTTGTAACCCTCTCTGCAAATCTGCAAAACCCTTCACCAACTGTTCTATACAACAACAACTGCTCAACTAAACCCTTCATACCCCAACAACTGTTACACACACTTCAAAAATCTGCTACCATTGTTCTATACAACAACAACATTAAGATATATTTAAACAATAACTGTCATTTGGAACAACAACTTCCATTGTTCATTGTTCCTTAGAAAATCTGCAAAAGGATTTTCAATGGTATTTAATGTATAGAAAATCTAACACCATTGTTGTGTGGAAAAGGATTTTTGAAGGAACTATGGTAGCTAACATTCGGCAAAAGGATTGTCAGCTATACAATAATGGAACAATGGAACAATCCTTTATGAAATTTCACAAATGACCAAGTGCTTCTCTCATTATACACATACAATTATAAAGTAGACATGATTACATAAGAGAATTCACAGAGGACAATGGCTACATATTAGATGTAGATTCCTCGATTTCTTCTAAGGAGATGGCCTACATTTCAACCAAACCAATCTGTGTGAGATCCGCAACCCAAACTTTGTAAAAATATGTACATCACAGTAAAGGAAAGAAACTTCAAAACTCAAATGGAAAAAAGATTATTCATGCCAATGAGATTACCAACGCATACAATAGAGTTGGTTTGAAGGAGGAAAATGTCTCCAATCAAACAGATTCTGGATTTCTAATGTGTGGATAAAGGGTATTTTATATTTCTAGTCTTGGGACACGAACAAAATACTACCATGTACTTCCACTGCCATAGTGTGCATGAATGCTTGATTATGTACCCCTAAATTCAAGAACAAATAGGATAGAGGTCCCCTGCAAAGCCCCAAATCTATACTTACATTTTGTTTGATGAAAATAAAGTATAATGGATTAATTTAAAAATGAAACATTTTATATCAATTAAAAAAAAAGGTCTTTTAAGGGAAACATACGAGCATTTCCTCAAACCATGTTGCAATCACTACAATTGGGACTTAAAGAAAGCATTATGATATGATTGGAGTTCCAGCAAATGTTTGTTGGTTCAACACATAACCTACTTGGCTTCACCAATTTCCCTACACCAATTGTAAGATTTCTGATTTTCTTAAATTACCAAACAAAACAAAAAATCTGAAAAATATATAAATTGAAAATTAAAAGCTCATCAATCATCCATTTCCCATCAACATGCACCTATATGGTAATCTCATGTCATGATATTGGTAATTGAGAACACGTATATGGATGCAAATCATGACAGTCTTCAGGGATTCTCGTCTTTCCTTTTTGCTCTCTCGGGGTGGAAAAGCTAAATTAGAAACAAACTTGAATATTAGGAGCAAAGCCACCTTCATCACCAACATCCATTGCATCTTGGCCATATTTTTTCTTAATCACAGCCTAAAGGAGAAGAGGGAATCAAAGTTTGTAGCTGAGACCTAAATGGACAGTTTTTGAAGCTGTTAAGCAAAATAAAAGCTTGCCTTCAAATGGTGATATACTTCGACACCCATCTTCATGGCTTCCTTGAAAGTGGATGCCCCAACAGGAAGGATCATAAACTCCTATAAAAAAAAAAATAAATGAGGAACAACCATAATACCTTCTGTTTGCACCAGCCCCACTCATTAACTGTTCCATCAAGTTGTTGTACCATGAAGTTATCAATGCTAGTTTGCTCGGTTGGGTCCTGCAAAGATAACATAAGCATCAACAGGCTCACCATCAATACCAGAACAACACATTTCAAGAGTGAAATGCTAATTTCTAAATGCAGGCACCAGAAACAGGCTCACCTTCAACAGATTACATGCAGCCTTATAAACATCAGGCGACTACAAGTAGAAAGTTGAATGCATTGTAAATTCAAGAGAAAGAATAGAGTATGGACAGAAAGAATAGAGAAAGTGTAGTGACTTGAGAGAAGAAAAAAAAAATGAGATTTCAAAGAAGCTAAAACACCAAAGAGTTTTGAAATACTCAGCTAAAATGCTAGTCAGAAATTGTTCATTGTCGTTATCAATGCACATTGAAAAAACATCATCTATTAGCATCCATACGAGCACAACAAGTTACCCAAGGCAGAAGTTCCTTCGTTGCCATGAAAAGAGATCTTTAAAGACTTAAAACCCAGGTGATGCACCCAAAATGTTATTTAAAACTTTAAATTAACATAATAGTTTTTGTTTTATTTCAGCCAGTTCCAGCAAAACTTTTTGTGCCCGAACCTGAAGTGCAACTAAAATTCAAAAGCTCCTATTCCAATATTCTTTTCAGACATTTTGGCTAGAACCAACATATATTTCTGCTGTTGACTTTTTTTGGTTGATTCCCGTTCTCAGAGCAAGAACTTTCAGATGCATTTAGGGGCATTTCAGGTAAATAACACCCCCCACCCACCTCAACCATTCAACAAGGATTAAAACAGGATGGAATTCTCTCTTTACGCATAGGGGAGGGTTTTCTACCTTTCTCTGAAACCAAATTTGCAAGCAGAGATGGCTTTTCCTTCCATTTTCTCCAGCAAGTCATTCTTAGAATGGTATTAAATCTTCTAGATTTTATTTTTTATTTCTTTTGAAAAGCAACGGAACCTATATTCAACCAACTAACCTACCAAAAAAGGAAGATGAGAGTATATCCATGGATAAAGAGCAGCATCAGGGGAACATACATTCCCCAAAGCTTAAAAAGAAAGAGAACAAAAGGAAAAATAGAAGAAACAATTCCAAAACACTGGCACTACCCTATTCTGAAAACAAGAGAGCACCAGTCGCAACTAAAGTAAAAAAATGGAGATTTCAAAAAACACCGGCACTACGCCATTCTAAAAACAAGAGAGCACCAGTAGCAATTAAAGTCAGAAAATGGAAATTCCTTTGAACCAGTAGCAAACTAGCAATTAAAGTCAAGAAATGGGAATTCCTCTGAAATTTTCTAAAATTTGAAGTTTATACACTGATTAAAGAAGTAGAAGAATTCGTTGCTTAAGATGGATACTTGGATAAGAACAAGTTAGATCCTTCAAGCTAGATTGAGAGATATTCTCATGGGGCCATTTGATTCTCTTAAATTTTGTATTCAATCACAGTGTGGATTGAGAGAACCGAAAGAGAGCTTTCGAAAGTGGGAATAAGGTTTTGGGTGACAAAGGGAATAATTTTTTCGAATGAGAGGAAAAAGTCCATGCTTTTAATCGATATTAATGTACCATCGAATGCACAATCTGCTTTGATAGCAGTGGATCATTTCTCTATTTCACTTTTAAGGAGATATATGATACTCAGGGTGCGTATGACGCTTCATACTCAGAAAATCTACATGTAGCACACATTGACTCAAACATATATTAATGTACCATCGAATGCACAATCTTTTGATAGGTAAAGAATTTTGGTCCACAGATATGACGATAAGGGTGTAATATTTGCGTATATTTCAAGAAAGTTGACTCTTGGCTATCAGAGAAAATAAAGAAAATTTTGCCAACACTTGGGTATTGGCCAATAAAGAGAGTTGAAGTTGACTCTTTAAAAGGAAGTAGAATAGGACATGAGACATGTTAGATGCAAGCTGCAGTAGTTGAGAATTATAAAATATGATAAAGAGGTCAACTGTTAAGACGTTGAATCAATGTGCTGAACTAAACAGCAGTGTCAAAACATTTCAAGTCTCAGAGATGTGCAAGGATAAATCAACAAGTTAAACTTAGCAGCATTTTTTAAGATTGGCAATGGAATGATTAAGTTTATTACCCCATTAGATGCAGAAATGATAGAATGCATATTTGGTATGGAGTCTGCACTTTCAAATTTAACCTGCTCAGGAGGAGCACACTAACCTGGTCTTCAAAAACTGGCCATGGCCATGGACTTCCTGACCCTGATTGTCCAGCAGGTATCTGCAAAGGTGGAAGGACAAAGGTACTAAAATTCTACACACATTTGACTTTGCTATAAGCAATCTTTAGAGGTAACATGCACTAAAATTCTGCAACCATTTGACTTTGCTGTAATGCAATCTTTTAAGCTAACAAACACTCTTTAAAGTTTGTGGTATCTTATTAAAAAACCATGTTGAACATTAAATTTCATATTTATTCTATTTACATGGGTTTCGATTTCTCAAAATCATTAAAATGACCAAACAGAATATTCAAAAACAGAGTGTCAACATCAATGAAAATACAGCTTCTAACAGGAACTTCATTTTCATCAATGAAAATATTCCATAAGTTCTCAAGACATAAAAAAGCATAGTTAAACCAACATGGAAGTCAAAAGATGAAAGGTTGTGCTTGAGAGAGATCCATGAGCCATGATATTAGAATGGTTAAAAAGAAAAAATTGAAATGATGAAATAGAAATTCCAATTCACTAGCCCAAAAGTGGCAGCCCAGATATGTTGAATCAAGCACTATTGTGTAATTACCGTGAAATAAGCACTACTGTTGAATCAAGCACTACTGTGTAACTACTGGGAAATGAGAAGCTTAGACCTTTAAAGAAAATTGCTAATGAGTACAACCTGGTATAAATGCACCGAGTAATGCTATAGCGAAATATTATTCTGCCAAAAGAGTCACAAGACTAGGCTATTACCTCAGCAGTATGACTTCCATGGGAAGCTGAAGCCTCAATGTCCTTGTCAGACAATTTCGACAACAACTCATTGATATTAAAATACTCAGGCAAAGAAGGATCCTCCTCGCCAACAACAGGAGACAGTCAAGGATGTGGTTCCAACAATGAATCACACCCTATCCCAAATTTCTCGCAGGTGCGGTTGTCGACCATATTTTGGCCATTTGCCGAACCAGGTGAAGGAGAACTAGAGCCAGCAAGATGAAGAAATAATGAAGAATTGTTTGCTACATCATCATCCCAATCTTCTTCTCTAAATGGTGCTCCATGTTGTTCACCATTTTTCAGGCCTGGTCCACTCTTTTTAAAAATTTTGCAGAGCACAAATGCATCCTGTAAAAAGAAAAGAGAAAAATACACCTAACTCAGTTTGGGAACAAACAAAATTGGTCATGTTGGGGTTTCTTGTACACATGTTTAAAATGGGTTGTGGTTCTATATAGTACAAGAAGTTTCCTCTATAGCACAAATGGACATTGGTTAACATTCAACTAACAAATATGGTTACAAAAAGGAGCATTTAAATGCATATACAAAGCTTCTTTCTGATGTTTGAGATCAACCACAAACAACCTACATTAATACATATGTGCATGCACATACATACTCGCTACACAATACACATACATAAAATCAAAAGTGTCGCTTTACGGGTTCATGAGACATCCATGTATGTGTGTTTCAGCAATTTACATATTTGACCACAACTTGACAAAATCTGAACCACTACAAATGTACAATAGTTTCAAGCCTTCATTTTGATCGAAATCACTCATTCATTGAAATTTTACCTGTCAGAAGCTAAAATTAAACCAAGGAAAATTAACAAAACTTGTAGGCAGACAGGAAATCTGACCATCTTTTTTTTTAAAAAAAAAAAAAAAAACAAAGTGAGTTATGCTCATAAATAAACTTTTTGGTCTATATATTCCTTTCTGGAAAAAAAAATCTCATCATCATTCCCAACTGCAAACCTAACAACAATGGATTCTTTAACCTGGGTTTCAGTGGGGATATCAAGTTATACATTCTTCTCAATTTCAATCCTACTTTTCCTTTTATATATTTAGACTAGAGTATTAAACAGGACTGGAGTTTTTGTATTTAGACTGGAGTATAAGCAGGACTTGTTGTTAATGTTGTTGTTGTTGTTGTTATTCTTATTATAATATTTTGTTTGGCATGTCATATTGTTAGGATTCATGATCGAAGTAATGGCATAAGCTTGATGGCGGCTGTCAACCAGATGCAACTAGAAAGTCTTCATTGGTTTGATTAATTCCAATATGTAAGTACTAAAACATCCCAAGCACTTTAAGAACAATTTATCACCAAACCAATGAAAATTACACAATTTATAAACAAAGATCAAAGAGCACTTCTAGCAGGTCCCTAATAATCTTATCAAAGACTTTCTTCATGGTCGCAACAGATGAAACGAACTGACCTCTTCAACAGCAAGTCCCCTAAAACTCTTTTTATAGCAAAGAAACCTGCAGATCCTCACCTGAATGAAGGACATCTACATTTAAGAAAGCATCAAATAAATGAAAACTGCTTGCAATAATCTAACAAAAGCATGATCTCTAGGAATCACACAGGCAAAAGACTAAGAGAAGAAGGAAAGACATGTACCCATGGTGGACAAATGCCTTGTGGAACTATGGACGAACTTGATAGACCAAATACCATGTAGATATAGCAGCATGTTGATAACCATTGACATCACCTTCTGAAGTAATGGCAGTGCTCGAGCTCGGGTCTCCATCTTCACTCACCAAATCCGACATCTGCTCAGATCCGTCACCATCTCTGATCTGTCTATGTTACAGATTCGGCATCAACTCAGACCTATCATCTCTGCTCATCGAAACCCACCACCTTCCCCTCATTGAAAACTGAAAACCCATCTCTCCTTAGCTATAACCACTGAAAACCTCTGTCCTCATCCAACCTTCGACCATAGATGTCGCCCATTGCAATTCGATCAGGCCGAATCCACCCTCATTATAGTCCCCTCAAACCCATCAGGTCAGGCCATCGCCCAAATCAGACAGCCCCCAAAATCCTTTCCGCGTCCACCATTAGAACCCCCTTGAACCTCTGCCACTGCCTCTTCTCTGTTGGAATCATCACATGCAAACCCGGAGAGCAAGGGAATGAGAAAGGGGTTTTGACGGGTGTGAGATTGAGATTGAGAGAGATAGGGAAGAGGGGCGAGGGAGATGGAGAGAGAGAGAGAGAGAGAGAGAGAGAGAGAGAGAAAGGGACGGACGTGAGAGGGAATAGGGTTGAGTGGAGGGAAATGTACGTTTCGTGAGAGGGGGAAAAGAAAAAGGCAGCGCGGTTTCCGCATTTTCGCATGCTATGGTTCTATTACGGTTTTTAACCGTAGTTAAAAGCCTATATGACCGTAGCCATTGCACAATCCGTAACGGCCCCTCTCACGGGATCTAGACGGACCACCTTGTCAAGGGCTTTGTGGGGTCCATCTTGATGCAATCGATATATCCACTCTGTCCATTAATTTTGTAATTTTTAAGGGAATGAACCTAACATCTAAGCAAATCGAAGGTCTAATTGAACCACACCATCGAAGCAAATCGAAGGTCTAATTGAACCACACCATCGAAGCAAATCGAAGGTCTAATTGAACCACACCATCGATCAATGGATTAATCTCTACTCTTTCCTACCATGTAGTCCACTTAAGCTTTTGATCTACTTCCTTTTTTGGGTTCTTGCAATAAAATACTCTTAAAAAATGGATAGACGTATTAGATGGAGAACACACATTTTAATGGGCCTTGTAGAGTCCCTTATGGGGTATCCAAGGTCGTACGTACGTCTGGTGGAGTTGGCCTTTAGCTATGGTTTGGATAGGATTAGCTACGATTTTAAGCTGTAGCAAATTAGCTACGGTTTATAGCCATAGCTAAAAACCCAAATAGTCCATAGCCTTTGACCATTTTTAGTGACACACCATACCTCAAGTATAAGCAACTCATCCCTTTCCCTTTCCCAAAGTCAACTCTCTCTCTCCACCTATCCCTCTTTCACCCAAATTTCAACCAAGCCCATACCCTAACCATCATTTCCGTACAACACCC
The DNA here is from genome assembly GCA_030180095.1 of Magnolia changhungtana. Taxonomy (NCBI): domain Eukaryota; kingdom Viridiplantae; phylum Streptophyta; class Magnoliopsida; order Magnoliales; family Magnoliaceae; genus Magnolia; species Magnolia changhungtana. Next base: position 276,445 of record JASAUF010000393.1, on the reverse strand, counting down.
ATCCATATCATCCCATAACTTTTCTCTCTCCTCTCTCTCTCTCTCTCTCTCTCATTTCTCAAACCTCCCAAGCAACACCCAACGTCCAAGCTCACTCTCCTAAATCTAAGTGTGGCCCACTTTCCCATTCTCTCATTTCTCATCTCATCCACTCATTCATCATTTACCTCCATCAAAATTGAAGGTAAGGAACAAAGGAATCCAAGGAGCTAAAGAAGGAGGCCGATAGGTGGGTGATCAACCATCAATTTTAATTTTCAAGCCCACTTGTTGTGGGATCCACTTTGATGTATGCAATGTAGAGAGGGGCCCATAGTGGTGGGGTCCCTCTATCTCACCATTTCTCTCTTTTTCTCTCTCTTTCTTTCTCTCTCTCTCTCTCTTGTATAGATGGTGTGTGTGTGTGTGGCCCACCATGAAGTATGTATTTTATCCATGCCATCCACCAAGTGGCCCACATGGCAGTCCATTTGGATGGGCCCAAATAAAGGAAAAAACATAAATATCAACTTAATCCAAGAGTGTGGCCCACCTAATGTGGGTCAGCCAAATTTCGTAGGGCCATCCAAACCGTCCATGTGGGGCCAACAAGTGGGATGTACCCCTTTTATCCAGGCCATCCAGCATCCCTATATGCTGGACGCTGCCACCCACATAGTTTCACACACCCACACTTACATATATACATATATGTATTAATATATATTATTATATATTATATTATATAATATATGTCGTGGTGGGCCACTGCTACATGTGGACCCACCATGGTTTCATGCACTAAATCAACACAGTCCAGAGCACCCTGGGGTCTGGATGGTGGACCCACCATGGTTTCATGCACTAAATTAGCACCGTCCAGAGCACCCTAGGGTCTGGATGGTGGCTTTTTTTTTGTAATTCATATATGTTATGTATATTATATTATATTATAGTATATTATATTATATTATATATGTTATAGTGGGCCACTATGTGGACTGCACCATGATGTATGGTTACATCTGCACCGTCCAGTTGTTGGACAGTTGTAACACCTCGTACTTTCTATACTCGGGCGTTACCTTGGATACCCAATTAATATATGCTTATGCTTAGGGATACGCAAAAATTTACTTAGTACACCACTGCTGACCCCCTATTTATCCACCAAACTCCAGAGCCGACCGTTAAATCCTATCTAGGCAGACTCTAGAACTCTATTAACTACTAATGATAAACTTGAATACAATCTGGCCATCAGAACGGTAAAAATATAACTAAATAACCAAGAATCTGGATTCATGGCCATTTGGAGATCAGGATGCTCTGGCTATCAAACCAACCGTCGAAGTATAATTTCACTATAATTGACACTAATAATGAATTTCACAAAGTTTGGCCGAACTGACTTTTTAAACATGTAGATTACTAATCAAAAGTGAATAGTGGACCTCCCACAAATGAATGGACGGCGTAGATCAACTCCTATAGCACTCTCGAGCATTCCTCCAGGTCCCTAAGACCTTTTTAACCGTTGATATGAAAAATGGAGAATAATCTAACCATCAAACCAAAATAAACCCACGATCTAAGTTAAAATTTAGAAGCATGGCCCACCTTATCTATAGACCTACCCCATCTGTTAAACGGGACCCTAAAAGGACAGTAGAGCCCACTGAACGGCTTGGATCTTTCAAAACATCATTGGGGACCCCACACTCACAGTGTAAGTGTATACCATCGAGTGTACCTACGCAGCACTGGACCAATTAGCTCGGTCAAACAGAGCTGACCCGAGTTTTGTTTTTAAAAGAGAGTTTTCTCTCTCCTTTCCTTCTTTTTTGCCAGGGACGAATGACATCCGTTTGTTTAAAATTAGGGCCACCATCATGATCATCTAGGATGATCCAAACCGTTCATCAAGAACGGAGGATCAATCTGACCAAAACTATTGAATTTTCCGCATAAGTCACCCACACGTGGGTGAGAAATTTCATCCCCAAATGGTGCTTGGTGCGCACGATATTTCCAAAAACAGAAATTCTGTTTCACTACCTATGAGCTGGCAAATCCTCACGAGATTTCTCCCCTAAATCCTAACCGCACATTAGGAAAGTCTCGACCCTTCATTTTAGGGCACTCCTCTCTCTCTTTTTATAAGAGACTTCACCCACCGCCACACTTGGAAACCTATCTCCTCAGAAAACCTAAATGACCGTTCAAATGGTGGGTCCCACTGTATTCTAGGATGAAATCCTCACCATCTGTTCACCTTTGATCTTTGGATCAACCATCCAGCGGTGACCCGCCATTAAAGGCCGAGTCATCTCCTTCGTTGGCTGAAAAGACCCACTTCCTTTAAGTGGACCCCATTTCTTGATCTAAGCCGTCCATCTGGTGGCTTATGGTCTCAGATATCCATCCTTAACATCTGATCTCAGCCACGCTAACAGTTCTTAATGATATCAACAACGATCTCTCCTCCTTATTTGTGATTAATGGACAAAGCTTGTAAGTAACCGGCAGAATAGTTGTCGGTCCTTCTAGACATCTGGGAAGGTATAAATAACCCTCTTTCCTTTAAGGCAACAGATTCAAAAAGGAGTGAAAAGAGAAAAATAAAGAGAGTGGTTAGGGCACCATTTGTGTTGCACTGGGTCAACTCAGCTCGACTGAAACCTAGTCAGGTCGGCTCAGGAATGGGCTGTTGGCCTGTCTTCCAACATAGGAATAGAAAGGAGAAGAAGAGGAGGAGGAGTAGAAAGGGAAGGTGAGAGGGAAGAAGGAGAAAATGAGAAAAAGAGATACAGATAGAGAAAGAAGGAGAGAAAGAAGATCAGTTGCTGGAATGAGCTTCTAGCTGTCGTTCAATCTTCCCAGTGCGGTTGCCATCGCCCACCTCCACAACATCTCTGAACTCGGTTATTTCAGCACTACCTAGTTGCAGCACGGATTCCATCTAGCATCATGGCCATTTTCCCTAAATGGCCAGACAGAACCGGCCCTTCCGAACTCGCGTTTCACCCAAACGCTTGCAGATTATGACTAGAGCTGAGCCTCTAATCGAACTCCCAATCTAGAGTAGACACAACTCACCTCACTGTCTTTAACAGTTGAAAACGTCTCCATCTAGCTGCTGCTCCACCAATGTGCTGCCAGACATGAGTCAGATCGATGCTAACTCATTCCAACCCGATCGTCCTGACCGGAACTCCTGAAGCCTGGACGAGTTCTCGAACCTAGTCATTTCCAAGAGTAATGTTCTAAAGTGATCAGACCGGTGGTGGGACTGACTTAGACTTCTCTGCACCATTAGGTATCTCAAATCAATCTCAACCGTTGTTATGATGTTGCACTCAAACTCGTTAACGAGTTGACTCTATGAATTCCCAACCGAGTCAGGTGCATTTTACCTCCAGAGATCTAAGTTTGAAATTAGCCGAAAAGGCCCTTGGAGATGTTCCTGATTACCTACGTGAGGAAAACCCAGAATGAGTTGTAAGCAAACTCAATCAACCTCTCACCTCTATGATTAATTACTAGACTGAGTTCACTCACCAAGTTTTTGGGTGAGTTTGGCTGAGTCCAGCTAATTGTTGGACGTCCCGACAGGGAGAAACGGAGAACTCAAGGAAGGGAAGAAAGAAAGTAGAAAAAAAAAAGGGAAAGAAAGAAGAAGAAAGAGGGGGTGAAAGAGTTGCGGGCCACTGAGTTAAGCCGAGTTAACTTAGTTAGACCTTTCCCAAATGTTCCACATTAGTTCTGCAGTCAAACAAGGCTTGAATCCTTACAAGTTCAAGTTCATAAGGTGAGGGATATCCCCTGTAGCTTCTTCATTGCATTAAATTCCAAGATAGTGTTAAGCTTGAAATTGTAGAAATATTAATTGTGCACATGTTAGTCTTGCTTCCTTTAAATTAAATTCACTAACCATGTGGAGATATTCATATCTTATTGTTCATATAGAAATGCACATCATACTCTTGGCTCTATATCTAGACTTGCTTAGTTATATGTACATTTCATTAAGTACGTTAAGAAGTATAAATCTTGCATCTATCTAAATGGTAAATTCACTCTATAATCCATTTCATAGGCTAGAACCATTTTGATTTGAAGCTAATGTGCATGATTAAATCTTGAACTAGCACGCTATTCCATTCATTCTTAATTGGTTATGTTGAGAATGAGTTAATATGCAAAAGTCTAATTACTTGATTTCTATGTGTGGCAAACATGTGATTAGGACTTGGTATTGTACTCTCCAAGTCATGTTAGTAATGGTCTAACTTGGAGTTATATTCTACCAAGTAACGATATATGACATGACATATCCATCTATTATCGATGTTGTATAATGAGGCCTAAGGGTGAAATGCCACCTTTGGTGGGATGTGGTGAGAACTTGGTAAGATATGCTACATTTTTGGGCCTCAGTTGAACCTTGATCATGTTTGTGAGAATAATCTTGTCAAATATATGGAATGTACGTGAGCATCATGATGCATGACATTCACGCATGACATGTGAGCTTTTTCGGGTGCTTAATATAAGCCACACTCTGCTTGGTTCACTGATAGACCAGTTGAATGAATAGAGTTTGTGCATTTGAGCCACTTTGGGTGCTCTTATTTTACATGAGGCTTTTTCAGGATTTTAAATACCTCCTCGGGCGTACCCCGAGTACTTTTCCAGGAGGTCGTCCTTAGGCGTTCTCACCTTCATGGCCTTTTCTACGTAGTTTATCTACCTCGAACAGTCTTTTATTTTGACAGCTGAATGTGCATACCTAGATTTGTGACTTGACCATACATTCATACATTCATGCAAACGCATTTGTAGTTGTACTGCCCTATGATGAATTGTTAGCCTATTTTGGAATGATGTGTTATGGTTGAATCTTTGAGGGAAATTTCCACTGAGTTTTCACTCACCCAATCATGTGGTTGCACTAAATAGATGCAGGATTGATAACAGGTGGAGACCCCTATGACGGTATTGCAGGGACGGCTGAGGTGGAGTTTGGCAAAGGAGAGTTCTATGTGAATGTTGTTGAGCCATTGGAGCTCTAGGATTTACTTGCTTTGTATTTCAAATTTTGTGTCTTGTTTGAGTTGTAATAAAATATTTCCCTGTTGTTGGATTTCATTTTGCTCCCACTTAAATGTATTAAACTTCTGTTTTTATTAATCTCGATATCCTTAGTTTATGCAATGTTGCCTTACGCCATGTTATGAAATTTACCGCTATTTAGATGTATGTTAGTCCACTTCATAACGTAACCCTCGGTTTCTCGTACTTGAGCGACTATCCTCGAGTTTTGAGAACCAGGGTGTTACAATGGTACAATAGGCTTGACGTCCAGACCGTCCATCCATTGGAGTGGCCCCACCATGATGCATGTGTCATATCCCTACTATTCATCCATTTGACGTGTCATGCACGGTCCCACCATGATGCGTGTGTTGTATCCTTACCGTCCATCCAATTTTGAGGGGCCACACGTGATGTATGGGTCTTATCCACACCATCCATATGGTGGGACGGTGGGCCCCTTTTTGATGCATGTATTCTATATTCAACTGTCCATCAGATTGGATGTGGGCCCACCATGCCACATGTGTTTTATCCAAATCGTCCATACATTTGGTAAGCTCGTCCTTGGGCCTGAGACTAAAAATAAGACAGATCTATATCAAGTAAACCACAATACAGAAAACAGTGGGATGAACATCCACCATTGAAACCCCTTGGGTTATAGGAATTTTGGACCAATATGACATTTATTTTTCCTCCATATTCAGGCCTTTGTGACCTTATGAACAGGCTAGATGGGAACTAATACTACGATGGGGCCCACTGGAATTTAACGTGGAAATCATCATCACCACTGTTAGGTGTGGTATGGTCCAAATGATCCTTTGGACATGATTCATGTTTTTTATCTACTCTACAATGGTCTCTAACAATGGAAGTATGGTGTATTGGACTCGGCCTATTTGACTCAACCCATTTGATTCAACCCATTTGATTCGACCCATTTGATCGGCCCATTTGATTCGGCCCATTTGAATCGACACATTTGAATTGGCCCCTTTGATTCGGCCTATTCGATCAGCCCATTTGAATTAACCCCTTTGATTTCACCCAATTGATGCACGATTGACCCATTGGAGCGGCCCACATGATGCGTCCCACTTGAGGCATAAGACGTATGTGAGGCCTTTGTGTGGGACGACTGTGATGTATATGAGGCCGTTATGATATGAGATTCCACCATGATATATGAAATGATGTTTTTGGCGGCTGTGCCTTGGGAACAATGATGGTTTGAGGTCCACATTGTAAGAATAATGATGGTTAAATGTCTGCATTGTAACTCTCCCTAAGGCCTATTGGTAGGCCCATACTTGTAGTATGTAGGCTATCTAGGCCCCTCTTCGTTATGAACAGGATCCATCACCACATAACATGCTTAGTATAGTTCCATGATTCATGCTCATATGCATCATATGTATGCTTGATATGAGGAGTAACTGATTATAGCATATGCCTTCAGTCAGATTGTTTATGGGCTCCCTGATTGGCGGAGTTGTCATTCATCAGTGCGCGGTACGCGCGGGATTGTTGCATGAGTGGTAGTGTGATTCATGCACTTCGCATTTGTATAACATGATTTCTATACGCCCCAATGACATCAGGGCTATGACCTCCACAGGCACATCATGGATGGCAGGATTGGACATCAAAAATATTGTTACTAAGCATCGGGGCACCATAGATGTCCCTGGGTGAAAATTCCTAAATCCGATGGTACCAAAGGATGACTCTAATATCGAGACTAAGTGGATACATGAGCGAACGAGGGCCGAATACCAAGAGGCTGCATCTCTCACTGTGTCGTGGTCGGTTGAAAAGGGGTGTGGCCTTACCTGCCCAAGTGTAGGGAGCATTGTTAGGCTGAGTTTGACCAACTCGTGAATGGGTCTGCTATCAATGTGTCAGATAGGTATTGGCAGACTTTAGCCAGGTGGATAGTGAGGTTTCTTACACTCACTTAGACTGCACGCCTGGAAAAGGGGCAGTGCCATTTGGAATGTATTAAACCTCAGTGATTATCCAGAATGAGAACTGTACTGATATTTGATTCTCTAGTGATGAGTTGCATTGATGTGTGGATTTGGATATGGATTGGTATGCTTGAGTTGCATCTCGCATCGCATGGTCTTGATATGGCCGATAACATTTATATTTTACACTGCATAGCCTTGGTATGGCTGATTGTATTCATAAACTCATCAGCATGATTCCACATTACTCTGATATTGCATTCTGAGCACGTTCATATTGCGCACACACTTACACCACCCTTTAAGCTTTCTATAAGCTTATGCATAATTGATGCATGTAGGTGACGCCAGGACACAGCCATAGCATAGTCGTTGCAGGAGCATACATTCGATCGTCACGAGCTTCTGTTATCATTATCTTGTATTCCCCTTCATATGCATTATACTTTAAAGTTTTTTATCATTATGGATTTTGTGATGGTGTTCTTGTGGTTATTGTTCGTGGGTTATGCTTATGGTTATGATCATTACAAATCAAATGGATGTTAAAAATCCTCCTCGTAGGATCCAGGATCGGAACCTGGTGTATGGGTGCCGGGAGCCAAGAATGGGGTACTACGGAGGCTGTCAGCGCCGAATTCGGTGATTAAAAATTTTGTGAGACAGATTTTTGAGTTTGGGGCATGACAACGGGGATATCCTAGCCATTCATTCCTTAAGGTTTTTCTTTTATCCGCGGTAATGAGAAATCATGGCCGATTTTGTTATAACCAGCTGTATTTGAAGAGTGTGGTGAAGCCATCCATCTGGACTGCTCATTTCAAATCCTACGGCCTAGGATTCACTGGAAAAATGCCATATGAGAGCTTGGAGCTGGATTGCATTAGGGCTCCTCTCTGTTTTTGCGGCTGCACTTGAGAAATCGGCTGTTTCCTTCCTACCTTTAAACCCATCACCTAAACCACCCAGAAGCTTTGAAAGATCACCTCCATGAGCTCTTATAGACCAATCTGAGGCATCTAGTAGAAGAAAAATGAAGAAGTATGCAATGTAGCAAGATCTGCCATTAATGGTGGGTCGTCTTCCTGGGCTAACCACACTAAGTTCGGCCCAAGTTGGGGCATATCCAATCATCCAACAGTTTTGTTGGAGCAGCAGCAGCTAACAGAATGGAAGCAGATAGAAGCATGGTGGAAAGAGAGAAAAGAAAATGGAAAAGAAGTGAGGGTGTTGGGTGGCCGCGTTACTACCGGGTCAGGACATTATCGAGCTAGGATCGACTCAACTTGATGACGAGTTCAACCGAACTCTAAACAGACCAGGCCTATCCTCCAATTTAGACATTCTAGCTAAAAGAAAGTGGAGAAAGGAAGAGGAGAAAATAGAGATAGAGATAGAGAGAGGGAGATGAGTCGGGGTTATTATCCAGTGACTTGGGCTGATTCGATCTAGCAACGCTGCTGGACCCAAGCAGGTCGAGTTTGGGCCGGGTCCATGTCTTACTGGACATTCTAGCATGTAAAGAAAGAAAGTAAGGAAGAAAGAGGGAAGAAGAGTGAGGGAATGTAGAGGTGGCAGTTAAGTGGAGCCGAGTCAACAAGGTGAGTCAACATGTTCTCCCCATTCCAGACTTGTTTCAATGCACTGTTATCATTTTTACCATTACTATCATTATTAAAATTATTAATATTATATATGAATAGCCATTTATGAATTGCCCATACTAATGTTAGTTATTACATATAAAGAAATATTAGTGTTTTGTTTTGTCACTCATAAATATTACTATTGATAGTGAGCATACTATTTTCATCATAATGATTATTAATGTCACATCAAATAACATTAATTATATCCTTAATGTTAATGATCACCATGAAATTATTAACGCTATGGTCAATAGTACACCGATTAACACTTGAACCCTAAATCTAGCCTAGACCTAAGTAATCTAAATCCTAGGTCAATACCCTAAACATGGATAGTGTGTTAGGTTTGAGCTAATTGAAGAATTTCATAATTCATGGTAGGTCACAGTATCTATTATCATGACTAGATTCATTAGTAATAGTTATGACTATTAACAATAAAAAATATATATTTATCATTTTCCTTATGAGATTACCATAATACTCGTTAATATAATTAGTCCTTAGAAAATATTCTATTACCCATATTATTTAAAAGATCGCTAACCATTATAAGACTATTAGATGATTTCGGTACATTTAAACGTGAACATACAAACCCTCATTATTAATATTGATAGATTAGTACTCCTATTATGAACATTATTTGACCCATAGTACAATAACAACAATAATATTATTATTGATAATAACTTAGGATTCAAATCCTAGAATCTAAGTTTAGAACTAAACCCTATGATGAAAATCCTAACTCTACATTAAAACCCTAAGAATAAATAATTCAAACCCTACGCCATAACCTTAAACCTAGGTAGGGCGTAGATCTCAGATCTAATTGTATAAGTTCATGATTTGTGGTAGGGTTCGACCGTAAGGGCATGCACACTTCCTAGCAACACTAGTTGGTGAATCGACTTGTGAAGTGATGATTTCTTCCCCTTGAGCTTTCCATTTTCCAATTAGCTTAAGTTATAGTTTTATTTTAATTTACAAATGATATCTCCATTCTATAACCACATGTGTTAATTGTTGGAATTGAATTACTACATTACATGCTTAATGTTTATCCTGCATATTTATTCATGCTTGTGGATTATTTATGGATTTCTTATGGAACTTAAACTGGTACATTAGTGGGAAACTCCCACCTATGTGTACACCCATACTTGGAATGTAACCCAACTGGTTGTGATTATAATGGACCTTCGTCTTAGTGGTTATTGAAAGGTGTTTTTAATAGATCGTTGATGTGGGCCTACAATCTAGGGTTATTGTGTCTAAGTGGTTTTTAAGGATGGCCTTTTATCGCATGGTTTTTATACTTGCCATATGTGGCCTATTTTGATAATTACCCTATATGGCTTGTTTTGATATCGATCTATGTGGATTTGTTTTGGTATTTCCTTTTATGGGTTTGATGTTTTATACTGTGCAACCATGCGATGGTAAGCCCCATATATTATAATATGATTGGCCATTAGTCGACGGGTTTTCATTAAACATCCTAAGATGGTAACCTCATGAGCTGGGGATGGTGGTATGGGACCTATGCTCGAGCTGTCGGCCTACGCTAGTGACGAGCCTCCGTAGTTACCTTTGAGTTTATTTAAATTGGCTGGTTATAATTGGACTAATAACGGGTTGGCTAATAATACATATATGGCACAGACCAGTATTTATTTCTATCATACATAATGTACGTATCTGCCTGACTGGATGTTTTTTCCTGGGCATAGACCATCTGAATGTTTTTCCTGGGTCGATGATTCTAATGGTGAAAAGCCTAATATCCATCTGGATGTTTTACCCTGGACAATGATTGCATGGGCGACGAGCCCAATATTCGTCTGGATGTTTTATCCGGGACAATGATTTCATGGGTGACGAGCCCAATGTCCATCTAGATGTTTTACCTGGGATAATGATTTCATTCATCATATAATAAGACATACATCATATATTGTTTTGTATGCTTTGTTTTATACTATTTCATACCTAATGCGACGGTGTGTAATCTTGAAGGGAGTCCACACTGAGTTGGTCACTCATCCATCAAAAATAAAACCGTACAGGTAGCATAGGTGACCAGGTGACATTCATGTTCATATTGATGAGGAGCAAGCTATAATTGACAAGGATGCATGCTCGTAATTGCCAAGGGTTGCTACAGGATTTCATATCCCAAGATCATTGTAATTTATTTTATTTCACATGTAATATTATTTCGTTTTGTAATTTGTCAGATTGGGAATATTGGTTTGTATAAGTCATTATGGGCAGCTTCTTGCATATTTGAATGATTATGCAACTTTCCTTTATGTCTGATTTGTCCATACTATACTCATCTGCTTACTCTGATGAAAAAATATGTGGACTTTTGCTCTTTATAAGTTAACACTCGGGTTTTTGGGAAACGGGTCATATACTCGGGTCCTGAAAAGTCATGGCGATACAATCTATTTGCATGGCCGATGTCATCCTGGGCATGGATTAGCTTGCCGAGTACCAAGCCATATTGGACTACTCCACGAGGACAGTCACATTTTGTATACCCGGCTTACCGCAGTTCCAGTTCATTGCCGAGCCCAGAGGAGTGCCGTTGTCTTGTATAATGTCATGAACCATAGAGGAGCCCATAGTGGTGAGGGTCGACCAGTTGTTTGTGGTTTGCAATTTTTCCAATGTGTTCTAAGAGATTCCAGGATTACCGCCTCGCTGACCCACCAAGTTTTAGATTGATCTCGTGCCTGGTACCACACCTATTTTGAAGGCCTGGTATTGTATGACAACGTTAGAGTTATGGGAACTACAGAAGCATTTGGACGGGTTGTGCGAGTTAAGATTTATCTGTCCGAGCAGTTCACCATGGGGAGTGCTGGTACTCTTCGTGAAGAAGAAGGATGGCTCATTGAGGCTCTACATGGATTATTGCAAGTTCAACTGGGTCACGATCAATAATAAGTATTTGCTCTTAAAGATTTATGATTTATTTGATTAGCTGTAGGGTGTGTAGTTCTTTTCGAAGATTAACCTATGTTCCGGTTATCATCAGATTCGGGTCTAAGAGGAGGACATCCCAAAGATGGCTTTCAGGACGCGTTATGGTCATTTTAAGTTTCAAGTCATGTCCTTCAGACTGACTAATGCACCCGCGGTCTTCATGCAGTTGATGAACGAGGTCTTCCATCCGTATCTCGATCAGTTTGTTGTAGTCTTCATCGACAAAATTCTGATCTATTCGTGGACTAATGAGGATCACGAGCAACATCTGGAGATTGCATTGCAGACCCTCCGCGCCCACCAGCTGTACGCGAAGCTGAAGAAGTGTGAGTTTTGACAGGAGGAGGTGAAGTTCCTCGGTCACGTGTGACGAGGGAGGGTGTCGCAGTGGACCTCTCAAAGGTTGAGGCAATGTGTTAGTCGGACTAGCCCACAAGCACATCCGAGATCTACAATTTCCTTGGTTTGGCGGGCTACTATCAGCGTTTCATTAAGGGCTTCTCTAATATTACAACCCCATTGACCAGGTTAACTCGGAAGGGTGCAGATTTTGTTTGGAACGACGCTGTGAGCAGGCATTCGTAGAGCTGAAGGACCGTCTGACGTCCGCCCCTGTCCTCACTCTTCCCTTTGGGAGTGATAAATTTGTTGTATTTATCGATGCCTCACATATTAGTTTGAGTGTTGTCCTGATGCAGCACAGGAGGTCAGTAACCTTCGCGTCTCACTAGCTTAAGGTCCATGAGCAGAATTACCCCATGCATGATTTGGAGCTGGCAGGAGTTGTCTTCGCACTGAAGGTGTGGAGGCACTATCTCTATGGGGTCAGGTTCGAGCTCTTCTCTGACCACAAGAGCCTGAAGTACCTATTCTCTCAGTCCGAGTTGAACATGAGGCAGAGGCGCTGGATGGAGCTCCTAAAAGATTATGATTTCAATCTTCAGTACCACCCAGGTAAGGCGAACGTGGTGGCAGATGCCCTCAGTCATCAGCCACGAGGCCTGGTGGCACATATGATGGTTCAGGAGTGGAGGATGTTCAAGGATATAGTAGAGTATGATTTTGAGTTCAGTCTGTAGTCATCTATCTTGTAGTTATCGTGCTTGTCGATTCAACCATCTCTTGTCGTAAGGGTGATCGAGGCTTAGTAGGCTGATGAGTCGTTGCAGAGTTATAGAGTAGAGGCGGCATCTAAGAGTTAGTCAGATTGGCAGATTAGTTTTGATGGTGGACTTCGCTTCAAAGGCCGATTATATATCCTGGATGTTCCTAAGTTACACAGAGATCTTATGACTGAGGTACATCCATCATGGTTTTCTATCCACCCTGGCTCGACGAAGATGTACCGTGAGATGAGGCTACAGTATTTTTGAGCGGGATAAAACACCAGATTGCTAGTTTTGTGGCCGAGTGTGACACATGCCAACTTGTCAAGGCCAATCATCAGAGACCCCCTAGTTTATTGCAGCCGTTGAGCATCCCGACGTGGAAGTGGGAGCACGTGTCGACAGATTTATTATGGGCTTACCGAGGACTTTGCGCAGTCATAATGCCATCTAGGTTGTGGTGGATTGTCTAACGAAGTTGGCACATTTTCTTGCGATGCGTGCGATTTGGTATATGGACCGGCTTGCGAGGTATTCATCAAGGAGATTGTGAGACTACATGGCATTTCAGTCTCGATCGTTTCTGACCGAGACCCGAGGTTCACGTCTTAATTTTGGGGGAGCTTCCAGATAGCGATGGGGACTGTTTTGCAGCTCAGCACCACATATCACTCGCGAACCGATGGCCAGACCGAGAGGGTTAACCAGATCTTTGAGGATATGCTTCGAGCCTGTGCGATTGATTTTGGGGGTAGCTGAGATGAGCATCTGCGATTGGCTGAGTTTGCATACAATAATAACTATCAGACCATCAACATGGCTCCTTTTGAGGCACTTTATAGCAGACCATGCAGATCACCGAGTTATTAAACCGAGTTTAGAGAGCGTCGTCTCCTAGGTCCTGAGCTTGTTCAGCAGACATCAGAGGCTATTGATATCATCAGGCAGAGGATGCACATAGCTCAGAGCCGGCAGAAGAGTTTTGCTAACCGTCGGCATCATCCCTTGGAGTTTGCTATAGGGGACCATGCGTATCTCAAGGTCTCGCCCATGAAGGACGTAGTTTGATTTGGAGCAAAGGGTAAGCTTGCCCTGAGATTTATAGGACCTTTTGAGATCATTGGGCACGTTAGCGTTGTGGCTTATTGGCTTGCTTTGTCATCTCAGTTGTCTGTCGTCCACAACATTTTCATGTCTCTATGTTGAGGAAGCGTGGGTCAGACATCGTTCCTGTTATTGATTGGCAGTCGTTAGAGGTTCGGGAGGACGCTTCCTACATTGACCAGTCAATTCGTATCCTTGATCGGAAGGAGCAGGTCCTCCAGACCAAGGTCATTCCTTTGGTGAAGGTTCAGTTAGGTCACCATTCTGTTGAGGAAGCTTCTTGAGATCGCGAGGTTGAGATTCGAGAGCACTATCCCCATCTCTTTGATGATTGATTATGTGTTGTATTTTGTATGCTATCTCCGATTTTATATGATGATGTTATGTTTATTCTTCCTCATGAGTTATGTCTAGTTGTGATGATTGTGTAAATTTCGAGGAAGAAAATTTTTTATTTGTAGGAGAGAGCTGTAAGACACGTATCTTAGTCCGTACCATTCTGAAGATCCCCGCGATCCTTCTTGTCAAATTCTGGCAACCTGCGACCTGTAATCGGCGTTTGCGCGTGACCCTGAGTCACACTCTGTCAATCTGAGTTGACTCAACCGGAGACTTGTACCAATGCCGCGTCTCGCGCGGTGAGGCGATACCCAGGCCAGGAGATGTGGGCCCGCGTTCAGTTCGAGGAAAATGTCACGCATTTGCAATTCTAAGAGAATCTCTACCCAATATATCACATCAATGGTTAAGTATATATCAAGTACACACATTACTCAACCCATCACTCAACCTATCACTCAACCCATCACAACACATACTTCTCTTACTCAAGCAACCCCAAAAGTCAACAATCCCTTACACAACCCATCCCTCTCTCCCATCAATCACTCCATCACCCATCCCTCTCTCTCCTTATAACCCACTCTCTCTCATTTCTCAAACCCATCTCCCAAGCAACCTAAAAAAATCCCACGTCCAAGCTCTCCTAACCTCCATGAGAGAGTTTTATATGTGGCCCACTTTCTAATCCTCTCATCTCCCATCTCAACCCTCCATACTCCATCATCTTCCGTTGAGATTGAAGCCAAGGAGCAAAGGAAGCCATAGGAGCCAAGAAGAAGAGATCTAAGGTGGGTGATGCACCGTTGATTTCAATTTCTAAAGGCCCACTCATTATGAGACCCACTTGATGTATGCATTGTATAAAGGAGGGCCCAATAGTGGTGGGGTCCCTCCCCTTCTCGTTTCTCTCTCTCTCTCTCTCTCTCTCTCTCTGATGGATGATAGTGTGTGTGTGTGTGGCCCACCATGAAGTATGTACTTTATCCATGTCATCCACTGAGTGGCCCACATGGCGGTCCGTTTCGATGGGCCCGAATGAAGGAAAACACAAGTATCAGTTTGATTCGGAGATGATGTGGGCCACATGTGTGGACCCCACCATGATGTAGGTCTTTATATTAACGTTAGCAGGGAGTGGGGACCACTCCACACATACTGCACGTGAGGAGATGGGCCTACAATGGTGCAAGCACCAACCATCCAACCGTTCATCCAGCGTCCAGAGAATTTGGACGTTGGCACCTCTCACACCCTCCCACACACACACACGCACACAAACACACACACACACACACAAACATACACACACACACACACATATATATATATATAATATAATATATATATTATATTATATAGTATATTATATAATATAATATAATATAATATATTATATTATATTATAAAGTAGTTATTATGGTGGGCCACTCCCATGTGGGACACACCATACATATAATAGCTATATAAGCAGCCGTATTTACGTCAGCTGCTTTGACGAGAGGGGAGATCCTCACCGTCCAGAGGTTTGGACGGTGAGACTCATCGTGATGTATGGTTTCATCCACATCGTCCCTGGTTGGGACGGTGGATTCACACCATGATGCATGTGTTGTATCCCTACCATCCATCTATTTATGTGGGGCCACCGTGATGTATGGGTTTTACCACACCGTCCAGCATGCTGAACGGGTGGGACCCACCTTATGAATGTATTTCATCCACACCATTCATCCTTTTGGCGACCCATCTCGGGTTTGAGATAAAATAAGACAGATCCTGTTATCAGGTGGACCACACTACAGCGAATAGTGGAGTTGAATGTTTACCATTGAAACCCCTTTTGGGATTACAGAAGTTTTCAATCAACATAATATTTGTTTTTCCCTCCCTATTCAGGTCCTTGTGACCTTATGAACAGACTGGATGGAAAATAAATACTATGGTGGGGCCCACTAGAATTCAACAGTGAAAATCATTATCACCACTACCATTTGTGGTATAGTCTAGATGATCCTTGGGATATGATTCATTTTATGGTAATGCTCTAAACGATCTCTAGCTATAGATGAATGGTGTGGTTGGTTTGGGCCCATTGGACTTCCAATTTAATTTGGCCCATTTGAATTGGCTCATTTAATTCGGCCCATTCAATTGGCCCATTTATATTGGCCCATGTGATTCGGCCCATCTAATTAGGCCCATTTGAAATGTCTCATTTGATTCGGCCCAACTGATTTGGCCCATTTGATTCAGCCCATTTGATGTATTTGGGACCCATTTGGTGAGGCCCGATGTGATGTACTTGGGCCCATTTGATAAGGCCCATTGTGATGTATGAGGCCCTTATATGAGGCCCAACTTGTTATATTTGTGGCCCATCCGTTAAGGCCTAATATGATGTATTCAAATCCCATGGGTGAGGCCCATTGTGATGTATTCGAGGCCCATGGACATGGCCCATTATGATACATTTGTGGCCCTTGTATGAAGCCTGATGTGATGTATGTGAGGCCTATGAGTGAGACCTAATGTGATGTATGTATGGCCGTTACGTTGTGTTTGAATCCCTTACGTGGGCCACTCCTTGGGAGCAATGTTGGTTAGATGTCTGCATTGATGGACAATGATGGTTAAATGTACTCATTGTGACCTTCCCTTAGGCCTTGTTAGGCCCATTCACATCATTCTCTAAGTGGGTTGACCGTAATTTTTAGGTCCCATTTGCATGATCCATCTATTCTCATTGGGATATCCTAAGATGTTGGGCCCTCATTGGTTATTAGTAGGATTACTTCTTTTATTTTGAAATCCATCTAGGACACATTTGGGCTCTCTAGGGCATCTAGTGGGCCATACAATAGTATGGTAAAGGAACCCTTTCCGAATCCCTAGGATTGTGGGTAGGCCGCTTAGGCCCCAACCTTGATATAAGGGGGAGTACATCATCATTATCATATAATATGCTTAGAATAGCTCCACAATCCATGCCCATACACATCATATGTATGCTTGATGTGAGGAGTGATTGATCATAGTAGATGTCATTGGACAGACCATTATGGGACTCCCTGATGGGGGGAGTTGCCCACTTGAGTATGCAGTACGCGCAGGATTGTTGTATGACTGGATAGTATGATTTATGCATTTCGCATTATGTGACATGATTACTGTACGCCCTAGCGACACCAAGGTCGTATCCTCCACAGGCGTATCGTGGTTGGCAGGATTGGACACCAGAAATTTTATTTTACATAGGGTGCTATAGATGTCCCTGGGTAAAATTTTCTAACCTTGTGGTAACAGGAGGTTGCTCCAACGTCTAGATCGAGTGGGTATATAAGCGGCGAGTGCCGATGACCAGAAGGCCGCGCTTTTCACTCTATCGTGGTCGGTTGGAAAGGGGTGCAGCCTTACCCGCCTGAGAGGAGGGGGTAAAGCTAGGTTGAGTTTGATCAGCTCGAAGAATGGGTCTGCTATCGATGAGCCGAGCCCAAAATTGGCAGGAAGATAGTGAGATCCCTTCTACTCACCTTGTTATACACGATGGGGCGGCAATCTGGTTTGGAGTATACTAGACCCTGGTGATATTCCAGAGTTGAGCTGCATTAATATGTAGACTCAGATGAGGATTGGTATGCTTGAGTTGCATCTCGCATCGCATGGCCTTGGTATGACCGACATCATTCATGCCTTGCATCGCATAGCATTGGTACGGCCAATAGTATTCATGTATTCATCAGCATATTCCGCATTACTCTGATATTGCATAATTGTATTACTACATTACGCACACACTTTCACCACCCTCTAAGCTTTCCATAAGCTTATGCACGACCGTTGCGTGCAGGTAACGTTGGATCGCAGCAACGTTGAGGCAGAAGCACATAGCAGATTATCTTAGATCTTTTGTCTATCATCATTGTATTTTCCTTTATGTGCACTGTACTTATAAGTTTTTTGTTATCATAGTGGAAATGTGATTGAGTTTTTTGTTATTGTTTGTGGGTTATGCCTTTGGTTATGCTTATTACGAATCGAACCGATGTTGAAAATCCTCCTTGTAGGATCTCAGGATCAAAACCTGGTAAATTGGTGCCAGGAGCCGAGAATGGGATACTACGGAGGCTGTCGGCGCCGGATTTGGCGATTGAGAATTTTATGAGTCCAGTTTCTGAGTTTGGGGCGTGACAACTAGTGTTATCACAAAATTGTGTCATTGTGGTTTGTTCAATGCCATAATCCACCAGCATTTGCTTCATCCAAAGAAGTTGTACGTAATAATTACTGGGTGCAATGTATTTGGCCTCAACAGTAGATAAAGATATTAAATTTTATTTCTTACTGTGCCAAGATATAAGATAATTGCTAATGTAAAAACAACCACTACTAGTTGATTTGCGGTCATCAATGTTTCCAGCCCAATCGACATTTGAATACTCGACAATGATTGTAGATGTGTCAAACGGGTACCATAAGCTGAAATCGGTAGTTCCAGCCATATATTTAATAATTTTTTTAATCGCGGATAAGTGTGACTCCTTAGGATCATCCTGAAATCTAGCTCATGCACCTACGCCAAAAGCAATGTCCGACCAACTCGCACTTAAGTATAGCAAGCTCCCTATCATACTGCGGTACAAGTGTTCATCTACACTCTTTCCATTTGCATCTTTGGAGAGTTTGAGAGTGGTGCTCATGGGAGTATGATGGGTACAGCCAAATTTAAGTCTAAGTCTTTTTACCAATTCCTTTGCATACTTGGACTGGCATACAAAAATCTGCCGACATCGTCAGGTGATTTCCTCGACCTGGTCATATGCCTTTATCTGCCATGAAAATTTTGGCAGATTTTGGCAGACATAACTCATCTGGTCATATGCCTTTATCTAAAGACCAGGTCGTATGAATCGCAAGAAAATGTGCCGACATCATCAGGTGATCCGCGACAACCCAGATGGCATCATGACTGCACTGAGTCATCGGCAAGCCCATAATGAAATTTATCAACATGTGCTCCCACTTCCATATCGGGATGCTCAACAGCTACAATGTACCAGGGGGTCTCTAATCATCGGCCTAGACATGCTGACATGTCTCATACTTGGCCACAAAACTGGCGATTTGGCACTTCATTCGCCCCCCCTCCCCCCTAAAATACCGTCACCTCATATCTCGATACATCTTCTTCGAGCCAGGGTGGATAAAAAACCGTGATCAATGTGCCTCGGTCATAAAATCTCTACGCAACTCTAGAATTGTAACGACCTGAAAATTTCCGTACATTGGGTCGAGTACCACCTCGACCAGAAATCCCGTAGGATTAAATCCCTTAGAAATTTAACAAAGTTAACTAAGTACTAAACTCAATTAGCTATGAAATCCGTTAGGATCACTTTAAATACGATCTGCAAGACCCAAAACTTGCAGAACAAGTGTAATATTGGTTACCCTAAAGTTTAGAACCAAACTCATTTCCCGTCATCTCGGGAATGAAACGAAACTTCAGTATTAGTCTGGATCGCACATCGGGATTCGATTAACCCGAAGCTAAGGAACTAGGACCGCCCCACCGGGCTTAACAATCATCTCAAAAAATCAGCCTTATCCGATATTCCACGGCCATTCGTTTCGAATCGAGCGAGGTAGTGTGAAAAACACTATTCATAAGCCAAAATAAATATCCGGAATAGTGATCTCGCATCGTTCGTTGACGTCGTCGATTAAGCAACCCGACCGTCGAATCAAACCAAATTACACCCTCGGATTAAGAAAAATTTCGGAACATTTACATGTACTTGGAATTTCGATCGTGGCCTGACCAGATCGAATCGAAAGTGGTCCGCCACGTGCGATCTGCGTATCAGAATGAGTCAAAAACGTAATCCCACGTAGATCCATTGGTGGTGAGCTTAAGTCGACGTTTGGTTCAAGAGGGCTACCGAACTTCCTTTTGAGCCTTTTAAAAGCGTCGAAAATCCTATATAGGCGTGCCCCATGAACCCGAGTCTATTTTAAGTAATGTTTGAGGCTATAAAGGGCTTAGAACAGCCCCTCTCACAGCCATACGAATTTTGCAAGAAACCTAGAGGAAGAGAGAGAAAAGAGAGAGAAGAACTTGGAGATCGTTCTTAGATCTTCCTCCACCCGCATTGGCTCACCACACGGCCTTCACCGCTCCGTTCTAAGTGATTTCCGGTGTTTTCCACCTCATTTGAAGGTAAGAAACCCTAACCCTAGGTCTGATTTGAGTTGGAATCGAGGTAGGATGTATTCCGACTAACCGATTTCGCTCTTTAGGCTAGAAATCGCTCACAGACGGAAGATCCATCACCCTTGCCGATTCGTTCCGTTTCCAAAGGCAAAGGTGAGGACTTTAAGCTTATAAGTTACGGTTTTCAACGCTTTCAATGTCAGATAATGGTAGATTCATGATCTGCTTGCAATTGCACATGTACAAAGTGCTTTCCGTTTCCTGTTTTGATTAACGGTGTGAAATATGGACTTTCACATATTCTAGGTATACGTATAAATACCGTATACGTATTTTTTTTGGACAAATGCTTGACATGTTTACTTAATGTATAATTATATAACATATGAATAAAATACTAGTTTGGCGAAAGGAATCGCCAAAATATATGTTTATTTGTAAATGCGCCGTATGTTGAAATTACGTATTGTAGAAATACCGTATACGTATTTCTTTTGGAATAATGTTTGACATATGTATTTAATGTATGATTATACAATACATGATTAAAATACTAGCTTGGCGAAAGGAATCGCCGAAATCTATGTTCCTTTGTAAACACTATGTATGTCGAAATTGGGTATACGTGAAGGTACCCTATACGTATAAAATTTGCTGATGTGATTGCCATGTTTAATTGCTGTATGAATATGATGTATATGTATAAAATACTAGTTTGGTAAAGGGACAACCCTAGTACACACTTCCCTAGCATACGTCATGTATGTTGAACTATTGCATTCCAAGTGTTAGTAAATTCACTTGTGAGTGTAAGTGCTTAAGTGTTAGAATCTTAGGTAGGTGCTGAGATGGGATTCTCGGCTACCTTAGAGTCGCATATGACATTCCCCATGTGGTTGTTCACTCTAACCACTCGCCTACGAAATGTAAGTATTTGTATACATATTTACATAATGCTTTAGAACATGCTTTTGAACATGCCTTGTGATTTGTTTATTAACATGCTTCATGTTATGCTTTTTAATATGCTTACTAGTGTTCTTGAATTACCACATTATCATGCCGTATTTCACATGCTATGGTTAGGATTTGACTGAGCTTGGGACTATGTTTGTAGTCCAGGCATCCGGTATCAGATTTGAAGATGTGGTTGGGATTCGTTCCGCCACGCACGATGTGTTGGTGAACCCGTGTCGTACTTCGGTTGGCGATAGTGGTTGGCCACACGAGGTGCTTCTGCGCCTCATATCGCCCAACTTGTTGTGCGCTCGAGCTAGCCGAACATGTCAAGTAAACCGTATGCCTTATGTATGTTCACCATGTTTGGTCGCTAATGCTTGAACCTAGGGTACCAAACTTACCAGGTGAAAATCCGTTAACCATGGTACCTCGATCCGCTAAGACTCATGAGCCGGGCATGGTGGTATGGGACACCGTGGTCGAGCCGTCGGCCTACGTGCCTCCCCCGTAGTGACCAAAGGTGAGCAACTCAACTCGTGAGCCGATTATGGTGGTATGGGACACTATATTCAAGCGCTTTTGTCGGCCTACACCGATAAGGTGATGGGGAGTGGTGCGGTCTTTGTGTGTACAGACCACAGCGCCCTTTGTAGTGACCGCGAGCATATTCTCGGTTGCAGCGTGCCTTAGGGTTCGCCGCGACATATAGAATATGAACTAGGCCTGTTTACGTATAGTTGTATCGTGATGAATCGTTTAAGGGGTGATGGGGAGTGGTGCAACCTTTGTGCGTAAATGACCACGGCACCTCTCAAGTGACCTAGAAAATACACTATCGTCGATATTAACTAGGGTGACGACCCTAGATTGGATCATGTTTGGATATGATACAAGGGAGGTACCTTAGTTTCCCAATCCTGCTGTTTGAAATGGACTAATAAAAACTCGGTAATCATGTTCATCATGCATTGCATGTGCCTGGAAGACGTGGAGCACTGAGGGATGAAAGCATGCCGCGAACGTGAGATGGTGTCGCATGAGGGAGGGTGTGGTGAGGGCATCCATCATACCTGCATTCATACTTGCATTAATCAGAGTAACTAGGAGTGTTTGATTTACTGCTTTATCATTACTGCTTGACCGTATTGAGAATATGATAACTTATGTCTTATCGTTCCACTGAGTTAGCTACTCACTCCCACGTTACGGGATGGTGTTGCGCACACCAACCAGACTGCCTCGGGTATAGGCGTCCGAGCTATTCTCGGGGCGAGCCGATTACGACGAGGACCAGGAGGAGTTCTCGTATATGCAGTTCGCTGGCGGCTTCGACTAGGCTGCCGGGACTGATGGGATTTACAGGGATTGTATCTAGTTTATTTGACATTTTGTTTATATACACAGACATGTATATTGTGACTCAGAAGGATTCATACTCTGGATAATGAATCATTTACTTTGTTTCTTTACATACATATATATACAGTTCAGTCTTCCGCTTGCTTTTATACAACTGATCTGGAGTATGAATTACTGCTTTGGTATAATCTCATTCATGTGTATTGCGCTAACTCAGACAACATTTAACCATCATTGTGTATGTTGCATAAGTGATGCGTTGGAACTCGGGAGTTAAGTTCATACTCGACCCCCGATTTTCAGGGCGTTACAAGAATATCCTAGACACCTAATCGGCCTCTGAAGCAAAGTCCACCATCAGAACCAATATACCAATATAACTGACTCTCATATGCTGCCTCAGCCCAATAACTCTACAACGACTCATCTACCTACTGAGCCTCGATCACCCTTGCAATAAGAGAAGGTTGAATCGACAAGCTCGATAGCTAAATGATAAAAGACTGCAGACCGATCTCGAAGTCATACTCTTCTACATCCTCAAGCATCCTCCACTCCTGAATCATCATGTGTGCCACCAGGCCTCGTGGCTGATGGCTGAGGCCATCCACCACTACGTTTACCTTACCTAGGTGGTATTGGAGTTTAAAAATTGTAATCCTTCAGGAGCTCCATCCAACATCTTTGCCTCATGTTCAGCTCGGACTGAGAGAATGGATACTTCAAGCTCTTGTGGTCGGAGAAGAGCTCGAACATAACCCCATAGAGATAGTGCCTCCACACCTTCAATGCGAAGACGACTGCTGCCAGCTCTAAATCATGTGTGGGGTAGTTCATCTCATGGACCTTGAGTTGGCGAGACACATAAGCCATTGGCCTCCTATACTGCATCAGGACAACACCCAAACCAATATGTAAGGTATCGATAAATACAACAAATCCATCACTCCCAAAGGGAAGAGTGAGGACAGGAGCAGACCTGAGGCGGTCCTTCAGCTCCATAAATGCTCGCTCATATGTATCACTCTAAACAAACTATGCGCCCTTCTGAGTCAACCTGGTCAACAGGGCTACAATATGGGAGAAACCCTGAATGAAAAGTCGGTAGTAGCCTGCTAAACCAAGGAAACTACGGATCTTGAACACGTTCGTAGCTGGTCCCACTAACGTACTGCCTCAACTTTTGAGGGGTCCACTATGACACCCTCCCTCGTCACCACCTAACCTAGGAACTTCACCTCCTCCAATTAGAAATCACACTTCTCCAGCTTCACATACAGCTGGTGGGCATAGAGGGTCTACAATGCAATCTTCAAATGCTACTCGTGGTCCTCGTGGGTCCTCGAATATATCAGAATGTTATTGATGAAGACCACAACAAACTGATCGAGATATGGATGGAAGACAACGTTCATCAACTGCATGAAGACCGCGGGTGTATTGCTCAGTCTGATGGACATGACATGAAACTCAAAGTGACCATAGCACGTCCTAAAAGCCGTCTTCGGGTTGTCCGCCTCTCGTACCCAAATCTATCCTTTAGAGCAGATCTTGTTGAGGCATAAAATAAGCAAAGAAGTGAAGAAGAGAAAGATCAAGAAAGCAGATTGAAGAATCAAGAAATCTCAATTAAAGACTACTTTGCGCGGGGTCGCGCAAAGTGAAAGAATTGCGCCGGATCGCGCAAAGTGAAGAGATTGCACAGGAGATAGTTTGCGCGGGATTGAGGGTTTGCGCGAGACCGCGCAAAGCATATCGTTTGCGCGTGTCCGCGCAAAGTCCATGATGGTGAAATAAAATGGTTGGATGATATTTTGTCCCACATCGACCAGATCTGAGATTTTCGTTGGTGGAAATGTCTATAAATACCCCGTTCCTTCTCTAAAAAGGGGTTCGAAGATTTCAGAAGTGAAGAAAAGACGAAAGAGAAGATAGAAGGTGCGGAGTATTGGACTCCTGCACTTTGCGCGACCATGCGCAAAGGAGTATTGGACTCCTGAAAGTTTGCGCCAGTCCGCGCAAGGCAGCAGAGTGCTCTTATAGTTTGCGCGACCACAAAAGCATATCGTTTGCGCGGACCCGCGCAAACCTATTGCTTGGCAGTTTTTAACAGCAATGGGCTGAAATGCTGTCGGAATGATTGGAGTCCTCAAAGCTTCAAGTTCTTCTTGATCAAGAGAAAGGAAGAATCATCGACGAAGAGACGTATTCCTCCTAAGTTTCAGGAGATGACCAAAATAGTACCGAAATGCTGCCGGAATCTTCGTTCTCTTGAAGACTGTTGATCGACTTGTCTATTCCTCCTAAGTCATTGGAGATGATTGAGATCATTGCCGTTATGCTGCCGAAAATTATATTTAGCTATAATAATTGACATTTGTAATGAGTTCTTTGTAAACTATCTTAGAATCAAGGGATACCAGAGGATGTAAATGAATTCAGAATCAATAAATATGACGGTTGTCTTTATAATTATTCCATTGTTATGTTTGAATAAGATAATTCTCCTAAATCAAATACATTTTGTTTCCTTGTCGAAACAAAATGGCGACTCTGCTGGGGATAATTGTCTTATTTAACATTAACATTGGGAAAGTTGTAAGATTCTCGTCATTATTTTTGGCGTCTATTAGACGCCAAAATGGCGACTCTCAGTGGGAACATCCTCCCCTTCATCTCCAAGATAGTTTACTTAGTCTTTCACGTACTAATTTCAGATATGTTTTATTATTGAAGGTACCCAAATTCAATCACCTAACGTCGCTAATGGCTAACATTGTGAGAAAAGTGAACTTCCGATTCACCGCTACTGGGTTTGTAATTGAGTATGCTTCAAGCCAAATTCCTGAGCATACGAAAGC
Source organism: Magnolia changhungtana (assembly GCA_030180095.1). NCBI lineage: Eukaryota > Viridiplantae > Streptophyta > Magnoliopsida > Magnoliales > Magnoliaceae > Magnolia > Magnolia changhungtana. The sequence goes on along the minus strand of JASAUF010000393.1, from coordinate 250,801 downwards.
AAGCACTACAAGCAGGCGTAAAGTGACTCCAGTAACAGCGGGAGTCATTTCCGTTTCACCTCAACCACAAGAGAGTGATGAAAACTGGACTTTGGTCTTGTCCAAAAAGACAAAAGCAAAAAAGAGTCGCAAGGCAAAATTGCTGGTACCAAGAACTGAGGGACCAATTACACGAAGCATAGCAAAAAGAAAACCCGAGCTTGCTCCTCCGGCGATTTATCCTGAACAAGCTGCTCCGCAGTTCTCATCATAGGATTTTCCAGCTTTGGTCGCCCCGAAGACCAAATGGACAGAAGCACAGAAAGGCAAAGCACTGATGATAGGATCCCCGATGCCCATATCACCTCAAACAAACTCGCCTATAACTGTATCACCTCAATCGGTTAAAAGCACGGGAAGTACACAAGAATCAAACGAGACTCAAATTTCTCCCCTCTTTACAAGTCCTGTTACGTCAACATACTCTCGTTTTACTCCAATAACAGCTTTCGACGAACAAAGAGGCCGCGGTATACATGGCAGAGACAGGTCAAGGAAATAGACCAACTACTGAAGAACGTGTTGATCAAATGGCGGAGGCACAAAGAGTGCTAATGGATGAATGCCGGAACCTCAGAGAAGCTCTGGCAACTCTGGCACATAATGTAGCCCAAATAGTGGCTCCACCCATGATGGGAGCAACAAATGGACAAGAGAACCAACCTGAAGGTTCCCGTCCGCAGGGGATAGGATCCCGAGGGTCCGTTCCGGTGACAAGAGCTATAACACAAGATGACGTAAGACAAGTCGTCGAAGAAGCGGTCAGAATAGAAAGGGAGCGCGCAAATACCGGTCGTTTCAGATACCGAACACCCTACCCAAGAGAGGTAGAGGATGTTCCATTCCCAGCCAATTTTAAGCATCCAGATTTTCGAAATTTAATGGGAAGGATCACCGAAGAACACCCGATGCATTTCATCACCAAAGATGGGGAATTTTTCCACGATACCTCAATACATTTACGCTTATTTGGGTCATCATTGACGAGTAAAGCTTTCAGGTGGTATTCAAATTTAGCACCAGGATCCATACGCACATGGGAAGAAATGCAAGATGCTTTCATGTCAAACTTCTTCTCGTCAGAGCGCGATGTTAGCATCACAGAATTAGCTTCAATACGGCGAGAGGAGAACCGGAGAACCAAAAAAAATTCATAGACGGATGGAAGACACTTTGGGGGCATCATGCGCAGCGATTCTTGGGAAGAAAAGGAACAAGTCAAAATGTGTCAACTCTATGGAAACAGGAATCGCGTTTGGACTCACCAGCGGCTGATATCGAACCTTTCGTGATTTGGCTACCAAAGCCCATGCATTGGAACTGATGACTCGCAAGATGCTGGCATTTCATCATGAAACTATTAGAAGAATACCTGGCAGGACAACTGTCAACACCGTCAATCGGGATAAGAAGAATCAAGATGCGAGGGGCTCAAGAGATAAAAGGCCGGAAGGAAAAGAAGGCTGGAATCAATCAAGAGACGATACGGTGGGAAAAAAAGCTCAGAATGCTCGATTCTCATGAAGGATTCGAGTTTGATAAAGAGGACGTAGTACCTATGATGCAACAATTGTTAAAAGCAGGTACCCTAGAATTACCAGAACCAAAACGTCCTGAAGATGTGACGAGGACTCGAGAAAGAAACTTTTGCCGTTATCATCGCCTAGTAGGGCATCCGACAGAAAACTGTTATACGTTGAAATGCATTATACAGCGAATGATAAATAGAGGTGATATAATAACTAGCGGAAGCAAAGAAAAGAATGCAAGAGCAACAGTAAATGTATTGTCAATACAAGAAAAGACTCAAGGAATGAAAGAGAAGGAAGAACGAAGGTTGGTAAGAAATGCAACAATGATTACGTTGCGATCGGGAAAGCAAATAACAAGTCCCGCAAAGCAAAAGGCAGGAATCATAAGGAAAGAAGTAATTGAAAGACAGAATACTGAGGATAAAAGTAGAAATGGAGATACACCGACAAAAGTGGCTTATGATGTAGTTAGTCATTTGAAGGGTATACCGGCACGATTAAGTATTTATGATGCGCTCAAGTTGTCAGAAGAATTTCGACAGAGTTTGATTCAAGCACTGTCTGATCACGGTGTGAGGGAAGCCTTACTGACAGAAATGAAGAATAAAAGAAAGGATGAAAAGATGAATTGTTTGCCAATAATATCTTTCTCTGATGACGACTTAATTGGTGAAATGGAACATAACAGGCCATTGATGATAGAAGGGTACATTTGCGAAAGAAAGATAAAACGGATTATGATAGATAATGGATCTGCAGTGAATCTTCTGCCACTCTCCATGATTACTAAATTGGGTTTTCGCCGTTCAGACTTGCGCCCCAGCGGAATGATGATACAAGGATTTAATCAAGATGGACAACGCGCGCTCGGAAAAATTACAGTAACATTGGAGGTGGGAGAATTAATTACTACTGTTGTATGTCACGTTATAAATGCTGTGACGACATATAACCTTCTCTTGGGAAGGCCGTGGATACATCAGTACAGTATTGTACCTTCTACTCTACACCAGTGCTTCAAATACTGTAAAGATGGGATGCAGTGTAAAGTAATGGCTGATGCAAAACCCTATACAGAAGCTGAGTCTTTCTTTGCAGATGCTAGCTATTATAAATGTTTCTCTGAAGAAATGAGAAATGATGATGGGAAGAGAATCGTAAAAGATGCCAGGGTAAATAAAGTTAAAGAAGAAAGAGCAGAATCTTCTGGGACTGCAGAGACAAGAAAGAAGTTCTATTTTGTACCAAAGCGTCTGAGACAACCGGGGCAACCGCCGTTGACATTATTGTCGACGAGCAATTTGAAAGTCTTACAGTCCAATTACACAATGCCATTACCCAATATCGAAAGATGTAAGCCATTTTCAGCCCCTCCAAGAACATTTCAAGTCAGAGCCAGTACTAAATATCCTGAACCAATAGAGTTTCACGCTGCATCAGAAGTGAAGGATGAAAATATAAGCAATATATATCATGGAGAGTTAGCACCGCAGAATTTGAGGAAATACAGTGCAGCAAGCAAGAAAATCATGAGAAATATGGGTTTTGATTGTGACAAACCCACCGGCTTGAATCATGGGAAAGGAATTCAGATCCCTCTCGGGTTAATCAGGAAAAGCGAAGAAAATTCCAAGGATTGGGAGCAGAATCAGCAGTAAATATAGTATCAGTTAACATGACTTCAGCTACACCAGATACTAAGGTAGTTGAATATCCTGAAACCGCTCCAAGGCAAATAGAAGACGGGGGGCAACCGACGATAGATGGCCTGCGAGAAATAAATTTGGGAACAATGAAGAGCCAAGGAACACATTCATCAGCGTTAGCCTTTCGATCAAGAAACTGAGAAATATGGCCAACTTCTCAAAGCAAATAAAGATGTCTTCGCTTGGACATATGAAGAAATGCCGGGACTGGAACCCTCTGTAGCAATGCATCGATTAAATATTTCCAAAGAAAAGAAACCAGTAAAGCAAGCACAAAGGCGATTTCACCCAGACCTAATTCCGTTAATCGAAAAGGAAGTAAATAAATTAATAAAGGTTGGGTTCATCAGAGAAGTTAAGTATCCCAAATGGATATCAAACATTGTTCCGGTGAAAAAGAAGAATGGACAGATTAGAGTATGTATTGACTTCAGAGATCTGAATGAAGCATGTCCAAAGGATGATTTCCCTCTCCCGATAACAGAGTTACTAATTGATAGCACTACTCAGTATGCTATCATGTCCTTTATGGACGGATATGCAGGCTATAATCAAATCAGGATGGCGCCTGAAGATGAAGAGGCGACGGCCTTCAGAACGCCGCTTGGAATTTACTGTTATAAAGTTATGCCTTTCGGTCTCAAAAATGCTGGGGCAACATATCAAAGGGCAATGAAGAATATCTTTCAAGATATGATGCATAAACATGTTGAATGCTATGTTGATGATTTGGTGGTCAGATCTGAAGATCATCAAGAACACCGCGAACATTTAGCATCAGTCTTCCGAAGACTCAGAAAGAAGCAATTAAAGATGAACCCTGCTAAGTGTGCATTTGGAGTATCTTCTGGCAAATTCCTCGGCTTTGTGGTACGACACAGAGGAATCGAAATTGATCCAGAAAAAATTAAAGCTATTCAAAATATGCCGCCACCAACGACGTTGAAAGAATTAAAAAGCTTACAAGGGAAATTGGCATATATTCGGCGTTTCATTTCAAACCTCGCAGGAAGATGTCAGCCATTTTCTCGGTTAATGAAGAAAGATACAGAATTTGTATGGGATCATGCCTGCCAGAATGCATTTGATTCAATTAAGGAGTTATTAAAACAGCCGCCGGTGTTGACAGCTCCAGTGAAAGGTAAGCCACTTATCTTATATACATCTGCCGCTACAAATTCTTTGGGTGCTTTGTTGGCATAGGTAAACGAAGCCGGAAAAGAGACTGCTCTTTATTATCTAAGCCGAACACTGATGGGGGCAGAATCCAATTATTCTCCGATTGAAAAAGAATGTTTGGCGTTGGTATTCGCTGTGCAAAAGTTGAGGCATTATTGTCTCTCCCATGATATAACTCTGATCTCAAGAGCAGATCCGATAAAATTCTTGATGACCAGGCCAATGTTATCGGGAAGACTAGCCAAGTGGATGCTGTTGTTATCAGAATATACTATTTCATATAAGCTTACGAAAGCAAAGTGAAAGGACAAGCTATGGCGACTTTCTCGCAAAGACATCCTATAGCGAAAAAATGAAGAAATCAATGATGAATTCCCGGATGAACAGTTATGTTGGTGAATCTCGAATCTTTGGCGATGTATTTTGATGGTCTTTTTCTCGAGTATCGGGAGCGGGGCGGAGTGATATTCATTACGCCTCATGGCGATTTATTACCATACTCTTTCACGTTGGGTATCGCGTGCACAAACAATGAAGTGAATACTGAGCTCTTATCATCTAATGGAAATAGCACAAAGAAAATGAAAATAAAATCATTGCATATCTTCGAGATTATAAATTGATTGTAAATCAATTAACAACAAATTTGAAGTAAGGAAAGAAGAACTTTTGCCTTATTATCTAAGGCACAACAATTGCTTGAACAGTTCATTATGTGGAAATTAAACACATACCGCGGTCGGAGAATACAAAAGCAGATGCTTTAGCCAGTTTAGCAGCGGCTTTATCCTGCACAAACCGAAGTCCTCTTCAGGTAACTATAGAAGAAAGAAGATTCCTGCCATCTGCAGAAGTTATTGAAGAAACCGTTGAAATGTTGCCTATATCCGTTTGGAGGTAACAATGAATGATTAGCGTCGACCTTTTGTTGATTATCTCAAATATAATATCTTGCCGAAAGATAATGCACAAAGACAATGATTAAGCAATGATCAAGAAAATTTGTCATATGCAGCGAAGTATTATATAGAAAATCTTATAATGGAATGCTGTTAAGGTGCTTGGACAAGCAAGAAGCAAACCAAATGCTGCGGGAGGTACATTCAGGTGAATGTGGAGCACATCAAGCTGGCCGGAATTTATGCCATAGAGTGCATCGAATGGGTTATTATTGGCCTACTATGTTTAAAGATGCGATAGAATATGCAAAGCGATGTCATGAATGTCAAATACACGGAGATATAATACATGTTCCTCCGGAAGAATTACATCAGTCTGTTGCTTCTTGGCCTTTCTCAGCCTGGGGACTCGACGTAATTGGTCCCATAAATCCCCCTTCGTCTAAAGGAAAACAGTATATTCTGGCAGCAACAGATTATTTTTCCAAATGGACCGAAGCAGTCGCCTTGCGTAGTGTTAGAGAGAAAGACGTGGTCAATTTTATCCGGCATGCTATAATATACCGTCATGGTATTCCAAAGAAGATCGTCACTGATAATGGCACCCCTTTTAAAAATAGAGGCATGGAAAAGTTATGTCAGAAGTTCGGCATCCAACATTCTTTTTCAACACCTTATTATCCTCCAGCCAATGGATTAGCAGAGGCGTTTAACAAAACGATTGTCAAGATAATAAAAAAATGGTGACAGGCAATAAACGCGATTGGGATGAAAAGTTACAAGAAGCATTATGGGCCTACAGAACTACCCATCGTACAGCAACAGGGGCGACACCGTATTCATTAATCTATGGTATGGAGGCAGTTATCCCAATTGAAATACAAGTGGCATCACTCCGAATAGCAGTGCATCAGTATATAACAGATGATGAAAATGCAAAAATAAGGCTGAAAGAATTAGACTTACTCGATGAGAAACGTCTTGCAGCTCAGCAACGGTTGCAATCATATCAGGCCAGAATATCGGCTGCATTTGATAAACAGGTCAAAAACCGCTCTTTCAAAAAAGGGGATATGGTGTTAATGTTGAAAAGACCTATAGTGGTCACTCGCCGGACAGGGGGCAAGTTCGAGCCTAAATGGGATGGTCCATATGTGGTAAAAGAAGTATATTCCAATGGGGCATATAAAATCACAAATCAAGAAGGACAGGATATTGGTGTACTAGTCAACGCCCGCTTCATCAAAAGATACTATCCCTAAAAATAGACGTATGGATTTTGATCCGGAATATTATCAGCATAATGATTCTGTATCAAAAGGGGGCAAAGATGAATAAAATCATGTCTATATGTCAACAAAAGAAGCTATGAAGAGGAAATTCACAAGCATGTCAATTATCAAGCATCAAAATCCGGAAAATATACCGGAAAATATATATGATCATCATCATCACCAAATAAGTATGATAAAGACGATATCATTATCTTGAAGATTCTCTTGAAAATTGCCTTACAAGGCACGGATTCTCTTGCAAGGATATGACAAAAGCATTATTGCCTTACAAGATAAGAAATTTCCTTGAAAGTACTATCAAAAGTATAAATATTATTGCCGGTCTTCTTGAAGATATTTCGGAAATATATATTATATTGGCAATGATGATGATCATAAATATTATGGCCTTACAAGGCATGGGATCTTCTTGAAGATTGAAGATAAAAAAAAATAATAAAATAATAAAATAATAAAAAAAAAAAATTTATCGCCTTACAAGGCACGGATTTTCTTGAAGATATTATTAAAAGCAAGGATGTAAGGATGTATCAATATCAATCAAAGAGGCAGTATAGCCAAGCCAAATCCTAAAAGAGCCAAGTTGAGCCAAATCAGAAAAAAAGATCAAGCTCGCAAAAAAAAAGGGGGTGCTCTCAAAGGATCAAGCTCTAAAAGAGCCGGCCAACTATACGTAAGACCTATGAAGATCGCCATTCGGCAATGCGAGGAGTCGGTGCCTAAAAAAGCCCGAAGACCATCGTGCGCACCCATGCGGGTAGTGACGAAGTCAAGGATTCAAAGCCTAAAAGGCCATAAATCCGCGAAGACTAGTCACCGTAATTTCCATGCCGTCAGTATAGCTTCCGGCGCGCATGCCACGGGAACGGATGAAAATGCCCTCCCGTGAATGGGCTCGACCTTGCAGACGAAGAAAACAGGGGCCGCAGTGCGAGCTTTATGCCAACCGTGCGTAAGACCCTCCAGGTCTAGGGTTTGATTTCAGTAGTAACTCGTGAGGAAGGGCTTAAACCTACTCATTGATGGACTGGCGACCCTAGATTTGGTGCCCAAAGGTAGCCTTGCGAGCCTGAACTCTGTGAGAGTTACCGTGGCCAACCCCGCGTAAATCCAACAGTTCACCGTCCGGTAGCGTCAATGGGCCCCTCTGATGGACCGTGACCGTGAGCTCAAGGCAGTGAGAAGCCCAAAAGCGAACTCTAGAGAGTTACAGTGGCCATCACATAAGACCCATAAATGCTCCACTACTCATGAGCTTAAACTGTGTGTGTGCGCACGCTCCACTACTCATGAGCATAAACTGCGTGTGGCTAATTGAATTGAAACTTAGTACCGCCAATTTAAATATTCACCTAGAGAATCCCGTACTAACAAAGCATAAAAGGTTTAGAAATTGTAAAAAAAAAATAATATATAATGAAATTATTATATAAAGTATAAATATAATTTGATAATATTAGTATAAATATCATCAAAATGCAAGATAGAAAAATACCATCATAAACATCCCAAAATACTATCATGAGATATATGATAAACTACATCCAAGAAACACGAAAGCAAATATCACATGTTTAAAATTACATGATTCAAAGATCCTCTGTAATCCCCATTGCTTCTGAATATCTGAGCAAATCTTCTTTCAATTGCGCCTGAGCTGCATCATGTCTAGATTTTTCTTCAAAAATAAGTCTCGCATGATCTGGAACGCCAGCAAGCTTACTCTCCAAAGAAGCGATCATTTCTTTACCTTGAAGTTGTGCGGATTTTTCGACATCAATAGATTGAGCAGTCACCCGTATCTTCTCTTCAACATCCTCGAATGATTAAAACTGTTCATGGTTCTTCCTCTCCAAATGAGAGATTTCTTCCTTTAAAATTGCAATGCGGTCTTGAATAGTCTTGCTTTCATCAACATGAATCTTTAATTGATCCCAAGAATTATATGCTCTTGTTCAAGTTTAGAAATTGATGAAGTCATTTGTCGTCAAAGGGCTTGTTCTTGTGATGAAGCCAACTGCTTCTACACTCTAAAATCTCAGGAGCAATTGTAACATTCTCTACCGACGCCAAAGAAATTACGGAATCACGAAATTTGAGGAGTGAATCCCGCAAAGGAGATATGTTGATTCTGGCCATCTTGGCAGAGCTTTCCAAAATTTCTATAGCAACATCCAAGTCCAACCATTGATCAGGATTTCTAAAGATATGGATTATTGCTAACAGAGAATGTTTCACCATAAGCATTTTGTGAACAGGGATCTTCGCAAAGGATGATAGTTCAGAAGTAGTGGCTACCGAATCAGAACTAGCCGCACCACTGCAGGGATGAGTTCCTATAGTAAAAGAAGAAGGATATTCAATATATTATTATGAAATATATATAGTCTTGAGTAAAGATAAACAGTGTATATATATATACCTGTCACTGGAACACGATTAACAGAAGGAGAAGCTCTTTGAGCTATGGAAGGACCAAGTCCCACCATATCAGCAAAAGATGGTGCTCTAGCTTCTGTACTGGAATCTCTGGTAGCCGGAGTTGGCAAGTCAGTAGTTTCTGTAGGAAATATAATTTCACGAGCCACTACTCTCTGTACTACCAATGGAATTACAGGTGCTCTTGGTGAAGATACCGCAAGAGGGTTCACTGAAGAGATAGCACCTATTTCTGCAACTTGAGCACCTAAAAAGGGAGACACAATGATTTTAGATAAATAATAGTTGTTAAAATATAAATTAAACTATGTATACGAAATTTTCCTTTACAGGTGAATACCCATATTCTCCATAATCTAAAGGCTCTTCTTCATCTTCCTCACCAGTAGGAGAGATTTAGCAGGAACATTAATGCTAGAAGGAGTCTTAGCAGTTGCAGGGGAAGATTCTATCTCAACTTCTTTCGCAACTGTTTCCTCTTCTTCGCCAATATCAACTTCACCTTCTTCAAAGTCATCATCTTTATCTTCACCATTATCACTATCTCCGCTATCTTCATCTTGCGATGATGAAGTTGAACTTTCATCTTCCAAAATTTCTTCGTCAACTTCTTCAACGATAACCTGCTTCCCTTTATAAGAAACGGGTTGGCTGCTCTCCGATGCAGGTTCTTGGACTATAGGGGAAGCAGAGGCTGGTCAAGTTCTTTCTGGAGGGATAGGGGATGATGATTGCAAACGCGTTCTTGATCTAGTCATCGGAGAAGATGGACTAGGACCAAGGGGCTGTGGAGGAGATGTGGAAGTACCAATAGCCGGTCCTTCTTGAACCACTGCAGTCTCTGCAGGAATTGGAGAAGATGTACCTTCAGCATTATCTGCAGCCTGGTTTGAAGAATCCCGACGAGATTTCTCAAATTCTCTCAGATCTCCGTGGGCAAACCAGCCATCCAAAGTGTTGATGGGCTTGATTTCACGGATGGGATCTTCCAATGATATCTTTCTGCAAATCTCTCCAGGATGAGATGCGTGGCTCTTCTCCGGAATATAGCCAATTCCGCTCTCTAAATTCACGCCCTTCACTGGGAGGATGAAGAAAGATAGAAGAATCTATTGGCAAGCATTTATTGACCAGGTATGATTGGTGATCCCACCATCGCATCCAAATATGATGTACGAACTATGCGATCACAGCCTGGAATTATGAAGAGGGAGCCAACGCACCATTCAACAATTGTTTCCATATCATGGCCCAGTTAAGAGGACCAGTTCCATAACAACGCATTTTTCTGGTAACCAACCCGCAGTCTTGTGGCACGCTTTGATCATAACCAAATTGACAAGCAAAGCGACTGGGGGTAGTAAGGTTCTCTCCAGAATTCGTCCCTTCCCGAGAGGTAAACTGCATGAGCGAATAGAAAAGAAGAAAGCTCTCTCTGCCAAGAAGAGTTTCGTTGTCCACCATGTCCGTGTCTGCAGTATAGCGATAAAGGCGAACCGAAAGAAGTTTATCGATCATCATCTCGAATCTTATTTGCAACCCACTCATATGCTCTTCTAGCCATTGCTCTTTCTTTGAAAGAACCAGAGTGGAAGATGAGAAGGATGAGAATATGCTTGCTCAGAAGCTTCGAAAGTCCAAGGGAAATAAACTCCAAGCCACCCCAGTAAAATAATGCCAAGAAGTATGTGCGATGAAGCTCCCAGTCGGGTCTTTTATGTGGATAGCTATTTCTCCAAGGGCCCCGTAGATAGAACAGAACATAATACAGAGGAGCAAGAGAATATTTATGGCCCTCCGCTAAAGCACCAGCTACAACAAAGACAGTGGGACGGACAGACATCGCCCACTTGGAGCAGGCAATACGACCAAGCTTAGCCAGTAAGCCAAGAATGCTGCAAGTTCTCCGAAAGGGCTATATTCTGGCTTTCCTCTTATTGCATCTCGAAGCTTAGTTAATTCTTTCGAGCGGCAGTCACGAAACCTTCAAAGAAAAATGAAGGAGGTTAATATACGGGAATGGCTAAATAATAAGAATATAAAGAAAGAGAATAATGATCAGATTGGTAAATACCTGAGACCCCTAGAGAAATGAGCCAGCCATTGCAGAGGGGGAATTTTGTGGAAGTTTGGAAATTTGCCCATCTCGTTGAACAGCTCTATAGTAGTCTCAGAGATAGAAGGCTTGCGGTCTGGAGAAGACACAAAAGCCAATTCTCTGTTTGTCGGAATAAATTCATCATAGAATTTGCCTGTTATTGTGAGACCAGCTATACGATGAAGGTCCCAAAGAGATATGCTCATTTCGCCATAAGGAAGATGGAAGGAGTTGGTTGTAGGCGACCAGTATTCAAGGAAGCCTTTTAGAACATTGGGTTCCCGATAGAAGTATTTTGAGGTTACTTCTATTGCATCATAAAGGCCTATCTTTGCAAGAGTGCTCGTATGCTTCAGCAAGATAGCTTCCGCCCATTCAGAATAGTAGCGACGAGCAGTTAACAAGCCCCTAATGCGAAATTCTGCCTGGCCCCAGAGTTGTTCTCGATCTCTGCGCTGTCGCACCGTCTCATAGAAATGAGAAGGAAAGAGATCATGAGGACTGTGGAAGGGAGTTAAGAAGATCATGGGACGAGCTTCTCCTATCTTCTGTCGCGGCTTCTGAGCTTGAATGGTTCCTTCTAAGATTCGGGGCTCTCTTGAGGCCCATGATTCGGTATACATCAGCCTCTCGCCATGGACACAATCTTTGGATTCACAGTCTAGCATAGACTGATGGCGATATACCTTGATAGGAATAATTGTCATGCCTTCTGCATGAGGGTTATCAAATTTCATGACACCTTCGACAACTCGCACTGAGTCCCACGAGTTCTGAAGCCGCTTTTTCTTATGTTCTTTGATCTTTTCTGCAAATTCTTTCGCCTTATTGCGGCGAGTTTTCTTCGAGCGAGAAGCAGGAGGAGTATCTTCGCGGAGAGGTGGTCTCTCACTATCAGTACGAATGTGGGCTGTGGTCTTGAGCCATTCATCCCAGTCATATTCTCTTCCATGTTTTGGCGGGCATTTAATATCTCCCAAGGAGATGGATCTATGAATAGGCGAGGGTAAAGACTTAATGCGATCAGAAAAATCAAAAGTGGGGAGAACGGGTTCTTTGAAATAAGCTGGATTTCTAGAAGTTGTTTTTGTTCTTTTAGCAGGTGGTTGATCAGAAGGAGGCGAGTCTGAAGGAGACACAAGACGGGCTGTTTGTTTGATACGAGCCATGAGGAAAGACAGAGGAAGGAAGATAGGTGACAGAGTAAGAAATGAAGAAAGAAGAAAAATGGCTAAGTGTTGGAAAATTTTCTAAGTGCAGAGTACTTTGCGCGAGGTCGCGCAAAGTATAAGGTTTGCGCGAAAAAATTTTAAGTTCAGAGGATGTCGCGCAAAGTGAGACGCTTTGCGCGGGTTCGCGCAAAGTAAGAACTTTGCGCGGAATAAAATCGCCAGAGCAGAGTTCTAGCAGCGAGCAGTTCGTGAAAATGACTAAGTCGTTGGACTATTTATAGTATTTTTGACCGAGTACGATACTCGACCGGAGCTTTGCGCGGGGTCGCGCAAACCTTATAAAAGGAGAGATTTGATCCTTTCCTTTGTTTTTTTGAAAAAAACAAAGAACGGATCAAGGGGGCATCTGTTGAGGCATAAAATAAGCAAAGAAGTGAAGAAGAGAAAGATCAAGAAAGCAGATTGAAGAATCAAGAAATCTCAAATTAAAGACTACTTTGCGCGAGGTCGCGCAAAGTGAAAGAATTGCGCCGGATCGCGCAAAGTGAAGAGATTGCACAGGAGATAGTTTGCGCAGGATTGAGGGTTTGCGCGAGACCGCGCAAAGTATATCGTTTGCGCGTATCCGCACAAAGTCCATGATGGTGAAATAAAATGGTTGGATGATATTTTGTCCCACATCGACCAGATCTGAGATTTCCATTGGTGGAAATGTCTATAAATACCCCGTTCCTTCTCTAAAAAGGGGTTCGAAGATTTCAGAAAGTGAAGAAAAGACGAAAGAGAAGATAGAAGGTTCGGAGTATTGGACTCCTGCACTTTGCGCGACCATGCGCAAAGGAGTATTGGACTCCTGAAAGTTTGCGCCAGTTCGCGCAAGGCAGCAGAGTGCTCTTATAGTTTGCGCGGACCCGTGCAAAGCATATCGTTGGCGGCGGACCCGCGCAAACCTATTGCTTGGCAGTTTTTTAACATCAATGGGCTGAAATGCTGTCAGAATGATTGGAGTCCTCAAAGCTTCAAGTTCTTCTTGATCAAGAGAAAGGAAGAATCATCGACAAAGAGACGTATTCCTCCTAAGTTTCAGGAGATGACCAAAATAGTACCGAAATGCTGTCGGAATCTTCGTTCTCTTGAAGACTATTGATCGACTTGTCTATTCCTCCTAAGTCATTGGAGATGATTGAGATCATTGTCGTTATGCTGCCGAAAATTATATTTAGCTATAATAATTGACATTTGTAATGAGTTCTTTGTAAACTATCTTAGAATCAAGGGATACCAGAGGATGTAAATGAATTCAGAATCAATAAATATGACGGTTGTCTTTATAATTATTCCATTATTATGTTTGAATAAGATAATTCTCCTAAATCAAATACATTTTGTTTCCTTGTCGAAACAGATCTTATTTTTTATCGTGACCCGGTTGAGCTAACGGTAATCCACGTAGAGCCTTAACGAGCCATCCTTCTTCCTAATAAAGAGTACCAGCACTCCCCACAGCAAATCGCTTGGACGAATGAAACCTAACTCACGTAACTCATCCAACTACCGCTGCAGCTCTCGCAACTCCATCGGTGTCATAAGATACGAGGCCTTTGTAATAAGTGCTGTACCGAGCACAAGGTCAATCTGGAACTCAATATGCCAGTATAGCAGCAACCCCAGAATCTCTTGGAACACATCGAGAAAATCATAAACCACATGCAACTGATTGACGCTCACTGCTATGGGCTCCTCTATAGCACATGACATCAAACAAGACAACGACTCTCCTCTGGGCTCAGCAATGAACTGGACTGAGGCAAGCTGGGTATACAGAACATGACTATCCTTGTAGAGCAGTCTAAGATAGTGTGGTACTCTGCAAGCCAATCCATGCCCAGGATGACATCAAACTCAGACATCGGTAACACGAACACATCAGTAGGCAAAAAGATATCTCCAACCAGAATAGGGTAAGATGAGCAAAATTAGCCCAACACTATGGCCTTCCCCAAGGGAGTCGATACGGTTAACCTCTCACGAGCAGACTCTATCGGTAATTCAGTCGAACGACAGAATCTCTTGGACATAAAAGAATGCAAAGTAATGAAATCAAACAAAACTCGTGCAATGCATGTTGAGATGGGAAGAATACCCTCAACAACTCCTTTAGATGATTGCGAGTCCTACTAAGCCGGGTAGAACCTAGCTTGAGCTAGATGGGGAGGGTCTGTCCCCTCTGAGGTGCTGCTTCTACTAATGTCGTTGAGGCAATCGAAACTGTGTCTCTACTGCTGAGGTCTCGGAGGCTGGTGCTGATGCTACTACTAAGGGGGCCTCGGTAGTGAGAGTTGCTTCTGTCATGCTCTCAGCTGCTACTATGGAGGTTGTTGCTGCTACGCTCAAGGACACTCTCACCTACGGTGTCCTATCCCACTACATCCATAACAGGCACCGGGATGCTGCCTCTGAGGTGGTGTCGGGGGTGCCGCTGGTGCCGCTAGTGCTCTGATGGATGGGTGGCTCATGTGCCTCTGTGGTCGTCAATGCTGATAGGAGCTATTGGAGGGGGCCTACCTCTACCAGTCTCTCTACTGATCTCAATTGCTCTGCATGCCAGCCCACTTAGTCTCATAAATCTAAGCCCTCTGTAATACCACCTGAAAAGTCGAGAGCTCATGTCCAACAAAACGGCCTCAAAGACCGTAACTTAAGCCGTTCTCGAAACGGCGGGCCTTCTACTCCTCATCATTAACCAAATATGATGCGAACCTTGATAGCACCATGAAACGAGCCACATACTACGTCACAGACATGTCTCCCTCCACTAAGGTCTCAAACTCTAATGCTCGTTACCGACGGATGTGGTCAGGGAAGTTGTAAGACCCATATCCTAGCTCGTACCATTTCATAGGCTTCCGCGGTCCTCCCGGTCAAATTCTCATGACTCGCGATGCATCGATAACATTTGTGCGCAACCTTAAATCATATCTCGTGTTCCAAAGTTGGCTTGACCTGAGACTTATACCGTAACGACTGCATCGTCGGTGCAGTTCTAACGTCATGTCTCAAGCACCAAGGCGATACCCAAGCCAGGAGCTGTGTGCTAAAGTTCAGTTCGAGGAAAAATGATGCGCATTTATAAATCCAAGAGAGGAATCTCTATAAAATATCCCATTAATCCCATCAAGGGTTAAGTACAAGTCAAGTACACACATCAATCAACTCATCACCCAACACATCACTCATCCCATCACAACCCATACCTCTCTTACACAACAACCCCAAAAGTCAATATTTCCATCTCATCTTCTCTCTCTCTCTCCCATCCATCACTCCATCCCATCTTCTCTCTCTTATTTCTCCCTTCTCTTCCAAGCAACCAAAGGAGAACCCAATGTCCAAGCTTCCCAACCTTTTCATGGAGAAGTTATAGTGTGGCCTAGTTCCTACCTGTCTCATCTCCCATCTCAACCCTCAATACTTCATCACCTTCCATGAAGATAAAGGTGGGTGTTCATAGCTTTTGGTTTTGATGATTTTAGGGCCCACTTATGGTGGGACCCATCTTGATGTATTTTTTATATCAAAGAGGGGCCCATAGTGGCGAGGTCCCTCCCATTTTCACTGTCTCTCTATCTCTCTCTCACCCCCTTTTTTATTTTCCTTGTGTGATGGTCCACCTTAATGGATGGTGTTGTGGACCCCACCTATGATGTACGTATTTTATCCACGTCGTTGTCCATCAGGGGGCCTGCCTTGCTACCCAAAATGACACCCACCTGATGTATGTTCCTTACGTCTCCACCATCCAGACCAAGGATGGTGGAGGGGCCATTTGATGTATGTGTTTTATCCACACTGGTCAGCGATAGTGGTGCCCACATGCTTTGTGTATAAAATCATGGATGTACGTGTTTTATCCACACTGGTCAGCGATAGTGGTGCCCACATGCTTTGTGCATAAAATCCAAACCGTTCGTCCATTTTGACATGGGACACACCTGATGGCAAATGGATTGGCTGGGTACCTTACACCAGTTATATAGTTGGTGTATTGACGCCACTAAGCTTTATGGGTCCCACTGTTGTGACATCAGCAAGTGTGGTGGGTCCCACCATCTACACTGTCCATGGACGGGATAGGTGGGAGCCCAACACGAAGTATATGTTTCAATCCATGCCATCCATGGACGGTGGAAATCCACCTTGATGTGTGTCTTACACACATCGTCCATCCACTTGAACCATGGGCCCACCCCACATGTGTGACACGTGTGGGTAGGTGGGACCCACGTTGATGTATTTGTTGTATATCTGCATTGTCCCTTTGGACGGTACCTGTGAAACCCACCTGATGTGTGGCTGGACGGGATCAACCAGATGTGTGGATTTCATCCACACCATCCATCCAAGGTGGGGACCCACCATATTGTTTGTGTTTCATCCAACCATCCAGCTATTTCTGGATGTGGGACCCACCCACGCATGCTACACGTGTGGGGTGGGCCCACCTTGATATATGTACTCTATATCAGCACCGTCCGTCTAGATGGTGCCATGTGGGTACCACCATAATGTATATGTTTTATTCGCACCGTCCAAATGGCACAGTGGGCCCTCTCATGATGTATGTGTTCTATCCAAACCGTTCAAACATTTGGCAAGCTCGTTTTAAGGCTTGAGACTAAAAATGAAGCAGATCTGATGGTCAAGTGGACCACACTGCAGAAAACAGTGTTGAGTGAACTTCCACCATTGAAACCCTTTTTGGGGTCATGAAAGTTTGGATCAATGTGAAATTTATTTTTCCTCTTAATCCAGGTCTTTGTAACCTTATGATCAAGTTGGATGGAAAATAAAGTGGTGGGCCGTACAAATTTAAATGGTGAAAATCATTATCTCCACTGTTATTTGTGGTATGGTCCAGATGACCTTCCAATCATCATCTCTGCCACTATTTGGAGTGCAGTCTAGATGATCTTTTGATATGATTGGGTAATGCTCTTAAATGATCTTTAAAATAGATGTATGGTGTAGATAGTTCACTTAGAACGGTGGGCCCCACTTGATGTATTTGAGGGCCACCTGTTGTGTATTATGGCCCGTTGGATGTATATTGGAAATTTGATGAGGCCCAATATGATGTATTTGCAGCCCATTTAATGACGCCCAATATGATGTTCATGTGGCTCATGGGTTGTGACCCACTTGATGTATTTGAGGCCCAGATATTAGGCCTCGATGTGATGTATATGCGGCCCAATTGAGGTTTGTGAGGCCTATTGGTGCAGCCCATTCATGCAGACCACTTGATGTATATAAGACCCATATGATGAAGCCTGATGTGATGCATATTATCCCATATAGTGAAGCTCATAGTGATGTGTATTAGGCCCATGTGAGTGGCCCATGGTGATGTGTATTAGGCCAAGGTGAGTGGCCCATAGTGATGTGTATTAGGCCCGTGCGAGCGGCCCACAGTGATGTGTATTAGGCCCGTACGAACGGCCCATAGTGATGTGTATTAGGCCCATGTGAGTGACCCATAGTGATGTGTATTAGGCCAATGTGAGAGGCCTATAGTGATGTGTATTAGACCCATGTGAGCGGCCCATAATGATGTGTATTAGGCCCATGTGAGCGGCCCATAGTGATGTGTATTAGGCCCGTGTGAGCAGCCCATAGTGATGTGTATTATGCCCATGTGAGCGGCCCATAGTGATGTGTATTAGGCCCATGTGAGCGGCCCATAGTGATGTGTATTAGGCCCGTGTGGATAGCCCATAAAAATGTGTATTGGGCCCATGTGAGCGGCCCATAGTGATGTGTATTAGGCCCATGTGAGCGGCCCATAATGATGTGTATTAGGCCTGTGTGAGCGGCCCATAGTGATGTGTATTAGGCCCATGTGAGCGGCCCATTATGATTGTATGAGGCTCAATGTGATGTATAAGGCCCATGTGATGCGACCCGCTAGATGTATGAGACTCTTGTGTAAGGCTTATTGAGATTGTAGGTGGCCCATTGTGATTGTATGTGACCCATTATGATTGTATGTGGCCCATTATGATGTAATTATGGCCATTGATGAGGCCCAATGTGATGTATATGTGGCCCTTGACGGAGGTCCATTGTGATGTATATTAGGCCCGTGCGTGAGGCTTTGGGCCCACTATGTGTTTGGCTCTATATAGGGCACTCCTTGGGAGCAATATTGGTTAAATGTCCAATTGATGGGCAATGATGGTTAAATGTCCTCATTGTGACCTTCCCTTAGGCCCTTTGATTGGCTGATTATCGATGTCGATTATTAATGCCGGTTATCGATACCGATTATGAGTATGTGATAGCATAGCATCATGATACATGCCCATACGCATCATCTGCATGTTTGTTATGAGATATGATTGGTCATTGCATATGTTATAGTGCAGGTTGTTCATCGGACTCCCTAATAGGAGAAGTTACCCCACATGAGCGCACGGTATGTGTAGGATTGATATATGATTGGACTATGTGACTCATGTATCTCACATTATGTGATTATGATTATCTTACGCCTTAGCGACATCAGGGCCGTAGCCTCCACAGGCATATCGTGGATGGCCAGATGGGACACCAAAAATCTGTTCTACAGGGGGTGCTATAGATATCCTTAGGTGAAAGTTCCAGAACTCCTTTGGTTGTAGAGGTTGCACGAACGTCTAGACCAATTGGAAGCATGAGCGCATGAGGGCCGTATACCGTTAGGCCGCGTCTCCCACTGTATTGTGGTCGGTTGGAAGGGGGTGCGGCCTTACCTACCCAAGAGGAGGGGCCATAGCTAGGTTGAGTTTGACCAGCTTGAGAAATGGGTCTGTTATCGATGAGCCAGGCCTGATATTGGCAGGCGGATAGTGAAGTCTCTTCTACTTACCTTGTTGTGTGCGATGTGGCGGCAATTTGGTTTGGAGTGTACTTGACCCCAGTGATGATCCCAGAGATTTAAGGTACTGATATGGGTACTTATTGAGCAGGAGTTGCATACTCATTCATTCATTCATTTACTATCCACTCGAGCTGGTGGTGCACAACTATTTATTACGTGTACCTTCGCAATGGCCAGGATTTCGGTTGGGGCACGCGACTAACTTAAGATTAGGAGTTTACCATATTGAGTCTGACTATGTAAATTTAGGTATGGGATTGGTTTGGATAGAAGTACCTTATGGTGGACCCCATATCCTGCGATACTATGTACTATCATCCTGACTTCACACTCCAGCTTAGTCATTTCATTCCCATCACATATTGCATTACATCCTTAGCGCATAGCATTTGGTTACTATGCTTCTGTATTCATAACCTGATTAAGGTCGACAATATTCATGGACTCGGTATCTGATATCTAGCTTACTATGTCTCCTCATTGCATAGCTGATCTACATTGCTTCCTCAGTATATGATATTGGCTTATTATGTTTTACATTGCATAGCCTTGGTACAGCTAATGACACTCATAGACTTACTAGTATATTTCTGCTTACTCTGATATTATATGATTCATGATCTTGCCTGTATTACCGATGTTATATGATTTAATGCATTGCATTGCATTCTTAGCACTTACCTTGCGCACACACTTACACCACCCTCTAAGCTTTCTATAAGCTTATGCACAATAGATGCGTGTAGGTGATGTTAGGTTCCAGCAGCATTGAGCTTGGAGTGTGCAGCGGTCTTCTAGAGCTTTGATTTTCTATATATGTATTTCCCTTTTAGCATGTATTCAACTGTTTATATTAGTGGATATGTGATGATGATGTTGCTTTGTAATTTCGGTAAACTTGTGGTTATGCTTCTTACGAGATAAATGTACACTGAAAAATCCTCCTTGTAGGATCCCAGGATCGGAATCTAGCTTATAAGCACTAGGAGTTAAGAATGGGGTACTATGGAGGCTGTCGGCACCGGATTCAGCGATTGGGAATTTTGTGAGCCTAATTTTCGAGATTGGGGCATGACAGAAGTTGGTATTAGAGCATAACTTGGGAATACCTATGAATAACATCACATATCTACTGATGTTACCTTTTATTGTGTGATTGTTGCGAACTTAGAATGATTAGATCCCCAAATTCGGATAACTTAGAAACATCCTGATACAGCTCCTTATTGTGTGTGCATTCAAGAGTGCCTAAGGATGTTAGGCCCTTATTCCTTCCTATAAGACATGGCACCCAAACGAGTGACTCGAGGGACTTTCACTTCCCTGCTTGAGATTCCTGTTCCCCCACCTGAGACTTCTACACCCCCATCCGAGTCTAGCGCAGCACCGACCATGTCCGTAAGTGCGAACCAGCTACAACAGATATTGCAAGCAATGACCGCCATTCTTCAGAGAGGAGGCCAAAAGAGGTAGGTCCCCTCTGGTAGTTCCCAGCAGCATCGGTGGCCACAGAGGCACAGGAACCGTCCGTCCTTCCAAGCATTTGCACCACCTATACGTTAATCCTTAAGTGTATGCTTCAGATATGGTGAGGTAGGGTACCGCTTCTCGGAGTTCCCCCACCCTCGGCAGCCTCTGCCACCCAGACCGTTCTCAGGTGTTTGCTTTGGCTGCGGTGGGATAGGGCATCGTAGGAGCGAGTGTCCCCAACCTCAGCAGTACCAGCGACGATAGTATCTATCACCGAGACCCCAACAGCAGCAGCACAATCCTCAGACATTAGGAGGAGTCATCAACGATTTGTGCGACTTGGCCCCTGCAGTGTCTTGCTAGATTGCTCATGAATGAGGCGTCTTGGGAGTTAGAGCTTGAGATTCGTGGGCGTTATTCTCATCTCTTAGGTGTTTAAATATATTGGTATATTGCGTTCTGATTTTATATATATAGTGGTGTGGTTTCCCTCCCTTGGTGAGCTCTGTATTAGTTATGTTGTGGTTTAAATTTCGAGTACAAATTTTTTATTAGGAGGGGAGAGCTGTAAGACCCACATCCTAGCTCGTACTGTTTTGTAGGCTTCCGCGGTCCTCCCGGTCAAATTTTGGTGAGCCGCAATGCGTTAATAACAATTGCATGCAACCCTAAATTGTATCCCGTGTTCCAAAGTCGACTTGACTTGAGACTTGTATCCTAGCGACCGCGTCATCATCGCACTTCCAACGCCGCGTCTCAAGCACCAAAGCGATACTTAGGCCAGGAGGTGTGGGCTGCGCATTTGCAAATCCAGGAGAGGAATCTCTACAAAATATCTCATCAATCCCATTAAGGGTCAAGTACAAGTCAAGTACATACATCAATCAACCCATCACCCAACACATCACTCACCCCATCACAACCCATACCTCTCTTACACAACAACCCCAAAAGTCAACATTTCCATCCCATCTCCTCTCTCTCTCTTCCATCCATCACTCCATCCCATCTTCTCTCTCTTATTTCTCCCTTCTCTTCTAAGCAACCAAAGGAGAACCCAACATCCAAGCTTCCCAAGCTTTCCATGGAGAAGCTATAATGTGGCCTACTTCCTAAGTCTCTCATCTCCCATCTCAACCCTCAATACTTCATCATCTTCCATTAAGAACGAAGCCAAGGAGTTTGGCATTCCATCGGACCAAGAAGATCAAAGGTGGGTGTTTATAGCTTTTGGTTTTAATGATTTTAAGGCCCACTTATGGTGGGACCCATCTTGATGTATGTTTTATATCAAAGAAGGGCCCATAGTGGCGAGGTCCCTCCCATTTTCACCATCTCTCTATCTCCCTCTCTCTCCCTTTTTTATTTTCCTTGTGTGATGGTCCATCTTGATGGACGATGCTGTGGACCCCACCTATGATGTATGTATTTTATCCATGCCACTGTCCATCGTGAGGCCCGCCTTGCTGCACATAATGAGACCCACCTGATATATGTTCCTTATGTCTCCACCTTGATGTACATGTTTTATCTACACTGGTCAGCAACGGTGGGGCCCACATGCCTTGTGCATGAAATCTAAACCGTCCGTCCATTTTGACGTGGGACCCACCTGATGGGAAATGGATTGGCTGGGTACCTCACACCAGTTATATAGTTGGTGTATTGACACCACCAAGCTCTGTGGGTCCCACTGCTGTGACGTCAGCAGGTGTGGTGGGTCCCACCATCTACACCGTCCATGAACGGGACAGGTGGGAGCCCAGCACGAAGTGTATGTTTCAATCCATGTCATCTAGTGGATGGTGGAAATCCACCTTGATGTGTGTCTTACACACACCGTCCATGCACTTGAACCATGGGCCACGTGTGGGTAGGTGGGACCCACGTTGATGTATTTGTTATATATCTACACCATCCCTTTGGACGATGCCTGTGAAACCCACCTGATGTGTGGTTGGACAGGATCCACTAAATGTGTGGATTTCATCCACACTGTCCATCCAAGGTGGGGACCCACCATATTGTATGTGTTTCATCCAACCGTCAAGCTATTTCTGGATGTGGGACCCACCCACACATGCTACATGTGTGGGGTGGGCCCACCTTGATATATGTACTCTATATTAGCACCATCCGTCTGGACGATGCCATGTGGGTACCACCGTAATGTATATGTTTTATTCGCACCGTCCAAATGGGACGGTGGGCCCTCCCATGATGTATGTGTTCCATCCAAACCGTCCATCCATTTGGCAAGCTCGTTTTAAGGCTTGAGACTAAAAATGAAGTAGATCTGATGGTCAGGTGGACCACACTGCAGAAAACAATGTTGAGTGAACGTTCACCATTGAAACCCTTTTTGGGGTCACGGAAGTTTATATCGATATGAAATTTATTTTTCCTCTTACTACTAGTCTTTATGACCTTATGATCAGGTTGGACGAAAAATAAAGTGTTGGGTCATACAAATTTAAACGGAGAAAATCAATATCTCCACTATTATTTGTGGTATGGTCCAGATGACCTTCTAATCATCATCTCCGCCGCTATTTGGAGTGCGGTCCCGATGATCTTTTGATATGATTGGGTAATGCTCTTAAATGGTCTCTAAAATAGATGTATGGTGTAGATAGTTCACTTAGAATAGTGGGTCCCACTTGATGTATTTGAGGCCCACCTATAGTGTACTGTGGCCCATTGTAATGTATATTGGTGCATTTGATGAGGCCCAATATGTGTATTTGCGGCCCATTTGATGAGGCTCGATATGATGTTTATGTGGCCCATGGGTTGTGACCCACATGATGTATTTGAGGCCCAGATATCAGGCCTCGATGTGATGTATATGTGGCCCGTTAATATGGCCCACTTGATGTTTATGAGGCCCATTGGTGTAGCTCGTTGATGCGGCCCACTTGATGTATATGAGACCCATATGATGAGGCCCGTGTGATGTATATTAACCCATATAGTGAGGCCCATAGTGATGTGTATTAGGCCCATGTGAGTGGCCCATAGTGATGTGTATTAGGCCCATAATGATGTGTATTAGGCCCATGTGAGCGGCCCATAGTGATGTGTATTAGGCCCGTGTGAGCGGCCCATAGTGATGTGTATTAGGCCCATGTGATTGGCCCATAGTGATGTGTATTAGGCCCATGTGAGCAGCCCATACTGATGTGTATTAGGCCCATGTGAGAGGCCCATAGTGATGTGTATTAGGCCCCTGTGAGCACCCCATAGTGATGCGTATTAGGCCCATGTGAGCGTCCCATAGTGATGTGTATTAGGCCCATGTGAGAGGCCCATAGTGATATGTATTAGGCCCATGTGAGTGGTCCATAGTGATGTGTAATAGGCCCATGTGAGCGACCCATAGTGATGTGTATTAGGCCCATGTGAGTGGCCCACAGTGATGTGTATTAGGCCCATGTGAGCGGCCCATAGTGATGTGTATTAGGCCCATGTGAGTGGCCCATAATGATTGTATGAGGCTCGATGTGATGTATAAGGCCCATGTGAGTGGCCCATTGTGATTGTATGAGGCCTGATGTGATGTATAAGGCCCATGTGATGCAGCCCACTTGATGTATGAGACTCTTGTGTAAGGCCTATTGAGATTGTAGGTTGCCCATTGTGATTGTATGTGGCCCATTACGATTGTATAGGGCCCGTTGTGATGTAATTGTGGCCTTTGAAGAGGCCTGATGTGACGTATATGTGACCCTTGAGCGAGGCTCATTATGATGTATATTAGGCCCTTGCGTGAGGCTATCGGCCCACTATATGTTTGGCTCTATATAGGCCACTCCTTGGGAGGAATGTTGGTTAAATGTCCACATTGATGGGCAATGATGGTTAATTGTCCTCATTATGACCTTCCCTTAAGCCCTTTGATAAGCCGATTATCAATGCCAGTTATCGATACCGATTATGAGTATGTGACAGCATAGCATCATGAGACATGCCCATACGCATCATCTGCATGTTTGTAATGAGATATGGTTGGCCATTGCATATGCCATAGGGTAGGTTGTTCATGGTACTCCCTGATAGGCAGAGTTACCCACATGAGCGCACGATATGCGTAAGATTGATGCATGATTGGACTGTGTGACTCATACGTCTCGCATTGTATGATTACGATTACCATACGCCCTAGCGACATCAGGGTTGTAGCCTCCACAAGCATATCATGGATGGCCAGATGGGAAACCAGAAATCTATTATACATGGGGTATTATAAATATCCTAGAGTGAAAGTCCCAGAACCCTCTTGGTTCTAGAGGTTGCTCCAACGTCTAGACCAAGTGGATGCATAAGCACATGAGGGCCATATACCGTTAGGCCGTGTCTCCTATTATGTCGTGGTCGGTTGGATGGTGGTGCGGCCTTACCTACCTGAGAGGAGGGGGCAAAGCTATGCTGAGTTTGATCAGCTCAAGGAATGGGTTCGCTATTGACGAGCCGGGCCCGATATTGGCAAGCGGATAGTGAGGTTTCTTCCACTCACCTTATTGCACGCAATGGGGCGGCAATCTGGTTTGGAGCGTATTAGACCCCAATGATGATCCCAGAGATGTACGGTACTGATATGTGAACTTATTGAGCAGGAGTTGCATATTCATTCATTCATTCATTCACTATCCACTCAAGCTGGTGGTGCACAACTATTTATTACGTGTACCTTCGCAATGGCCAGGATTTCGGTTGGGGCACACGACTAACCTAAGATTAGGAGTTTACCATATTGAGTCTGACTATGCAAATTTAGGTATGGGACTGGTTTGGATAGAAGTCTCTTGTGGTGGACCCTGTATCTGTGATATTACGTACTATCATCCCGACTTCACACTCCAGCTTGGTCATTTCATTCCATCGTATATTACATTACATCCTCAGCACATAGCATTTGGTTTACTGTGCTTCTGTATTCATAACCTGATTAAGGTCGACGGAATTCATGGACTCGATATCTGATATCTAGCTTACTATGTCTTCGCATTGCATAGTTGATCTACATTGCTTCCTCAGTATATGATATTGGCTTATTATGTTTTGCATCGCATAGCCTTGGTACGACTAATGGCACTCATAGACTTACTAGTATATTTCTGCTTACTCTGATATTATATGATTCATGATCTTGCCTGTATCACTGATGTTATATGATTTAATGCATTGTATTACATTCTTAGCACTTACCTTGGGCACACACTTACACCATCCTCTAAGCTTTCTATAAGCTTATGCACGATAGATGCATGCAGGTGATGTTAGGTTACAGCAGCATTGAGCTTGGAGTGTGTAGCGGTCTTCTAGAGCTTTGATTTTCTATATATGTATTTCCCTTTTAGCACTGTATTTAATTTTTTATATTATTGGATATGTGATGATGATGTTGCTTTGTGATTTGGGTAAACTTGTGATTATGTTTCTTACGAGATAAATGTACACTGAAAAATCCTCCTTGTAGGATCCCAGGATCGGAATCTGGTGTATAGGTGCTAAGAGCCAAGAATGGAGTACTATGGAGGCTGTCGGCACCGGATTCGGTAATCAAGAATTTTGTGAGCCCAGTTTCTGAGTTTGGGGCATGATAGAAGTACTGCTAGTTGAATCGGTCAATGAAATCATCCCATGTCTAGACGAAGTCAGATCCTACAACACGGGTGATGGAGGTCCACCAGTGCTCGGCCTCACCCTGTAGAAGAAATACGGCTAGCCGGACCCGTTGTTGGGTCGTACATCCCATCGTATCATAAATCTTCTCCACCTCGAAGCGCCATCTCTCGGCTGCTGACAGGTCTGGCTCGCCTTGGAAACGTGGGGGATCGATTTATTAGAACTCTCGAAGAAGAGTGCTCACACGCTTCTACTCTACCTGGGCTGGCGAAACAGCGGGGTGCTTGCCCTACCCCTGGAGGGCAGCCGTCATAGTTTGCAACATCTACTGTAAGTGGGAGGCACTCATGAGTACGGTCGAATTCGCATCAGTTTCGGGTAGAGGAGTGGCATCCTCAGGCTGGGGAGCAGGGATCTCTGGTTGTAGAGTGAGAGTCGTAGGTGGTGGAGCGGGAGTCGCAGGTAGTGAAGCAGGAGTCGCTTGGGTTGCTCTCTTGGACAGCATGTCATATATGAAAGAACAAAGGCACCTATCAACCTTGAGAACTCTCGAAGGCATGCATGTTAAATGGAACTAAACCAGAAGGTTATACACTTAGGACTTAATTGTCCTAAGCTTATAACAGACATGTGATGTTGTTCTCAGTTATTCCCAAGTTATGCTCTGATACCAACTTCTATCATGCCCTAACTCGGAAACCAGGCTCACAAAATTCTCAATCGCCGAATCCAGTGTCAACAGCCTTTGTAGTACCCCATTCTCAGCTCCCGGCACCCATATATCAAGTTCCGATCCTCGGATCCTACAGGAGGATTTTTCAGCATGAATTTATTTTGTAACAAGCATAACCTAAAAAGGTCGAGTTAAACGTCTAGAGGGGGAGGGGGGGTGATAGGACTATGCCAAATTAAAAAAATAAATGTGGAATTGAAAGAAATATAATACAATCAAATAATAAATAAGCACAAGTAAATAACAACCTCAAATGTACTAGTCTTGAGAGGTTGATACAAACTTAGTTTTAAGGACAACCTAACATTAAAACCAAAGGTTTATGGCAGGACAACCTTACTAGAACGTTTGTAAGTATCAAAAACCCAAACCTATAAAGAGGCAATGGAAATAGCAAATAAAATAAACTAAGTTATTACAACATTCCCACAAGTGCATAAAATAAATTACACCATTCACCAAAAATGCTTAAAATAGATTACAACATTTACACACATTGGCACATTCAATCAATCACTACAACTCCAGGAATTATAGTGGTTCGCTTGTTTGTACACCAACTATTAGAAAACAACCATATAACTACTCCAATCCTAATATCCACTCCCTTGGGATATTAGCGTTCACTATGAAAAAGGCTTTCTAAGGTTTGCCTTAAAACCTTCACAATTGTGTCTTTAGTTGGGCTTACACAATTACAAAACCCCTACACTCTGAGATTTTCTAGATCACCTCAGACAAAACGACAAATGGATTTTTCTGGCACAACCTCAAAAACCAAAAAGGATATACAAAATTATAAATGATACTTATCTGGAGATTCTCTTCTTGAAGAAGCCCAGTCTTTTAAATGAAAAGGTTCTAGTTCTAAATGATTTTTAATTAAATCAACCTGGGCTACCTTAATTTGATTTTGATCTCAAGAAAGGGGAAATCATAAATCCCTTCTTAATGTAAGATTGGAATAAAAATCTCATAATTAAATTACAAAAGCTAATTAAAGATAATATAAAATAAGCACAATATAGCTTATTAATATCACAAACTTATCTCTCAGAGTGGTGTCTTGATTCACTTTAATGAATGAATAAACTCTGAAATTTGTGCTCTATTTATAGGTGAAAATATTATTCACTTGACTGGTATAAGGGTCGATTCGACTGGTCGAAGGACCAACAAAATTTTAAAATTTCTGGCGCAATAAGATAAGGCCGTTACTTGACTGGTTGAGTGGCCTACTCGACTAGTCGAGCAATGCACTTGACTGGTCGAGTGGGACCAAAAAATCTTGTTGGACTTTGAGTCGAGCCTGCACGACCGGTTGAGCACTATTCACTCGACTGGTTGAGCAGTCTCCAAGACTAGTCGAGAGTCCAACAAAAAATTCTGAAAATTCACAACAAACCTTGGACTGATCAAGAAAACTCTTAAACTGATCGAGCCAGTACTTGGACTAGTCGAACAAGGTCTAAGACTAGTCAAGAAAATGACCTATAAACATATGAAATGACTCACATATAATATATAATGAATATGACACAATCTAAGGTCAATCTAGGGTCATCCAAACCGTTTGTAAGTAGGAACAAATGAAATATTATTCGCTTCCAAATATTGATATCTTGTGATACTTGAAGCTTGAGTTCGATCTCTTGAACTTGAGCTTGAGTTACGCTTGAGTTCTTGAGTCTTTAACATACAGTAGTTGAACTTCAAACTTGAACTTGAGTTCTTGAATTTTAACTTGAAACCATAAACTTCAATACTCTTCACTTCAATTTGAAGATGTAGGCAAGTTCGATGAAGATCTAAAGAACTTTAAAATATACGAACTTGATCACTTCAACTCAAAGCAAGATATAAATACTAAATGGTTTGGTACAACAAATTTTGACAACACTACAGGTGATACATTTACACAATAGCATTTACATAACCCATGAACAATAACCAAGACACCATTACAAAATCCACTGCGATAAAAAACTTTAAGGTACAATATGCATAAAGGGAAATAAAATGATAATAATAACGAAAACTCCTAAAACTCGACTGAACGCCCCTGCTCCTACTAAGCTACAGTTACAACTTGGCGTCACCTACACGCATCAATCGTGCATAAGGTTATAGAAATATAAGCGTGCAAGAATGCAATATCAGAGTAATGCAGAAAATGCTGGCGAATCCATGAATACTATCAGCCATACCAAGGCTATGCGATGCAAGACATGAATGCTATCGGCCATATAAAGGTCATGCGATGCAAGATAAAACTCAAGCATGCCAGTCCTCATCCGAATCCATATATCAATGCAGCTCATCACTAGAGCATCAAATATTAGTACAGGTCTCACGCTGGACAATCACCAGTGTCTAGTACACTCTACACCATCTTGCCACCCTTATCAGGCCCGACTCATCAATAGCGGACCCATTCCTCAAGCTGGTCAAACTCAACCTAGATATTGCCCCCTCACTCAGGTGGGTAAGGTCAAACCCCTTTCCAACTGACCACGACACATTGGGAGATGTAGCCTACTAGTATACGGCCCTAGTGCTCTCATGTATCCACTCAGTCTTGACGTTGGAGTCATCCTCTAGTACCATCGAGTTTCCACCCAAGGACATTTATGGTGCCCTAATGCTAATAACAGTATTTTCAGTATCCAATCCGACTCTCCACGATGTGCCTATGGAGGCTACGACCCTGATGTCGCTAGGGTGTATAGTAACCACATCACACAATGTAAGATGCATGAGTCATACAATCCAGTCATACATCAATCCTGCGCATACCGTGCTCTCATGAGGTACAACATCGCCTATCAGGGAGTCCCATAAACAACTTGCCAGAAGGCATATACAATGGTTAACCTCATCTCATCACAAGCATGCAGATGATGCGTATGGGCATGTATCATGATGTTATGCTGTCACATACTCATAATCAGTATCGATAATTGGGATCGATAATTGGCCTATATGCAAGGTGGGGTCCATAGATAAACAGCCGTTCTAAACCATAATATAAAGATCGACCCTCGGCCGTGGATATATCAAATCTGATAGCACCGAGCCATCCGTCTACGGCGATGATGGACCATGCAACGTCAATGAGGCCCAATGATTTAGGTTAACCCACTAAAAGAATGATGAGAATGGGCCTAAAAAGGCCTCAGGGAAGGTTATAATGTGAACATTTAACCATCATTGCTCATCAATGTGGTCATTTAACCAATATTGCTCCTAAGGAGTGGCCCACATAAAGCCTAAAATATAGTGGGGCCCATGGCCTCACACAGGGGCCTAATATACATCACCATGGGCCTCACTCAAGGGCCTCATACACATCACGATGGGCCTCACTCATGGGCCACATATGCATCACATTGGGCCTCACTCATAGGCCTCATATTCATCATATTGGGCCTCACCGAATGGGCCATAATTACATCATAATGTGCCCCTCACATGGGCCATATATATACATCACATCGGGCCTTACTTATGGGCCTCAAATACATCATATTGGGCCTCAAATATATCACGATGGGCCACGTCCCATGGGCCTCGAATAAATCACATCTGGCTTTAAACACATCATAATGGGCCTCACATCTACGCCTCATATACTGTAACGCCCTGAATCTTCAGGACCCAAGTACATGACCCGTTTTCCAAAAACCCAAATGCTAACTTATAGGGAACCAAATTCCATATTTATTTAATTTTTTTCCTTCATCAGAGTAAGCAGATGAGCGTAGAATGGACAATATATTTCAAATTTCATTTAAAGTATACAAGAGAGTGCCTATAATGACTTATACAAACCAATGTCTCTATTCTTACGAATATGAAATGAAATAACATTACATGTGAAACAAAGTAAATTTGCAACAATCTTGAGCTGTGAAATCCTATAGCAGCCCTTAGTAAATATAATCAGGCACCCTTGTCAACCATAGCCTGCTCCTCACCAATATGAATGTGAACATCATCAGTGCTACCTGTACAGTTATATATTTGATGGATGAGAGGCCAACTCAGTGTGAACTCCCCTCAAGATTACACACCGCCGCATTAGGTAAGAAATAGTATAAAACATCCAGACGATCAAAACAGTGTAAATGCAGTCTTATTATGTGCATGGATGTATGGAATGCGTTTACGCCCCGAGGATGCTCATCCGTGTGGACAGTGGGCTGTCACCCATGCAGTCATCGAACTTGGGAACATCATCCAGTCGGAAATAATACGTACCCCACGTACGATAGCAATAGATGCTGGTCTGTGCTATGTATGCATGATTAGCCAATCCGTTATTAATCCAATTACAACCAGCCAATTTAAATAATCTCAAAGGTCACTACAAGGAGCACATGGCCCAGCATAGGCCGACAGCTCGGGCATAGTATCCCATGACTACCATCCCCTGTCCATGAGACTACCATCTTAAGATGTTTAATGGAAACTCATCGACTAGTGGCCAATCATATTATAATATATGGGGCTTACCATCGTATGGTTGTACAGTATAAAACATTCAACCCATATAGGAAAAATACTAGAACAAAGCCACATAGGGCGATATCAAAGTAGGCCACATAGGGCAAATATCAAATCCATGCGATAAAAGACCATCCTTGAAAACCAGTGGACACAAAACCCTAGATGGTAGGCCCACATCAATGATCCATCTAGACCAAACTCAATAACCACCAAGTCGAAGGTCCATTACGATCACAATTAGTCACGTTACATCCTAAGTATGGGTGTACATTTATATGTGGGGTTTTCCCACTAATGTACCAGTTTAAATTTCATAAACAATCCACAAATAATTCACAAGCATGAAAAAATATATAGGATGAATCATTAAGCATGCAATATAGAAATTCAATTTCCACTAGCTGACACATGTGATTATAAGAGAGATATATCAATTATAAATTTAAATAAAAACTATAACTTAAGCTAATGGGAAAATGGAAAGCTCAAGGGAAAGAATCATCACCTTATACTTTAAATCGTCTTCCAATGTCACTAAGTGCTTGCGCCCTTAGAATTGTATCCTAACACAAATCATGAACTTGTACGATTAGATCCAAGTTCTACACACTACCTGTGTTTAAGATCCCGGCCTAAGGTTTAGATTTACTTAGGTCTTAGGATTTCATCCTAGAGTTTGATCTTAAACTTATATTATGGAATTTGAATCCTAAATTATCATTATCATTATTATTATTATTATTATTATTATTATACAATGGATCGAGTAATATTCATATTAATGATGGTTCATAAGTTCATATCTGAATGCACCAACAAGTAACATTATCTAACATTTTTTAACAACTAATGATCTCTTAGACGATACAAGTAATGATAATAGGACATTTTCAAATGATAATACAATAAGGACTAACACTAATAATTATTTTAATAAGTCTTTGACTAATCCCATAAGGGAAATGATAATATTTTCTAATGATAATAATAATAGTTATCGATAGTAAGTCTAGTCATGATAATATTTAGGGTTAGTAGATAAAATGTAAATGCCTAATAATTATAGTTTCATTTATTATATTTAATATTAATATATGTAACAGGCTATTCATGTTTAAGATTCATGATAGTTAGGGTCTTAACTATGCTATCTAATGAACTTCAACCTACAATCTATCCTTTAGTTAGGGTTTTAGTCACATCATTTAATGGACTTTGACCCACACTCCCACTTAAGGTCAAGGTTTGAGAAATATAAGTTTAATAGCAATAACATCTAGTTAAATAGTTAAAAGTAATTCACAACACAAGAGAGTGGAGGGTTTATACCTCAGCAAGTGTTGAGTGTGGCCCATCTCATCATTCAGTGAGTCAACTCAACTCAACTAAGCACCCACCTACTTTCTCTCCCTCCTTTTCATCCTTCTTTCTTCTTCTCCTTTTCTCTTTCCCTTCTCCCCTACTGGGATGTCCAGCAACGAGTCTGGGTAGACCGAACTCAGTTCGACTCACTCAAGACTCGATGAGTTAACTCGGTATCGAACCAGGCAACCATCAGCCATCCACACACTTCCTCTCGATTCCTCTCCTCTACTCTTTCTGTTCCCCTTGTTCCCTTCTATATTTCCTAAAAATCCTAGCTAACATACTGGCTTGAACCAGGTCGAGCCGGGTGGGTGCACACAGCAGCCACAACAACTCTCTCTCTCTCTCTAATTTTTCTTCTCTTTGCTTTTCTTTTCTCTTCCTTATGGCCAGAAAACGTCTGCATTGACCAGACCCATCCCTCACTGGGATCGAACTCGGGTCAGCGAGTTCAGGGAGTCAGTTCGAGTGGATCATGATGCGGTGCAGCCGTGCACACCTCCCTTCCTTCCCTTCTACTGAAGAGATAACAAGGCTCTGACTTGGCTTGGAATCGGACCGAACTAGTGTAGCTCGGTGGAGAAGACGGTCTAGCCGTCAATGGCAGACTCCCACCCACTGCTTCTTTCTCCAATTTGAGAGCGTGGGAGGGTTCGAATGGATGCCATAGAGCTTGCAGAGGAGAGATTTCAAAGCTCCATGGGCGTTTAGGTGGTGGGTTCGGAAATAGAAGGAAACAGCTACTTTCTCTCTCTAATTTTCTCCTTCTGCGTGAAATGGTGCTAGGGTTTGTTGAGCTTGATCCCAACCCTTTTATTCCTTTACCCTCATGTGTTAGAACCATAAGATCGATAGCCAACAATCCGGATTTGTTCTGGTAGGACCGACTCCAACATACTGCTATTATCACAAACCGGCAGTGGTTTTGGTTTTTCCCATGGGCAGAAATCCTCTCCCACGTGGAGAGCCCTTGAGTGGCTGGGATTTGTTTGAAATGGACGGTCGAGATTGGAGAGAGGTGAGAGCACACAGATTGCTGAGCTGGAGTGGCAACAGTTTCCACTTTTGGAAATGGCGTGTTTGTAAGTCCCGTTTAAGTAAAAAATCGTGTGCCTGTACACATGTGGGATAGTGCGAAACCTTTCGGGTTTTGGTCGCACGTGGGTCTTCTATCCAATGGACGGTTCAGATCATGAATAAGGCCCCACTAGTGGGCCACCGATCAAAAACACGGACGTCATCCGTTCGCTGGCAGATAAACAGGAGAGAGAGGGAGATTTTCCCATTTGCGGGAGAACTTGGTCAGCGCTCGGTTTGACCAAGCTTGGTGGTCCGGTGCACCTCGAGTGCTCCCTTGAGGTGCACATGCGATGCATGTGTGGGGTCCACCGTGATGTTTGTGGAAAATCGACTCCGTCTATTCTACATGGTGGTCTCATTTGAGGTCTCGGACCCACAATCAAACGGATCTAAGATTTAGGTGAGGCCCACAACTCGATTTAGATCATATAGGTGGGTTCCCGCCAATCCAATGGTCAGATCAACCCAAGATTGAACGTCAACGGTCGAAAAGGTCCAAGGGACCATTTATAAGGCTTTCATCATTTATTACTAACCAATACATATAGACTTCATTAATAGACTTCATTACTTTTGTAAACTACTTGTAATTAAAATAATTAAAATCTCCTACATATACATAAATAAAATTTTAATATTAACTTACTGCTAATTACACATTGTTGTTCACGCATTCATTAATATATATAGTTCATAATATAAAATATCATATTTAATTAAAATTATATGTGTATTTAATAATATTGTTAAATAATATACAATTCCATTAAAGTATCTATTGACTCTTGTATACATACTTATAAAGATATTCAATGCTACATTATTATTTATAATTTGATTTTATGTTGTGAATTTATTTTTCATTATGTTTATTTAATTTACATTATTTTCATAATATCTTATATACATCACATACATACATATCATTTTATTATAATGCATTTTCATACATTATTTATTTGATAAATAAATTATCAAAATACATCCATAATCTTTTGATCCATGTTTGTGTAAATTTTATAATATAATAAATAGGTAAGATAATATACTTAGTATATTTCATTTGACTACTGGGTGGTTTGATATGTGGATAGGGATCACCTTCGATAGTCAGATTTAAACTAGGATGTACGTAAATGTTCACTAACCTAGGTTTACATTTATTTCTAAATTTGGTTACACGGTAACACCCGAGTACTAAAAGTACTGGGTGTTACATATACATCAAGTGGGCCACATTCATGGGCCGCACCAATGGGCCTCATATACATCAAGTGGGCTGCATCACATGGGTTGCACCAATGGGCCTTATATACATCAAGTTGGGCCCACCATTCTAGGTGAACTGTATGACCCATATCCTATCCAGTATCGTTCCATAGACCTCCGGGGTCCTCTCGGTTGAATTCCGGTGACCTGCGATCTGTTATCAGCGATTGCACGCGATCTTAAGCCGAGTCTTGCATATCGGGGTCGGCTCGATCTGAGACTTATACCAGCGCGATTACACCGTTGCCATGGTTCTGACGCTGTGTCTCGTGCGTCGAGGCGATACCTAGGCCAGGAGATGTGGGCTCGCGTTTAATTCGAGAAAAACACTGCGCATTGCGAATTCCAAAAGAATCTCTATGATATGTCCCATCAATCACATCAATCATAAGTCAAGTACATCCCATCACAAGCCATCACTCACCTATACCTCTCTCTTTACTAAGTCAACAACACTCATACCTAACCATTCCATTCTTACCAAAAGTCAAAAGAAACCATACCCTCCATCCCATCTCCCTTACAACAACCCATCCTCTCTTTCATTTTTAACTCCTTCCTAAGCACCAAAGGAGAGACAACGTCCAAGCCTCCTATGAGAGAGTCAAGTGTGGCCCACTCCTTACCACCTTCCTACCTCTCATCTCCACCATTCAAAGACCATCTCCACCATTGAAATGCATCCCTTAGAGCTCTAGGATACGTTGATGGAAGAAGAAGTCCATGATCAAAGGTGGGTGTTCATAACATTAAATTTCTTTGATTTTATTAATTTGAGGGCCCACATGGTGGGACCCATTTTGATGTATGACTGTATCAGAGGGACCCATAGTGGCGGGGTCCCTTTGCTACTCCGATCTCTCTCTCTCTCTCCTTCTCTCCTCTCTCTCTCTCTCTCTCTCTCTCTCTCTCTCTCTCCTCCCTCCCTCTATCTCTCCCTCTCTTTATCCTTTGGTGATGGAATGTGGCCCACTTATGAAGTATGTATCATATCCATGCCATCCATGGGTGGACCACACACGTGGGACCCACCATGTAGAATCTGATTAGCTGGAGTATTTACAACAGTTATATTGCTGCTGTATTCATGTTACCAAGTCCTGTAAGTGTGACCAAGGTATGTGTTATTCAACACCGTCCATCCATTTTGCTTGAAGCGAGACCCCACCTAGGTGTATGGTATATCTCCACTGTCCACCCTACTGCCCAGCTCATTTTAGGCATTGAGCCGAAAAGTGAAATTGATCCGAAACTTTGGTAGGCCGCACCATCTAAAACGTTATTTTAATAGTAAAAATTATTAGGGCCCACTGCAATGTTTTCTAGGCATCAAAATATATCCAATATTGGGCTTCTTAGACTCATCACGAGCCCGGGAACCCAGCCGATGGTTGGATCCTCTTGATGTGGGCCCCACCTATGAAAAACTTCAAAAAAAAAATTATAAACAGCAGACACAGTTGCTGTCAGCGTCTAGAGGACACTGCAGCAAGCAGCATCCGCTGCTTGGGTTGGCGTTGGATCAGTGGGCCCCACTTCAGGCCCCACCATGATGAGTGTTGAACATCAACACCGTACATTTGATGGGTCCCATTTAATAATCGGGATATTCCAAAAATCAACCGTACATGGGGTTCAAGTGGTCCACACTATAGAAAGCAGTGGGGTATTGAACATCTACCATTAAAACCCTTCTTGGGATGTTGAAGTTTTGGACCAATACAATTTTTTTTTTATTTTTAAAGGTCCTTGTGACCTTATGAACAGATGGGCTGGAAAATAAACATTATGGTGGGCCCCACGTGGGACCCACTTGCATGGAAATGAATTGGATAGTGTACCACACATAGCTATATATAGCTGCTATATTGATGTCAGCGCCCATGTGGGTCCGCATGATATATGTATCTTATGTCCAAGCCATCCATCCGTGGATCCCACTGTGATGTAGGCATTTCATCTCAAGTCGTCCATCATCGGATGTCGATAGTGCACCCCAATGAAGATGCAACCGCTGGAGTTGACGCTTGATTCTCTGGATCTGATCATGAGGTCTATGTTATATTCAGACCATTCATCTGGTGGGACCCACCGATGTATATCTTATTCACACCGTCCGTGAACATGGGGCCCACACTCAATGTATATATTATATCCAACCATCCAGGCCGTCCATCTGAACGCTGGAGTGGATATATAATATATGTTATATATATTAATATAATATATAAAAATATATGTATAATATATATATTAATATAATTTTCTGGTGGGTCACATGTGTGGGACCCACCTTGATATATGTACTCCTCACCGTCTATCTGGACATGAGGATGATCCAAATCTTTGGTGGACCACCTGCTGTGGAACGTACCGTGATGTATGGGTCTTATCCACACCGTTCAGACCTTGGACGATGGGACCCACCATGATGCATGTGTTGTATCAATACTGTCCATTCATTTAGCGAGCTCGTCATAGGCTTGAGACTAAAAATGAAGCAAATTCACTTCTGGTGGGCCACGTATGTGGACCCTACCCTTGATGTATGTGGATCATCCAAACTGTCCATCCATTTGATCAGCCCGTCCTAGGGCTTGGGATGAAAAATAAAACAGATTTGGTTATCAAGTGGACCACACTACCAAAAACAATAGAGATTGGATGTCTACCATTGAAACCCCTTTTAGGTTATAAAAGTTTTAGACTAATATGATATTTGTCTCTCAGGTTGGTTTGGGTCCTTGTGACTTATGAACAGACTGAATGGAAAATACATGTTATAATGGCCCTTGTGAAATTTTGTACAGTGGAAATCACTATCTCCACTGCTATTTATGATGTGGTCCAACTAACCTTTTGATCACTATCACCACTGTTATTTGTAGTATGGTGCAGATGATCTTTTGATATGATTCATTGTTTGGATAATGCTCTAAAATGATCTCTATGGATGGATGAATGGTGTAGTTGTTGTGGCCAATTGACACGGTCCACTTGATGTGTTTGAGGCCCGTTAGTGCGGCCCATTGATATGACCCACTTGATGTATTCGAGGCCCGTTGGTGCGGCCCATTGATACGGTCCACTTGATGTATTGGAGGCCCATTGGTGCGGCCCATTGATACAGCCCATGGTGATTGTATGAGGCCATGGGCCCACGATACGTTTGGCTCTATGTGGACCACTCTTTGTGAGCAATGTTGGTTAATGTCCACATTGATGGGTAATGATAGTTTAATATCCACATTGTGACCTTCCCTTAGGCCTTGTTCGACCGATTATCAAGGCCGATTTCGACTGTCGAGGCCGATTGTATAGGTCGATTCTGATTGTCGAGGCCGAGTATTGACGCCGATTTCGATTGTCGAGGCTGATTGTATAGGCCAATTTCGATTATCGAGGTCGAGTATTAAGGCCAATTCCAATTGTCGAGGCCGATTGTATAAGCCGATTTTGATTGTCGAGGCCGAT
This sequence comes from Magnolia changhungtana, assembly GCA_030180095.1. Lineage (NCBI taxonomy): Eukaryota > Viridiplantae > Streptophyta > Magnoliopsida > Magnoliales > Magnoliaceae > Magnolia > Magnolia changhungtana. Next base: position 211,995 of record JASAUF010000393.1, on the reverse strand, counting down.
TGTCGAGACTTATATGATGTATATGCGACCCGTAGTTGAGGCCCATTATGATGTGTATTCGGCCTGTGTGATGTATATGCGGCCCGTATTTGAGGCCCATTATAATGTGTATTCAGCCTGTGTTTAAGGCCTAATGTGATGAATATGAGGTCTATGTGATGAGGCCCATTGTGATGCATTTGAGGGCCAGGCGATGGAGTCCATTGTAATGTATATTAGGCCCATGTGAGAGGCCCATCGTGATGTGTATTAAGCTCTTGAGTGAGGCCCATGGTGTTGTATATTAGGTCCTTGTGTGAGGCCATGGGTCCACTATATGTTAGGCTCTATGCGGGTCATTCCTTGAGGGCAATGTTGGTTAAATGTCCACATTGTCGAGGCTGATTGTTGATGCCGGTTATTAATACCGATTATGAGTATGTAACAGCATAACATCATGATACATGCCCAACGCATCATATGCATATTTATTGTGAGATGTGATTGACCATTGCATATGCCATAGTACAGATGGTTTATGGGACTCCCTGATAGGTGGAGTTATCCCACATGAGAGCACGATATGTGCAAGATTAATGCATGATTGGACTACATGACTCATGCATCTTACATTGTGTGATTGTGATTACTATATGCCCTAGCGACATCAGGGTTGTGACCTTCACAAGCATTTCGTGAATAACTAGATGGGACACTGAAAATATTTAGTTCGAGCATCTGGGCACTTTGGATGTCTATGGGTGAAAGTCCCTAATCTTTCAAGGCTAGGAGATGCCCTAACGTCGAGACCGAGTGGATACATGAGTGCTCGAGTGCCAAATACCAGGAGGTCACGTCTCCCACTGTGTCGTGGTCAGTTGGGAGAGGTGTGGCCTTACCCACCCGAGCGTAGAGGGCATAGCTAGGCTGAGTTTGACCAGCTCGTGAATGGGTCCGCTATCGACATGCCAGGTAGATATTGGCAGACTACCGGTCAGGCGGATAGTGAGGTCTCTTCCACTTGCATGGTGGCACGTCAGTGGACGATGATTTGCATGTAGAGTATACTAGACCCCGGTGATGATCCCAGAAATGTAAGGTACCGATATGTGGACTTATTGAGTAGGAGTTGCTTACTCATTCATTCAGTTACTATTCACTTAGGCTGGTGGTGCGCAACTAGTTACGTGTACCTTTGCAATGGCCAGGATTTCAGTTGGGGTGCACGATTAACCTGAGATCAGGAGTTTATCACATTGAGTATATTGACTATCCAAATTTAGGTATGGAACTAGTTTGGATAAAAATCCCTTGTGATGGACTCCATAGCCTATGATACTATGTACTATCATCCCGAATTCACTCTAGCTTGTTCATTTCATTCGCACCGCATATTGCATTTAATCCGCAGCATTTAGCATTTTGGGTTGCCATGTTTCTGCATTGATATGGCTGTTCGCATTCATGTCTTGCATCATATAACCTTAGTACGGTTGATGGCACTTATAGACTTATCAATATATTTCATCTTACTCTAATATCCTATGATTCATGATCTTGTTAGCATTTCCGTCTATTTCGATATTGTATGATTTATGGCATTGTATTGCATACTCAGCACTTATCTAGCACACACACTTTCTGTAATGGCCGAGCTATATGTCCTAGAGGGGGGGTGAATAGGACTATGCCAAATTTAAAATAATTATAGTGGAATTTAAATAATCAAATAGCCAAATAAAGTAAATCAATTCACAATTTTGAAATGAATAGCAACCTCAATAAACAAGTATTGAGAGATTGATACAAAAGTTGTTCTAAGGACAACCTTACACTAAAAACCAAAGTTTATGGTAGGGCAACCTGATTTCTAGAAAAGTCTTTGTATCAAGAACTCAAACTTTAGAAGAATAAACAAATTGAAACTATACTGAGGAATAAAATGCAATCTCAAATATTGATTGTTCTATGGACAACCATGCACCATAAAAATAGCAGGGTTACCTTACTAGAACAATTAGAGAATCTAAAGTTCAAACAAATAAAGGAATAGATTGCAGAAATATAAATCTAAATTATTACAACATTCCCCACTAAGCTTGAAATAAAATGATTACAACATTCACAACCACACATACATTCCATAGCTTTGAATGATAAAAGATAAAAATTTAAGCATGCATTCAATCCACATGACAAAGAATTATAGTGGTTCGCTTGTGTGTTCACCAACTGTTAAACAACAGCCACACAGAATGCTTCTCCACTCTTAATATCCTCACACAGGGGATATTAGCGTTCACTATCAAAATAGGTTTCACTGGTTCACCTAAAACCGTTACAATTGTGTCTTTTTAATTTTGGCTTACACAATCCAAAAACCCCTCTTTCTGAGTTTTCTAGCTCTCCTCAGATAACCACACAAATGGAATTAGTCTGGCAAATCCCAAATAAAAACCAAAAGAATAGAAATTTTACAGAATTGTAAAATACCTGAATTTCTCCTTTCGTAGCAGCCCGGAAGAACCAATCGGAGTAGAAGTACGAATATGGAAGTTCAATGTCCAATACTCACTTTACAATGGTTATAAGTTCTAATTGATTTTATGTTAAATCAAATTAGGGCTAGCTGTATTTGATTTTGATTCCGTGAAGAAAGAATTAAGAATTTCCCCTTTTCTAATCAGATTGGAATACAAATCAAAATCAAATAATAATAAGCTAACAAAAGGAAATAGAATTATGCACAATATAGCTTAAACACAAACTTATCTTCAAATTGGAATACAAATCAAAATTAAATAACAATAAGCTAACAAACTTATCTCAGAGTGGAGCCTTGAATTCATCTTCGACTAGTCCTAGGGTGACCATGACTGGTCGAAGGATAAACTGATATTTGAATTTTTGAGCACGATCGAATCAAACCGTTGTATGAACGGTCGTAGGCAGTCCACGACTGGTCGAAGGCAGTCCACGACCGGTCGAGACTCCTCTACGACTGGTCGTGCGACAGTTGATTTAGTCGCTGGAATTTGAGTCGTAACTCTACGACTGGTCAAAGGTCGAGTCGAGACCATCCCACGACCGGTCGAGCAGACTCTAGGACTGGTCGTAGCCGAACCAAAAAATTCGATAATTGCAACAATTCTAGGACTGGTCTTGGAATTTCTTAGACAGGTCGAGCCAATGCTAGGACTGGTCGAACAAGGTCTAGGACTAGTCTTAGAATAGACCAAAATCATATAGAAACATACAGTTGAATTAAATATCTGAAATGACCTACCCTAAGGTTGATCTAATGGTCTATCAAACCTAAAACATGTCGTATGGACATTGAACTTCATTCCTTTAGCGAAGGTAGACCTTTGAACCTTATTAAGCATGAGAACTTGAACTTGATGTAGCTTGATAATGAGATGTTTGAAGGCTTGAAATCAAATTCCATCTTAAGTTGTACTTGAGTTCCAAACTATGCTCGAGTCTTAAACTTGAATACACGTGAACTTGAGCTTGAGTCTTGAACTTGAACTCTTCTTTAATATCTTCTATATTGTACCTTGAACTAGCTTGAAGGGTTCATCTTTTTTACTTCAATTTTGAGTTGGTGTCTCAAACAAATTTATCAAGATAAAAACACAAGACACATACATATGTTTTGACACACAAAATTTGATAATCAAAGAGGAATCAAACCATAACACTTACACTTTCATCACCCACTAAGCTTTCTATAAGCTTATACACGATAGATGCATGCAGGTGGCGTTAGGTTGTAGCAGCATGGAGCTTATAGCACGTAGCATCTTCTGGAGCTTTGATTTTTAATATATGTATTTCCCTTTTAGCATTGTATTCAAATGTTTATATTAGTGGATATGTGATGATGATGTTGCCTTTGTGATTTGGGTATACTTGTGGTTATGCTTCTTATGAGGTAAATGTATGCTAGAAAATCATCCTTGTAGGATCCCAGGATCGGAACCTAGCGTATGTACGCTGGGAGTCAAGAATGGGGTACTACAGAGGCTGTTGGTACTGGATTCAGCAATCGAGAATTTTGTGAGCCCGATTTTCGGGTTTGGGGCATGACATGAACTATCTGCACCATGCATCTATATTTAGAGATCATTGTAGAACATTATCCAAAAATGAATCATATCGGGAGATCATCTGGACCATACTACAAATAGCAGTGGAGATAATGATTTTCACTATTAACACATCACAAGCCCACCGAAACATTTATTTCCCAATCTGTTCATAAGGTCACAAATACCTGAATTAAGAGGAAAACAAATTCCATATTGGTCCAAAACTTTCGTGACCCTAAAAGGGTTTCAATGGTAGACGTTCAATCCCCACTGTTTCTGGCAGTGTGGTCCACTTGATAAATAGATCTGTTTTATTTTTTTTCTCAAGCCTTAAGACGAGCTCATCATCTGGATGGATGGTTTGGATGTAACACATACATCATACGGTAGGCCCCACACATGGACGATGTGGATCAACGCACACATTACGGGGTGGCTCATGCAGCACCGTCCAGATGGACGGTGTGCATATACAACACATATATCAAGGAGGGCCTCACCCAGCAAAATGTCCACGTAACAGCCCAAATTTTTGCTAACCTGGAATTAGACGTCCTTAGGCAATGGGCCGCTCCTAACACCGTATTAACCTGTCAGAACTGAATCCCACAGTCTAAAATCACTTCTGAACCCATTTCCTTCACAAATCCAACCCTTCACCACCTTGTTCTTTCAATTTTCCTAAGTACTTTCACCCTAGACACTATCTTAAACTAGTTAAGTGTAATAACTTGGATCACCTTATATACAAACTACAAAGGCCTGAGTACCACCTCGACCAGAAATCACTTAGGATTAAATCCTTTAGAAATGAGACAAAGTAACTGAGTGCTAAACTAGATTAGCTAAGAAATCTGTTTGAATCGCTTTATATATGATCTGCAAGACCCAAAACTTGTAGAATCATTGACGCTAGGTTACCCTAAAATCTCGGATCAAACTCATTACCCGACTGCTCTCGGGAGCACGTTGAAACTCCATATCAGATCTAGATCGCACGTCGGAAGTCTGAATAATACCAAGTTAAGGAATTAGGACCGCTACGCTGGGCTTGACAACCATCTCGAAAATCAAATCCAAACAGTGTCCCACGGCTGTTTGCTTGAGTCCGGAGCGAGAGAGTGTGAGAACACTTGTTTCTTTACAAAATAAATATCTTGAATAGTAATCTGAAACTCATCACTCGCAGATCAGTATTAAGCAACCAGACCATCAGAATCTGACCAAATTACACCCTCGGATCAGGAAAAATTTCATAAACATTTACATGTACTCGGAATCTCCGATCGAGATCCACTGACCGTTGAACTGAAACTGGTCCGCCACGCGTGATCTGAGAACCCTATTGGAACGAAAACTTAATGGAACGTAGATCCGGTGTAAGTGAGCTTAAGTCTGACCTTTGGCTCAAGGAGGCCCGCTAGAAGTCCTCCGTTGAGCTGAAACCAGCTCACTTTGGTTATAACCTAAGTATACCTTGTCTACAAGTCTATTTCGGTGAGTTTTTAGGCTATATAAGGACCTTAAACCCTCTCTCATTTTAGCCATCCGAATTTGAGAAAAACCCTAGAGAAAAGAGAGAGAAAGTGTGGGAGATGTGGGAGAATCTTCCTGTCATGCTCCCCTGCCGCAACACAAGCTGCACCGCCCTTTTCTAATCACTTTCCCGGCGATTCCAGCTCCGTTTCTAGGTAAGAAACCCTAACCCTAATCTGTTTTGGGGTTGTATAGGTTGTAGGTTATGAAATAGCTAACCTATTTCATTCTCTAGGTTGTCAAACTGCTGAATACGGAAACTTAGCAATTCTATCGACTCCGTTTCGATTCTACGATAAAAGGTGCGGACTTTAGGTGTATAGGTTATGGTTTTCAACACTTTCAATGTCAGATAATGATAGATTCATGATCTGCATGCAATTGCACATGTACAAAGTGCTTTCCGTTTTCTGTTTCGATTAAAGTTGTAGAATATGAAATTTTACATATTCTAGGTATTCGTAGAAAATACCATATACGTATTTTTTTTTGGAAATGTGTTTGACATGATTATTTGTTGTATGAATGTACGATATATAGATAAAATACTTATTTGGTGAAAGGATTCGCCCTAAAACATGTTTTGCTAATATACACTATGTATGTAGAAATACTGTATTGTAGAAAGTACCGTATATGTATATATTTTAGAGATGTGTTTGCCATGATTATTTGTTGTATAAATATACTATATATGCGTAAAATACTTGCTTGGCGAAAGGACTCGCCCTAATACATGTTTGTTAACATACACTAAGTATGTTGAAATAGTGTATGTTAAGTGTTTGTGAAAATGCTTGTGTGAGTAATTGTTTGGATGTTGATGCCTTAGGAGGGTGTTGAGATGGGATTCTCAACTACCTTAGAGACATGTATGATTTCCTCCATGAGGTTGTTTACTTAAACAGCTTACTTATGAAATACATGTGTTTGTATTCCTATTTATGTAGTGCTTTATAACATGCTTTATAACATGCTTTATAATATGTTGTATGATATGTTTGTTAACATGCTCAACTGCTTATATGATTTTATTTATGTATTGCGTATGTTTAAATTCATGTTTATGTTGTATGATCCGTCATGGGTGATGGGGGAGTGGTGTAACGATTCCGTGCAACAGCCCTGGCAGCCCTTTGTAGTGACCTTGAGCATACTCTGAATTTGCAGTGAGGCAACGAGTTTTGCCGCAGTGTATAGAGTATGAACTAGGCCTGTATCTGTATAGTGATGAATCGTTAAAGAGGTGATGGGGGAGTGGTGCAACGATTCCGTGTAACAGCCCTGGCAGCCTCTGCAGTGACCTAGAAACACATTGTCGTATGAGATTAACTAGGATTGACGACCCTAGAATGGATCATGTTTGGGAATGATACAAGGGAGGTACCTTAGTTTTCCAATACTGCTGTTTGAAATGGACTAATAACAACTCGGTAATCATGCTCATCATAGCATTGCATGTTCCTGGTAGATGTGGGGCACTGAGGGATGAATGCATGCGCGAACGTAAGATGGTGTCACTGAGGGTAGTTTGGCAAGGGCATTCATCATGACTGCATTCATACTTGCATTAGTAAGAGTAGTTAGGAGTATTTGATGTTACTGCTTTATCATTACTGCTTGACTGAATTGATGACATGTTAACCTATGCTTTATTGTTCCACTGAGTTTATCACTCACTCCCACGTTACGGGATGGTGTTTGCAACACCATCCAGATTTGTTGAGTTTCAGGTGATGGCGATGCTTATGAAGCAGAGCCAGACTACTTCTATGATGATGAGGAGGAGTTCTCCTATCTGTGTCTCTCTAGCAGGTCTATGAAGACCTGGTATTGTATTGACGGGGCTATGGTACTTGGGATAGGAGACATTACACTTCCTCACACTTGGTATATTTTAGAATTGTACTTATAATTATTTAAGCTGGTAACTTTATCACACTCTGGAGAGTCACCACAGTTTTTATATTTTATATGTCTATCACAGTCTTCCGCTTGCAATTTAGCTGTCTCTGGAGTATGATATGATGTTTTGGCTTAATCTCACTCATGTTAAATGCACGAATACAGTCAACATTCAATCATCATTCATTTTGTTGCATAAGTGATGTTCTAGAACTCGGGAGTTGAGTTTATGCTCGACCCCCGATTTTCGGGATGTTACAGTCCAGATGGACGGCTGGATGGAAACACATGCATTGCAGAGAGTTCCATCATCCTGGATAGATGGACGGTGTGGATATGGAATAAATACGTCATGGTGGGTTCCCACACCACCCGTCCAAATGGACGGTGTGGATTTAAAACACTTACATCAAGGTGGGCTACACATGCACCGTCCAGATGGACAGTGCATAGATAAAATACATACATTAAGGTGGGTCTCACCCCCACACGTGCCACACGTGTTGGGTGGGCCCCACAATTAAAACGGATTAATGGTGTGTGTAAAACACCTATATCAAGGTAGGGTCCACGGAACTGCTGATGCAATACAACAGCTACATAGCTGTGTGGGTCCCACCGTCTTGCGGTATGGATGGTGTGGGTACACCACATACATCAAAGGTGGGTCCACGTGGTGGCCCACCAAAATTTTTGGATCAGCTGATATTTGTGTTTTCCTTCATTCGGGTCTATCCAGACGGACAGGCGGCAATCTCGTCCGCTGGATAGCCCACAAGGTGGGACCAACACATGGACGGCATGGATATGATACATACTCCATAGGTGGGCCATACAATCAGGAAAGAGAAAGAGAGAGAGAGAGAGAGAATCGGCGTACGATGGAGTGCTCCGCCACTATGAGCCATCCCTTCCATGCATTACAACACGTACATCAAGTGGGTCCCAATACATGTGGGCCCATCGATAGATATCAATGATAGAAATGCTATAATATCACCCACCTATATCACTCCTTATTTAGCTCCTTGGACTCCTTGGATCCAAAGCTAGCTCTTTAAGGGTGGATGATGAAGGTTGAAGGGTTGGATAATGAGATTGGGTGGTAGGGAGTGGGCCTTCTCTTGAGTTCTTCTCTCCTTAGAATTTTTTTCTCTCATGGAGGCTTGGGATGGAATGAGATGAAGAGAGAGGGTGCTGAGATGAAAAGGATGGAAGGAATGGATGTTGTAAGAAAATGACATGGAAGGTATGGGCTTGGTTGAATTTTGGATGAGAGAAGGATGGGTGGAGAGAGAGAGAGAGAGAGAGAGAGAGAGAGAGAGAGAGAGTTGACTTTGGGGTAAGGCTTGTGTAAGAGAGGGATGGGTTGTGTACTTGTGATTGATTGATTGATGCGATGAGTTGTAGAGATTCTCTCAAAATTTATAACGCACGACATTTTTCTCGAAATGAACGCGGGCCCATAACTCCTGGCCTGGGTATCGCATCGATGCTCGAGATGCGACGTTGGAACCACGGCGACGGCACGGTCGTTAGGATACAAGTCTCAGGTCGAGTCGACTTAGATATATAGGATGTGACTTAGGGTCTTGCGCAAACACCGGTTACAGGTTGTGTGTCGCCATAATTCAACCGAGAGGACTGCGGGATCTTAAGGAACGGTACGGACTAAGTTACGGGCCTTACACTACTATGGTCATTGAGGATGTGCCATCATTTTTGACACCCCCAACTTCCTTGTGAGGTAGTATTACTGTTAAGGAGAGGCCCAAACATGGCATACATCCTTCAAGATAAAAAAAATGGACAAGGATATCCGTCTTCGTAGATTAAAAATAAAAATATATATGTTACACACACCCTTATGTCGATAGTCCCAGGAAGGACAATGACTAGTGCTGGTCCCAGAGAAGGGACAGTTGCCATCGGAGAGTGGTTCTATGCTCTAAAAAAATAAAAAAGTAGTTATTCACAACCTCAAGTGTAGGGTCAGGATGTAGTAATAACTCAGTAAGACCGAGGTTAAATCCATAGGGACTAAACTTGTACGTATTCTAAAAATAACTAAAACTATAACTAGAAGAATATCTAAATTTGAATTTTGAAATAATTGAAAGTGAGTGTGAATAATGTTGACTAAAACTTATGAATTTAAAGGTGGAAACTAGGGTGTCAAGGATCCACTTATAGCTATCAAGATGCTACCTTGCTTGATTCAAGGAGCACAATTGGAATTGGAATCCTATCCTATCCAATTGGAATATAAAGCAATTTAAATCAAATCTAAACTTATCATTGACCTAATTCTCAATGGAGGAGAATTGTGATGATTAGAAGGGATTCCATCAGCCTACCATGCTTAGGAGACGATAATGAACAATAGGATTTACCAATCTCTCAACCTCAAAATAGGAAAAGAAAATATCCAAAGCTATCACAACATCTATTGGAATTTGAGCCATAATAAATCATAGAAAACTGAAAATATTCCTTTAATATTAAACTAGAATTCAATGAAGTTCAACATAAACAAGAATCAAAGCAAGATAAACATCTTGACACGCTACAAGCTTTACCTCTTAGTCCTAGCTAAGAGGTTTAGTTAACCATAGACATGATTAAACCAAAAACTTTTAAATAAAACATGAAAATAAACTAAGGAAGATGAAGAAAAACTCTTGGGAGGCTTCTCCACCCTTTGGCTCCACTCCTTAAACCCTAGAAGATGGTTTGTGACGTCCTAGGAACTCCTATTTATAGTTATGAAACACTATCTTTCGCACCACCTTGGAATTTCCACAAACCGACCTTGAAACCGCCTCAAATTTACGCAGCGGTGTTACACTTCGGTTGGACCGAAGTCAAGTTTGAATCATGATAGGATTTCGTTTTAGCAATTGCTCAATTTCGGTCGAACCGAGCTTGGGTTCTGTAACGCCCTGAAAATCGGGGGTCGAGTATGAACTCAACTCCCGAGTTCCAACGCATCACTTATGCAACATACACAATGATGGTTAAATGTTGTCTGAGTTAGATTTAATCCTATGTGATTTCTGGTCGAGGTGGTACTCGACCCAATGTACGGAATTTTCCAGGTCGTTACAGGTTCGGTCGAACCGAACTAAAGTGTCGGTCGGATCGAATTAATTCTCGGTCGAACCGAATTAACTCTGAAATTTATCGTTCTTCATTGGAGCTTTTTATACACTTTCGGTCGCACCGAATCCTTCCTTTGGTTGGACTGAACTTGAGTTTGGTTGGACCGAATTAGCTTTGAATTTCATCGTTAGTAGTTGGACTGTTTTGTGCGATTTTGGTCGGACCGAAGTTGGCTTCGATCGGATCAAAGTTATTTGTTTTCTACTGCTGATTTTGAAATCTTTCAAGCCCTTTCTTCATCTTTTGTACTTGGTTTCATTGATTCTTTGACATGTGAATTCTTTATTCTTGGTCTTTTAAGATCCATCCTTTGCCTTAGTAATTCTTGAGCATCAAATCCATACTTTTATCATTATTTTTAATCCAAGCTCTCAGATTTACCTTGTAATATAAACATGTATAAAATATACCATTAAGCATTATCATATCCATAGAACTAAGAGGTCAACAGGGGAAAATATACAATATTTGATACTCAACAGTAGCAGGAAATAGTTTCGGGTCAGACAATGGATAAAATGTCATCGGAAACATGCCCAAAAAAATCAACGAAGTGGGTTCCACGAAAGTAGGAGCAACTGTCCAATGATTTCTGTGGTGGTGGTCCCCTCTCTCTAAAGAAAAAGTTTCAGAAAGTGTCAAATGAAGTCCAAGGTTAGGTTATGGTCCCTTTATTGATTTTTAGATAGCTTTTTGTGGGGCCAATCATGAGTTTCTATTGAAATCCAATCTGACCATTTGAATATGGATTTAATTTCAAGGCATGACCCTAAGATTGAGGGAAGAAGACATCAAGAGTAGACCACACCAAAGAAAAAAACTCAAAATGAATGATCACTGTTATCTTCATTTGGGGCCACAAAGGGCTCAGACGCCTTATAAGGTTCCATAATGCCTTGAATAAAATAAATGGACCAAATCTTACATAGTGTGGGTCCAATCCTCACTTTGTCGGACCCACTCTCCTATTTGAAAAAAGAGGAGTTTTAGTTTCCAAAGCACTCACTCAGTTGCAACTCCTGGGGACATTTTGGTCCAATAAAGCTAGCACTCAAGACTGAACTGACCCAAGGTTTTTTATTTATTTATTTTATTTTTATTTTTATTTTTTTAAAAAAAAAAAAAAAGAAGAGAAGAAGAAGAAGAGTTAGGAAGTTGAAGTTAAAATATTGAAATAATCAAACCTTGGGACGTTGTAATTTTTTTTATTTTTTTTTAAAAAAAAAAAAAAAAAAAAAAAAAAAAAGAAAAAAAAAAAAAAAAAAAGCCATAAAGATGAAGAGAGTGCTCAAAAAATAAGCCTTGTGAAACTCAGGTGGGACATGCCTTGAGAATTTTTAGATTTTTTTTTGTATAATTTTAAATTCACCGAAGCAATGAAATAGCATGATTCCTGAAATAAGTCAAGAAATGTAACTGATGGCCAGGATGGGTTTCGTTCAAGGTGAATCATTTCCCCACATGGGAGAAAGTTACCCTGCCTAGGCGATCATGACCTAAATTCACATTGAGCAGATGCCAGTGACCGTCTGCTGTCTGCTGGGTGTTTCCTTCGGACCCGGTTTGGCTGGTGACCCAACACTAGCTAGGTAATGGGTGTCAAAGCTCTGTGGACCCACCATGAAGTATATGTTTTATTGAAGCCGTGCATCCATTTTGCTAGTTTATTTTAAGATATAAGCCCAAAAAAATGAAGCAGATCTAACTCTCACGTGGACAACGCTACAGGAAACGGTGGGAGTTGAATGCTTGCAGTCGAGAAGTCGCTGAAAGCTGGAGAGGCTTTAGATCAAGGGATATTTGTGATTTCCCTTCGTCTAGGTTTTGTGCTTTTATCAGCTTGTTGGATGCCAATTCAAATTACAGTAGGCCTTAGGAGGTTTTTAGTGGTAAGAGGTTTTAAGTGGTGGACGCTCAATTAACATTGTTTTCCGGTGTGTAATCCACGTGTGATTTGGATCCGCCTCTTTATGGGCTCGTGCCCTAAAATAAGCTGGAAAAATTGGATGGACGGTGTGGCCCCACCACAAAGCTATGGTAGGGGCCACAGTGGTTTGACACCAGTTAGCTGGCTAGTGCTGGTGTCACTAGCCAAACCCCGTCCGTTTTAAGCAGTCAATTGATTGACCCCAAATGGATGGTTGGGATAGTCCTAGATCAAGCGTGATTTCCAAGTCACAAAACCTCATTTCCTGGCAAGTCGTACACTGCCATTAGAAAAGGTGATGAGTTACTATCATTTCTAAAGTAGTGGTGAACTAACATGAGAGCAGGAGCGTGGTTGTTTGACTTTCTGTACATCGAAGTTCCTGTTGTCGTCCCCTGGGCCTATCAAAAGATCAAGGGCAAAGGAAAGCAACGAACGCCGCCCCATAAACAAACGGCTCCTCGTGAATTTAATATTTGATGACAGCATTTTGGTCCGCACCATGGGTACCGTACAAACTTCAAGCTATGGTACTTGCTCCGGACGAGGAACCGGATCGCCTGGTGTACCACACACCAGCTACATAGCTGTGTATTGACGTGAGCAAGTTCGGTGGGTTGAATCATGAAGTATTTGTTATGTCCAAACCGTCTTTTCTTTTTACTAGATCGTATTAAGGTTTGAGACGAAAGATAAGATAATCTGCTGACCAAGCGGACCACACTGAAAAAAGTTGTGGGGGATTGAACATCTACCATTGAAACCCTTTTACGGTGAGTTTTAGATCAATATGAAATTTGTTTTTCTTCTTCATCCAGATCTGTATGACCTTATGAATAGATTGGATGGAAAATAAATGTTATGATAGGTCCTACCAATTTTTTAATGGTGAAAATCATTATCCCCGCTACTATTTGTGGTGTCATCCATTAGATATTTGGATATGATTCATTTTTTTTGTATAATGCTCTAAAATTAGAAAAAATGATGAATTGTGTGGATATAATAAATACATCACCGTGGGGCCATGTAATTTTGATCTCCTTTGATCTGTCCATACAACTGGAGCTTGGGGAGCGTCAGCGCTCGTCTTCCCATGATGCGTACCTACACCAACTATATAGCTGGTGTGTGGTACACCAACCAATCCGCTTCCCAACTATACAGCCCTTCGTCCTGAGGAAGTAGATTGGCTGGTGTACCACACACCAGCTACATAGCTCATGTATTGATGTCAACAACTTCTGTGGGTCCATCATAAGGTATGTGTTATATCCAAACCGTCCATCCATTCGAGGATCTCATCTTAAGGTTTGAGCCGAAAAATAAGATAGATCTAAAGATTAAGTAGACCACACTTCAAAAAGTAATGAGAGATTAAACGTCTACCATTGAAACCCTTTTGGGGTAACAGAAGTTTCGGATCAATATGAAATTTGTTTATCCTCTTCATCCATGTATTTGTGACCTTATTAACAGATTGGATGGAGAATAAATTGGTGGGCCTTACGAAGTTTTTGACGGTGAAAATCATTATCCTCGCTACTATTTTTGGTGTGGTCCATTTGAGATTTGGATATGATTCATTTTTTTAATGCTCTAAAATGTTCTCGAAAAATGGATGAACAGTGTGGATATAATAAATACATCATTGTGGGGTCCACGTAACTTTGATGTCCTTTGAACCATTCGTACAACACGGAGCTCGAGGAGCATCTGCGCTCGCCTCTGCGAGACATGTATCTACACCAGCAATATAGCTGGTGTGTGGTACACCAGCCAATCCTCTTCTGTACAATTGGGCGTGGATTGGGTACGACCCCCACTAGGACCTAACCAAAGACGGACGGACTATCAAGGCCTCGGTGTGTCCATATGTGTTTTATCCAAGCCGTCCATCCATTTTAAAAGATCATTTTAGGGAAGGAGCCTAAAAAGGAAGCGGATTGAAGGATTGATTGGACCACACTATAGGAAGCAGTGGTGATAATAACCCCCATCGTTGAAACCTTCTAGGGTACACTGTAATGTTTATTTGCCATCCAATCTATTCATAATGTCACCTAGCCCTAGATGAAGGGAAAACATAAATATCCGTGTTGAAATCGGCTCCTTGAATCTAATAGAAAACCAGGGCCATCAATCATTCGATCGAGCACACCTTCGATCAATCAAGAAAATCTTATATTTTCTAGTTTTGGACACGTTCAATCTATTAAATATAGGAGCTCGATCGATATGGATAATTCCAAAAAATCAAATTAATTATATGGACAATTTTGAGCATATTTGATTGATCGAACATTGCAAGGTTGATCGATTAAAGGATCAAGGTTTGATGGACAGCTTGTGTACCCTCTGTCTAAGCGCGCAGTTTGTTTCTAATTCTGAACATGACCTTATATATATGGGTGTAATGAAGGATTAGGGTTAAGAAACAAACATAAGAGAGTCTAAATGAGTTTTTTAGGATTTTGTAAAGGGATTTTGTCTCGGGACATGAAGGGTTTCGAGATTTGTAAGTCTCCTGTCTCTTATAATTCTTTGTTTATATTGGATTGTTCTGTAGCTTTGTGCCATGGTTTTTCACTCAAGGATTTTTCCACATAAATCGTTGTGTTTCTCTACGATTGTTCGTTCTTTTTGTTTCTCTATTACGTGTTTGAATCGTTCTAAGGTTGCTTTTGTTCTTAATGTGGTGGCTACGCACAACAAGTGATATTAGAGCATAGCTATTAAGTTGGGGTTTTATATATAATCCGAGACATGATATCTAATGAATTTAATGTTAAATACAAGACAAAAATTTACATGAAATAATAACTTCGAGTTATGGAGGTTGAAGATGAAAACCCTCTTGATTCAGCAATGACTGCAGCGGGCACTCCTTGACAAAGCCAAATGTCTTGAAACTATGAAGAAGGATGATTGGGAAAGACTTAGATCTAAAGGTGATTAACGCGATTCAATTGTGTTTGGCTAATGATATCTTATACAATGTAACTAGTAAGACAACTGCGACAAGCTTATGGGTGAGTTTGGAAAGAATTTATATGACGAAATCGCTCTCCAATCGCCTATATCTAAAAAGGCTACCTAGATATATGTGGGTAGCCTTTTTAAGAGAAAAATCAGATACTCTTGATGAAGTCAATTTAAAAAAAAAAAAAAAAAAAAAACATCCAAACTGAAAAAGAGATATATGTGGTCAAAATTAGAAGTGATCATGGTACCGAATCTGAAAATAACAATTTTGAGAAGTACTGCAATAATTATGGTATATCGCATGAATTATCTGATCTAAAAACACCTCAACAAAATGGAATTGTTGAAAGAAAAAATAGAATTCTACAAAAATGGCTAGTGTAATGCTAAATAGCATGAATCTACCAAAAAATTTATGGGCTGAAGTTGTTAGTACTGCATGCTTTATAATAAATTGTGTTTATATTATAAAAGTTAAAAACAAAATAGTTTATGAATTATGGCTTAGTAAAAAACTCACAGTTAAATATTTTCGAACTTTTGGAAGCAAATGTTTTATATTACGTGATCGAGTAAATTTGGAAAATTTCAAAACTAAGAGCAATGAGGGAATATTTTTAAGTTATACTCTAAATAGACGAGCGTACCGTGTTCTTAACAAGAGAACTGAGGTGATTCAAGAATCCATAAATATTGTAATAGATGATCAACAGATCACACAGTCTTAAAAAGGTGATGATGATGATGTCAATGTGATTAATATACCTGACTTTTCATCTAAATCAAACACTATTGAGTTAAGGTTAGTCAAAGACTATCCGACTAATCAAATACTTAGTAACCCTCGCACCGACGTTCAGACAAGAAAACAACTAGAAAATATATGTAACCATGTCTGCTTTACTTCTCAAATTGAACCGACCTATGTAAATAAAACACTTGGTGATGAAAGTTGGTTAATTATCATGCAAGAAGAATTGAATCAATTTATTAGAAATGATGTATGGTACTTAGTTTCTAGACCTACTGATAAACATGTGATTGGAACCAAATGAATTTTTAAGAATAAAACTGATGAAATGAAGAATATTATCAAAAATAAGGCATGACTGGTTGTACAAGGGTACACTCAAATAGAAGGTATTGATTACGATGAAAACTTTGCACTAGTTGCGCGCCTCGAATCTATAACATTATTTATTTTGATTGCATGCCATAAAAAATTTAAAATTTATCAAATGAATGTTAAAAGTGTATTTTAAAATGGTGATTTGAATGGGGAAGTATATGTTGAACAACCAAAGGTCTTTGAAGATCCCAAACTTCCAAATCATGTTTACCGTCTTAAAAATGCTCTTTACGGTTTAAAACAAGCTCCCAGAGCATGGTATGAAAAATCAACTAAATTTTTACTTAGTCATAAATTTATCATGGGTAGTGTTGATAAAACCTTATTCGTCAAGAAACATAACGATCATATTTTGATTGTTCAGATCTATGTTAACAATATTATTTATGGATCTACATGTGCTAACTTATCTATTGAGTTTGTAAATCTAATGAAATCCAAGTTTGAAATAAGTATGGTCGGTGAACTAAATTACTTTCTTCGATTACAAGTAAAACAACTTGAAGATGGAATGCTCATCTCACAGACCAAATATTCATTGAACCTTGTAAAAAGGTTTGGTTTTGAGAATGGCAAACATTTTGATACTCCAATGAGTACAACACTTAAACTCTCAAAAGATGAATCAGGTAAAAGTGTAGACTCTCATCTATACCAAAGCATGATTGGTAGTCTTTTGTACTTAACTGCTAGTAGACTTGACATTGCTTTTAGTGTTGGAATATGTGCTAGATATCAATCTAATCATAAAGAATCACATTTAACTTTTATTAAACGGATTATCAGATATGCCGCAAGTTCTGCGAACTTAGGACTATGGCATCCGCATGATACATCTATACAAATTGTCAGATATACTGATGCAGACTGGGCATGAAATGTTGATGATAGAAAATCTACCAGTGGTGGATTTCTATATAGGAAATTGTTGTTAGTGCACTCACCTTGCACATATGTTTGTCAATCACATGACTAGTTGTGTCAAGTAGTCAAATGAGTCCTTGCAAATGAAGAACGACGATGCATCTGGAGCAGAAGCCCAAGCTACAAGTTCAAAGTACAAAGAAGCTTCTACAATCTGGATCTTACTTATAGATGACCTTGACCCATAATAGGAAAACCTACTTAGATCATTTATACAAGCTATTCTAAGCTCATATTTCCCATCATTCAAGAGTTGGCTTTAGAAAGTTCCAAGTTGTTGAATCAATTGCTGGACAAAAATTCAAACAGGAAAAAATGTCTCACATTCCGTTGGAGAAGGTGCCACCGAATATACTTTCGGTGCCACTGGAAGTGCCCAAATAGTCCGACAACATTCCAAATTAATTCGGTACCACCGACTGGAATTTCAGTCCCACCAACTCCTACCGAAGTACAAATATTCGGTGTCACCAAAAGTGATAATCTCATCTAGCAACTTCAGGATTTAATTCGGTACCATTGAGAGATATTTCAGTGCCATCGACTGCAGTTCGGTGCCACCAAAGGTTCGCTTGGTAGAACCGAAAACTAGCCATTGTAGATCCGTTAGGACCTTTTCATTATAAATAGAGGACTTGGAACTTTATGAAAAGTATGGATTAAGGCATTTTAGAGTCCCTAGTGCAACCCAAGCTTACCCTAACCTTCCTAGACTCTGTCCATATGACATTCATGTTCTTTTCATTGTGATTCATCATCTCAATGAGCATTCAAAGCTCGTATTAATGAAGAACATGATCTCAAGCCTTCACTAGAGGATTGTGACCAAACCTATAGGTATATCCTTAGTCTCAATCATACTCTTGTGCATCCATCAGTTGAATCTCTTAGGAAATCCATTCATAACCTTTGATAAGAGATTCAACCCACGCCCATTACCTTGGTTACCTTAATAGGAACATCATATGCAAGGTACTTGATCATGAAGTTGAAACAATAAGAAAACTACCGTATCGTGATTGAAGGAGCATCGAGGAGCTGATTCAAGCACGAGAGAGTGAAGATCAAGCAACCCAAGACAAGCTACAAAAGTGGACTCATTCTGACAAGTGTCATTGTTAAGAGTCCACAAGTTAGTCTTTATCCTCGTGTAAGATTAAGGCTAAGCGTTTGCTATCCACAAACTCGATTAGGTGCTTAGCGGTGTAACACCCTGAAAATTGGGGGTCGAGTAGGGGCCCAACTCCCAAATTCCAACACATCATTTATGCAACATAGATAATGATGATTAAATATTGTCTATGTTAGTACATTAAACATAAATGGAATTATACCCAAATAGCATATCATACTCCAGCGATAGTTAAATTACGTAAGCGGAAAACTGTGATAAGTATATAAAATTATATAAGTGATTGTAAGTCCCTAGAGTCTGAACATGTCACCAGGTTAAATAATTACATGTATAATTCCCAAAATAACAAAATATGGATGTCCAACTAATCATATAACCCTATAATCTTGTCGATCAGAACGGTCTACATAAACCCGCCTGATAACTGCATGTATGAGAACTCCTCATCATCGTAGAAGTCTGGCTCAGCCTCATACGTCGCGCCAGTATCTACATCTAAAATAGAGTCTAGTTGGTGTTTTAATACATTGTCCCAGAGTGGGAGTGAGTGATCAACTCAGTGGAGCTATAAGGCAAAGGTTAATATGTTGTCAATTCAGTCAAGCAGTACAAGACTCATATCCTAAGTACGCTTATTAATGCAGGAATGATATGTTGTAATGATGCCCTCGCCTACACTCCCTCTGCGACATCATCTCACGATCACGGCATGTACCCCTTCCTCTATGCTCAACTTTAACGCCAAAGGTACATGCAAATGCGGTGCATGTACATGATTAACCAAGTTCTTAATTAGGCTTATTCATATAGCAGATTCAAGAAGCTAAGGTACCTCCCTTTATATCATTTACCCAACGATGATCCATCTAGGGTCGTCAATCCTAGTTTATCACATATGATAGGCAAGTTATAGGGCAACGTCACCCCTGAATATGAAGTAGTGGACATGCAAGTTCAGGTCACTATGAAGAGGCACATCACCGTCCTCATAGGCCTTAGTTTATACTCGAGGTCATTACAGGAAAGGCTCATCACTTTAGCGTAGGCCGACAGCTCGAATACAGTGTCCCATACCACCATATTCGGCTCACGAGTTTGGTTTGCTCACTGGTCACTACGGGGAGGCTCATTGCTCCAACATAGGCCGACAGCTTGACCATAGTGTCCCATACCACCATGCCCGACTCATGAGTCTTAGCGGATCATGGTACTAAGGTTAAACGGATTTTTCTCGGGTAAGTTAGTACCTTAAATTCAAGCGGTAATGTCCATATATGGTGAACATACATTAGGCCAATCAGGTTACTTGACAAGCTTGACTGGTACGAGCGTACGTTGAATTGTTCGACATGAAGTGCGTAAGTATTCCGCGTGGCCTAACCACTGTCGACGATCATCATATGACTCGGATTCCTCAAACCTGTCTTGTGTGGCGAAACGACCTCAGCCACTAACTCAGAACTCATTACCGATTGCCTGGACTACATCATAGCCCCAATCACACTCAGACACAATAAGCATTCATATGTGATAATAAAAGCAGCATGTTATTATACATAGTACACATGTTATTATACATGGGAATTTCATCCATAAACCACATAGTAGTAAGATAGGTTACATAAAGGAAACTGTAACTATAAATAAGGGGATTGAGAATCCTTTCTCAACACCCTCGTCAAATATATTCTAACAAGCATTTTCTGTAAGTGCTATTGTTTATAGCCCTTTTTGTTGTCAAATTTATGGTGCCAAAGACACTATTATGAAGCTTACATATGTGAAGATCAAAGCGCTACTCAAGATCAACTTTAATGGATAAGCACTGCTCATAAGTCAAGATCTCAAGAAGCTTTCAAGTTCAATCTCAAGATCTCAAGAAGCTTACAAGTTCAATCTCAAGATCTCAAGAAGCTTGCAAGTTCAATCTCAAGATCTCAAGAAGCTTTCAAGTTTGAACTACATCAAGAGTTCAAGTTTCACTACTTTCAAGGTCACTTGTTCTTAAGTTTCAATGTCCTTACTTCACTATTGAGGTTTGACTGACCGTAGGTTGACCTTTAGAGTAGGCCATTTTAGATACATAATTCATATATTTTATATAAGTGAGTCTAGCATGTTCTAAGACTAGTCCTGGACTTTGGTCGACTAGTCCTAGCACTACTTCAACCTGTCTAAGGATTTCCTAGATCAGTCGTAAGTTTGGTGTAAAATTCAGAAATTTTCTGTTAGGCTTCGACTAGTCCTAGGGACTGTTCGACTAGTCGTAGGAACAGTGTCGACAGCTTCTTCGGCCATTCGTAGTCCTACGACTCAAAGTACAACGTTGAAATTCAGCCAGCTTCGACCAGTCGAAGGGAACCTACGACTAGTCGAAGTAGACCTACGACCAGTCGAAGGTGTCCTACGACTAGTCATGAAACCGTCTTATCTTATCGCACCTGAATTTTCAAATATCTGTTGGATCTTTGACCACTCGTAGCGACTTAAGACCAGTCGAAGATGTAATTTATTCACACTATAAATAGAGCACGGATCTTAGAATTAAATAGACCATTCATGCTAATTTAATTCGGCCTTCTGAGAGATAAATCTATGCTCCGTTTAAAGCTAAGTACTTATTTAATATTCTCTTTCTTTAGCTTTGTTAATTGATTTTATTTCTTACATTCCAATCTAATCTGTAAAGAGGAAGTTTTATTTTCCTTTTACTAGAATCAAAATCAATTCAAGCTAGCCCATTTGTTTTAATTTAAAATCTATTAAAAATTAGAACCATTATAAAGTGAGTATTGGACATTGATCTTGAACATTCGAATCTCTACTCCAACTCGGTTCTTTTTGGGCTGCTACATCGAAGGAGAAATTCAGGTATTTTACATTTATTGTAAATTCATTTATTTTGGTTTTATTTGAGGTTAAGCCAGAAAAATCTCAAAGCTGTTGATTATTTGAGGAGAGCCAGAAAACTCAGAAGTAAGGGTTTTTTGAATTATGTAAGCCCTTTGAAAAAGACATGATTGTAAAGGTTTTTGGTGAACCTATGAAAACCTATTTGATAGTGAACGTTAATATCCCCTGTGTGAGGACATTACGAGTAGAGTAGTATTCTGTGTGGCTATTGTTAAACAGTTGGTGTATACACAGGTGAACCACTATAACTCCTTGTGTTGTGTGGAAGTGTGCTTTATTTTCCTATCTTTAATTCTTCTTTTGTGGAATGTATGTGGATGTGAATGTTGTAATAGTTTATATTTAAATTTCTGCAATTTATTTCAAGATATTCTTTTAATTGTTTGAGCTTTAGATTCTCTAAATTATTCTAGTAAGGTTGCCCTGCCATTTCTATGGTGTATGGTTGTCCCTAGAACAATCGATATTTGAGATTACATTCAATTCCTCTGTTTAGTTTCAATTTGTTTATTCCTAGAAAGTTTGAGTTCTTGATATAAAGATTATTTAAAAACCAATAATTGTCCTACATTTGTAAGAGAAAATCCTCAAACTCTAAAGGTAAAAATTTGAGAAATTTTAGTTGAAATGATTTCAAAAACTCAAAACCCCTTCAAGTTCCTAAAATTAACTCTAATACCATCAGTTATAGAAATCAAAGATATAATAAATCACCTTTAGCTGAAAAAAAATTGTGGACTTACTTAAAGAGCTTCTAAAATCCAACTCAGATGGAATTGAAGTTAATATAAAGTGGAAAAATTCTAACTCCCAAAAATAGAGTAAATCCAATGGAACTCCTAAACCTAGAATCATAATGAAATGGGTTGCAAAGGTTACATGTCTTGTTGCCTACACAGCCTTCAAAGCCACTAGTCATTCAAAATGGTACCTGGATAGTGGATGTTCAAGACATATGACAGGTGACAAAGCGATATTCACCAACTTCAAAAAGGTAAACGACAGCTTGGTTACTTTCAAAGATGGAAGCAACTGTAGAATCATAGGCCAAGGTACTATTCAACTCTCCAATCTTCCTCCCTTTGAGAATGTACTATATGTTGAAGGTCTAAAACATAATCTCTTAAGTATTTCTCAAATCTGCGATAATAAACATAGTGTAAAATTTTCAAATCACGGATGTGAGATTACAAATGAGAATGGAAGTGTGATATTAAATGGTGTCGTAGGACCTCTGAAAATTGCTACATTATTGATGACTCATGGTCTTCTAACTATTCATGTTACATGGTCCAAACAGACGAAATAGAATTACGGCATAAACATCTTGGACATGTTAACTTTAGAGACCTTTATAGATTGAGCAAACGAGATACATTCATAGCTTACCTAAATTAAAAAAGGTAGAAAAAATTTATGGCGCATGTCAGATTGGCAAGTAAATTAGGAGTAGTCACAAGAAAATGAACTCCTTAGCCACAGCCAAACCTCTTAAACTACTCCATATGGACTTGGTGGGACCAACGAGAATGAAGAGTAGAGGTGGAAAGAAGTATTTTCTGTTATTGTTGATGATTTTACCAGATATACTTGGGTAACCTTCTTAAGAGAGAAGTCAGAAACTCTCGATGAAGTCAGAAAAATTCTAAATCGAATTCAGACTGAGAAAGAAGTACTTGTGATCAAAATTAGAAGTGATCATAGTACTGAGTTTGAAAATAATAATTTTGAAAAGTACTGTCCTGGCCATGGTATATCACATGAGTTCTCTACTCCTGAGACACCTTAACAGAATGAAGTTGTTGAAAGAAAGAATAGAGTACTGAAGGAAATGACCAATATAATGCTAAATAACATGAACTTACTGAAAAACTTATGGGCTGAAGCTGTTAATAGTGCTTGCTACATTATAAATCATGTGTATGTTAGAAAAGCCAAAGATAAAACAACTTATGAGTTATGGTTTAATAAGAAACTAATTGTCAAATATTTTCAGACTTTTAGAAGTAAATGTTTCATTTTACGTGACCGGAAAATTTTAAGAAAGTTCGAAGCCAAGAGTGATGAGGGAATATTCTTGGGTTATGCTCTAAATACTTAAGCATTCGTGTTTTTAACAAAAGAACAGGGGTGATTCAGTAATCTATTAACGTAGTAATTGACCATCACCTAATCACACCCACACCAAGTCAATTGATCAAATATTGGATAACCCTCGTATTGGTGTTCAGACAAGAAGACAGTTAGAAAATATTTATATTACATCTGCTTCACTTCTCAAATTGAATTGACAAATGTAAAAGAAGCACTTGCTGATGAAAGTTGGATATTGGTTATGCAAGAAGAGTTAAATCAGTTTGTTAGAAATGATGTTTCGTACTTGGTTCCTAGCCTTCTGATAAACATATAATTGGAACTAAATGGATTTTTAAGAACAAATATGAGGAAATAGGGAATATCATTAGAAACAAGGCACGATTGGTTGTACAAGGTTACGCTTAGATAGATGGAATCGACTATAATGAAACCTTTGCACCAGTTGCATGCCTTGAATCCATTAGATTATTCATTTTAATTGCTTGCTATAAGAAATTTAAAATATATCAAATGGATGTCAAAAGTGCGTTTCTAAATGGTGATTTACATGAAGAAGTATATGTTGAACAACTTGAGGGCATTGAGGACCCTAAACTTTCAGATCATGTGTACCATCCTAAAAAAACAATTTATGATTTGAAACAAGCTCCCAGGGCATGGTACGAAAAGTTGACTAAATTCTTACTTAGTCACAACTTTATCATAGGAAGTGTTAATAAAACCTTGTTCGTCAAGAAATATAATGAACATATATTGATAGTACAGATCTATGTTGACGATATTATTTACATATCAACATGCACTAACTTGTCCACTGAGTTTGCAGATCTGATGAAATCGATGTTTGAAATGAGTATGGTTGGAGAACTAAATTACTTTCTTGGATTACAAGTAAAACAACAGGAAGATAGTATATTCATCCTACAAACCAAGTATGCCTTGAATCTTATAAAGAGATTTGGGTTTGAGAATGGGAAAAAGTTTGATACTCTTATGAGTACAACTCTCAAACTTTCTAAGGATGAATCAGGTAAAAGTACAGACTCCCGTCTATATCGGAGTATGATTGGTAGTCTTCTATACTTAACTACTAGTAGACCTGATATTGCTTTTAATGTTGGAATATGTGCTAGATATCAATCTGATCCTAAGGAATCACATCTAATTGTTGTTAAATGGATAATCAGATATGTCGCAAGTACTGTTAACTTAGTCTAAGGTCTGCATGATACAATTGTACAACTTATCGGACATACCGATGCAGATTGGGTAGAAAACATCGACGATAGAAAATCTACCAGTGGTGGATGTTTCTATGCAGGAAATTGTTTAGTTTCCTGGCTCAGCAAGAAACAAAATTTTGTATCACTCTCAACAGTTGAAGCCAAATATATTGCAGTTGATAATGCTAGCACTCAGCTGATCTGGATGAAAAGGATGTTAGCTGATTATAGGATTGTGCAAGATACAATGATATTATATTATGATAACTCAAGCGCAATTAATATTTCAAAGAATCCTATTTAATAATCTCGTACGAAACATATCGACATTCGATATCATTATATTCGAGAATTAGTTGAGGACAAGAGTATTTCACTAGAATATATTCAAATTGAAAAGTAGCTTGCAGACATAATGACCAAACTGCTTGAAAGGAATAAATATTCCAAATTAAATCATGATATTGGTTTGTGTACTTTTAATTAATTAATCGTGTTGTTTATGTATATTATTATTATTATTATATGTTTATAATATTTAAATGCATAATATGTAAATAAATTTAAATTTTAAAATATAAAATTTTTCAAATTTGTGGACTGCTCGACGAGTTGAGTACATCCACGACCAGTTGACCTTCGACAGGTTGAGGAGCATGCTCGACTAGTCGAGGAGCGTGCGTTTGCATATTAAAGGGGGGAAATTCACTTTTCTATTTCATTTTCCACATTCTTCGACTATCCAGGGCTTCTCTCGACGAACCCATCTCCAAATCTTCATTGTAAGTGGTCTATTTCCATTTTCCTTCTAGATTTGAGTTGTTCTTTGCTAATTTGTCTTCTATTTGTAGTGTATTTGTGATATACAACTTTTCTTTAGTGGGTTTTGAGCAAAAATTTGATCTTGACTTAACCCATCTATCTTCTTTAATCTTCTCTTTTGTAATCTCTAAATGGAGCATTATACTAAGAGGAAGGCTACTCGTAAGGGCCCCAGCGGCTCCTCCTCTAGGTCGATTCTCATTAGTGTAAGAACCCTACGATCTCCCGAAGAAGATTTCGAGCATGTTAGGGATTTCAGCACTAGATAATTTATTATCGAAAGGACTGTAAATGTAGACTACATTGTACCATATCAACTTTTGCCTATCCTTACTACTATAGGTTGGGAAAATATTCTCGGTTGGGGTGGAACGGTTTACCGCTCCATAGCACAAGGCATGTATGTGTCCATCAGCGACTTATCCTTTGAAAATCTGACATTTACAATTAACTTTCGAAAAGGGACAGTCCCTATTGATCGCCACTTGATTTCAAGTTTGCTTGACATACACGTTAATGATTATGGCATTCCCATTGCCACTCTCACAGAGAAAATGACTCATACTGAGCAATGGGCGATCACTCGTAAATTATGTCGCTTTGATGTCGAATGGAAGTCTGGCAGTGCCCTCCGTGATAACCAGATGCTTCCCAAATACTGAGTCTTACATTGCATGCTTACGTCCCATGTGTATCAACGATTTGGGAATAAGTCTAAACTTACCCCCTTCATGACTCGTGTCCTTCACTCTGTTGTATCTGGTATTCCTATTTGTCTTCATTCTTCGGTGTGTTATTTGATTATTCAATTTCATATTCATCCTGGTCATGGGTTGATTCTTTTCGCCTATCTCATGACTTCCATTGCTCTTTATTGTAATGTTGTCATTCCTTCATCTGAGACACCAGAGTTGGTATTACCCATTGATAATACAAATCTACACAAAATGAACCTGGTGTTCCTTCCCGGCCAACGAGATGAAGAGGAAGAAGAAGAAGACGCACCTTTACCAAAGGACACATCATTGGACAACATATTTGTCGAGCATGATGAGTCGGATGATGAAGCTAATCCAAACTATCAACCTTCCCAGGTTGATGATTGACTCAAATCCTTGGAGAAACAGGTGGTAGAGTTGAAGATATCTCAAGATAATCTGGTTAAAAGTCACAAATCCTCAATGAAATACATGCAAAAATACTTTCATCGCATCGCCAAGGGACTGCACCAGATTGATCCTTCCATACCTCCTACCTCTTCCTTTGGATCCAACTAGGTTACTTTTAGTATTTTAAAATTAATTTGGCTTATAAAACTTTAACTTCGTGTGTGTGTGTGTGCTTGATGATCACTCTCATACTCTACTCACCTCTAATGCTTATTATCTTGATGACTCCCTTAACTTGACATTTTTATATGCATATCTCTTGATAGTTTTTGTAACATCCCAGATTTTTGCCAACCTGGAATTAGATGTCCTTAGGCAATGGGTTGATCCTAACACCTTATTAACTTGTCAGAACTCAATCCCACAGTCTAAAATCGCTTTTTAACTCTTTTCTTTCACAAATCTCACCTTTCACTATCTTATCCTTCAAAAGTAACTAAGTGCTAAACTAGATTAGCTACGAAAACCACACTAATCACTTTAAAACCAATCTGCAAGACTCAAAACTTGTAGAATCAATGACACTAGGTTACCCTAAAATCTAGGATCAACCTCATTACCCAGCTGCTCTCGGAAGCATCACGAAACTCCTTATCGGACCTGGACTGCACATCGAAAGTCCAATTAACGCAAAGTTATAGAATTAGGACCGCCTTACTGGGCTTGACAACCATCTCGGAAATCAAATCCAAATAGTGTCCCACGGCTATTCGCTTGAGCCTGGAGTGAAGAGTGTGAGAAAACATAGATTCTTTAGAAATCAAATCTCATTTAAGTAATTTAAGACTTGTCACTTGCGGGCCTGATATAAGAAATCAGACCGTCAGAATCTGACCTAAATATACCCTCGGATCAGGGAAAATTTCATATACATGTCCTTGTACTTGTAACCCTGATCGAGTTGCGGTAACCGTTGAACTGAAACTGGTCTACCACGTGTGATCTGGGAACTCGACTGGAACGAAAACTTAACTCAACCTAGATCCAATGTCTGTGAGCTTAAGTCCAACCTTTGACTCAAGGGGGGGCTCCGGAAATGCTCCGCTGAGCTGAAACAGATGCCCTTTAGACAAAACCTAAGTATACCTTGGCCCTAGGTCTAATTTGGTGAGTTCTAGGCCTATATAAGGACCTTACACCCTCACTCTCTCATTCCATACGAATTTGAGAAAACCTAGGAGAGAGAAGAGAGAAAAGAGAGAGAAAGTGTGAGAGAAGTGGGAGAGTTTTCCAGTTATTCTACCCTGCTGCTATACATGGTTAGCCATCACCTTCTAATCGCTTTTCCGGCGATTATGACTTCGTTCTTAAGTAAGATAACCTAACCATAATCTGTTCTAGGATTTTTATTGTTGCAGGTAGCGAAATAGCTAACCTATTTCGTGATTTAGGTTGTTATACCATCGTTGACAAAGACTTAGAGTCTCTGTCTAGTTCGTTACGATTCTACGGCATAAGTGTAAACTTTAAATGTATAGGTTATGGTTTTCAACGCTTTCAATGTCAGATAATGATAGATTTATGATCTGAGTGTGATTGTACATACACAAACCAATGTTCGTTTTACGTTTCGATTGTGTATACAAATTATGGTATATCGTGTATTCTGTATAATCGTAGAAACTACCGTATACGTATAAATTTTGAAAGTATGTTAGCCATGATTAATTACTGTATGAACATACTATATATATGTATAATACTCACTCGGCGAAAGGATTCGCCCTAATATATGTTTTTGCTAGTATACACTATATATGTTAAAAGAGTGTATTCTAAGTGTTTGTGAAAATGACCGAATGAGTATAGAATTCTCATTCGTACTCACCATGACTAATTATCATGGATATATGATTGTTGTATAAGCGATACCCCTTTGACGAAAGGATTTGTCCTAAATCACACCACAGCCAATATACACTATATATGTTAAAATGTATAGCCCAAGTGTTTGTGGAAATGACTGAATGAATATGGAACTTGGATTCCTTCTTGCCATGACTATCCATCGTGGGTGCACGCGTGTTATAAATGGGGCAGCTCCCTAGTGAAAGGATTTGGCCTAATACCTATGTGATCAATATACGTCATGTATGTAATCTAAAAATGTTTGTTGGAATGTTTAAATGAGTAGTAGTTAGTAAATTATAATGTATAAGGGTGTTGAGATAGGATTCTCAACTACCTTAGTGATGTGTCATGTAAGTATTTAGTTTAATCACTTATTGGTTTATGAAACGTATGTGTTTGGATTTCCTATTTACATTGTGTTTTATAACCTGCTTGTTAATATATTTGAATTACTTATTTATTTAATTCTGCTCTGACTACTTCACATGTTTAAGTTGTATTCCATAAAATCCGTGAAGGGTGATGGGGGAGTGGTGTAACGATTCCGTGTAACAGCCCTAGCAGCCCTAAGCGGACAATATTGGATATTTGATTATATGATTTGAAATCTTGATCCATTATTGCTTTAACTGTTCCGTAATTGAATGTGATTGGGGCTATTGTATAGTCCAGGCAATCGGTAACGGAATTGAATTCGTGGCTGAGATTCATTCATTACGTGAGATGTGTTCGACGAACCCGAGTCGTACTTCGGTTGGCGATAGTGGTTGGCCACGCGAAGTGCTTATGCACTTCATGTCGTTCAGCTGGTTGTGCGCTCGTGCTAGTCGAGCTCGTCAAGTAACCCGATCTGTCTAATGTATGTTCACCATGTTTGGATGCCACTACTTGAATCTAAAGTACCAAACTTACCAGTGCAACCCCGTTAACCTTGGTACCTCGATCCGCTAAGACTCATGAGCCGGGCATGGTGGTATGTGTTCTGCCCCAAACCCGAAAATTAGATTCACAGGAATCCCGATCACCGAATTCGGTGCCGACAGCCTCCGTAATACCCTATTCTCGGCTCCTAGTGTCCATACGCCAGATTCCGATCCTGTGATCCTACAAGGATGATTTTTTTTTATACATTTAACTCGTAATAAGCATAACTACAAGATTACCCAATTCACAAAGGCAACATCATCATCACATATCCACTAATATAATCATTTGAGTACAATACTAAAAGGTAAATACATCAATCGACAATCAAGCTCCAGAAGACCGCTGCACGCTCCAAGCTCAATACTGCTGTAACCTAACATCACCTGCACGCATCTATCGTGCATAAGCTTATAGAAAGCTTAGAGGGTGGTGTAAGTGTGTGTACAAGGTGAGTGCCAAGTATTTAACGCAATGTCATAATCATACAATATCGAAATAGACGCAAGGTCATGAATCATACGTTATCAGAGTAAGCGAAAATACTGGCAAGTTCATAAGTCAAGTAATATCAAAATACGCAATACAGATCAACTATGCAAATGAGGAACAATATCAGAATACGCGATACAGATCAACTATACAAATGAGGAACAATATCATAAAGAGTCAAATATCAGATGTTGTATCTAAACCATATAAATGCAGAGACACAGGTAACCCAAAATGCTATATGCCGCGGATGTAATGCAATATGCGGTGCGAATGGAATGACCATGCCAGAGTGTGAAGTCGGGATGATAGTACGTGGTATCGCAGGCTATGGGGTCCATCACAAGGAACTTCTATCCAAACCAGTCACATACCTCAATTTGGATAGTCAGACTTAATGTGGTAAACTCCTGATCTCAGGTTAGTCGTGCGCCCCAACCGAAATCCTGACCATTGCGAAGGTACGCATAATAAATAGTTGCACACCACCAACCCGAGTGGATAGTGAATGAATGAATAAATGAGTATACAGCTCATGCTCAATAAGTCCACATATCAGTACGGTTCCTCTCTAGGATCATCACTGGGGTCTATTACACTCCAAATGATACTACCGCTCTCCCAGCCGCACAGTCTAAGTGAGCATAAGAAACCTCACTATCCGCCTAGCCAATAGTCTGCCAATACCTATCCGGCACGTCGATAGCAGACCCATTCCTCGAGCTGGTCAGACTCAGCATAACAATGCCCCCTACGCTCAGGCGGGTAAGGCCACACCCCCTCCCAACCGACCATGACACAGTGGGAGACGCGGCCTCCTGGTATTCGGCACTCGGGTGCTCATGTATCCACTCGGTCTCGACGTTGGGGCGTCTCCTGGCCACGGAGGTTTAGGGATTTTCACCCAGGGACATCTATGGCGCCCGTATGCTAGAACCAAACATTTCTGGTGTCCATCCGGCCATCCACGATATGCCTGTGGAGGCTACGACCCTGATGTCGCTAGGGTGTACAGTAGTCATATCACCAAATGCGTGATGCATGAGTCATACAATCCAGTCATACATCAATCCTACGCATGTCGTGCACTCATGTGAGATAACCTTCGCCTATCAGGGAGTCTCATATCAACTCGCCTAATGACACATGTAATGCTCAATCACATCTCATAACAAACATACAGATGATGCATATGGACATGTATCGTGATGCTATGCTGACACATACTCATAATCGGTACCAATAACCGGCATCGACAATCGACCTCGATAACGTGGACATTTAACCAACATTGCCCCCGAGGAATGACCCTCATAGATCCTAACATATAGTGGACCTATGGCCTCACACAAGGGTACAACACCACGGGCCTCTCTCAAGAGCTTACTACACATCACGATGGGCCTCTCACATGGGCCTAATATACATCATGCTTGGGCCTTACACACGGGCTGAATACACATCGTATAGGTCTCGACAATCGACCTCGACAATTCAGAAATCGGCCTCGACAAATCGGAATCAGCAATCGGCCACGACAAGCAGAATCGGCATTCGGCCACGATCGGTAATCAGTCACGATAATCGGCCTCGATCGGTAATCGGTCAATTGGCCATGACAAGCAGAATCGGCACTCGGCCACGATCGGTAATCAGTCACGATAATCGGCCTCGGTCGGTAGTCGGTCAATTGGCCACGACAAGCAGAATCGACATTCGGCCACGATCGGTAATCAGTCACGATAATCGGCCTCGATCGGTAATCAGTCAATTGGCCACGATAAGCAGAATCGGCACTCGGCCACGATCGGTAATCAGTCACGATAATCGGCCTCGATCGGTAGTCAATCAATTGGCCACGACAAGCGAAATCGACATTCGGCCACGATAATCGATTACGATAATCGGCCTCGATCGAATCGGTAATCAATCGGTCGTCGACGACAACGACAAGCGGAATCGACCCTCGGCCACAATCGGTAATCAGAATTGGCAAATCGATCACGTCAATCAGGGTCGGCAATCGGTCACGACAATCGAAATCGATCGATAATTAGAATCGATGGCCACACAATAATCGATCGATTTCGAATCGGTCTCGAAATCGAAATCGATCGATCGATCAATCGAATCGCCAATCGGGGTCGGCAATCGGTCATGACAATCGAAATCGATCGGTAATCGAAATCGGCAAATCGATCACGTCAATCAGGGTCGGCAATCAGTCATGATAATCAAAATCGATCGATAATCAGAATCGGCCGTCGGTCACAACAATCAGGGTCGGTAATCGGTCATGACAATCGAAATCGATCGATAATCAGAATCGGCAGTCGGTCACAACAATCAGAATCGATCGGTAATCAGAATCGGCAAATCGATCACGTCAATCAGGGTCGGTAATCGGTCACGGCAATCGGAATCAATAATTTGCTTCAATAATCGGCACCGACAACCAGCACATAAACAAGGTGGGGTTCATATATGAACAGCTGATCAACCATAATATAAAGATTGGCCCTCGACCGTGGTTATTTGAAACCCGATAGCACGGAGCCATCCGTCTATGGTGATTGGAGCCCACTTATTTGGGTTAACCCACTAAGAGGATGATGAGAATGGTCCTGACAAGGCCTAAAGGAAGGTCACAATGAGGACATCTAACCATCATTGCCTAGCAATGTGGACATCTAACCAACATTGCTCCCAAGGAGTGGCCCATATAGGGTTAAACATATAGTGGCCCACGACCTCACACAAAGGTCTAATATACATCGCAATGAGCCTCACTCATGGGCCTCAAATAATCACATTGGGCCTCGCCCATGGGCCTCGAATACATCACATTAGGCCTCACCCATAGGCCATAAATACACAATAGGTGGGTCTCGCTCATGGGCCTCGAGTACATCACATTGGGCCTCGAATACAATTAAGTGGGCCGCATCATCGGGTCGGCTTGCATGAAACACATGCATCACGGTGACCCTCACAGCAGCAGTCCAACAGATGGACGGAGCAGATAAAATACATACATCATGGTGGCCCACTAGTTGTACAGCTGGTACTATATTGCTACTACCGTCCAGATGATGGACGGTAGGATGAGACATACATCCTGGTGGGGTCCACACTTCCCACGTGGACCAGATGGTGTGGAGATAACACATACCACATGGGTCCCACAGCTGCTGGACGTCAGTCCAGCAGCCTCCACAGGTGGACGGTAAATGAAACACATACATTAAAGTGGGCCCCACCGTCCAGATGAATGGACGGTGGATACCACACATACATCAAAGGGCCCCATGTGCCGGAGGCAGCACGTGTCCAGGTGGGCCCCACCTCCACTGACCACACGTGTCACCAAAGTGAGCCTTGCACGGATGGATGGAGTGGATTAAAACCCACGTGGATGGACGGTTTACATGTAATACATACCACATGGTGGTTCCCACGTGTGGGGCCATGCTGCTAGGCAGCGTGAATAAAACACTTACATCACGGTGGATCCCACCGTCCTTGCTGGACGGTGAGGATGCCACACGTGTGGTCAGGCTCCACCGTCCAAACCCCTGGACGGTGGATGGCATGGATTGAAACATCTACATCAACGTGGGGTCCGCTGACGGTGCAGATGGAAAGCAGATGGACAGAGTGGAATACATACATCATGTGGGGTCCACGCCTAGTCCACTGACGTCAGCAGCAGTAGCTGCTGCTGCAGGGAGATGCACGGCATGGATAAAGCCCGTATTACAGTGGGCCACGTCCAAATGAACGGACGGCTGGATAAAACCCTTACGTCACATGGTCCCACAGCAGGGATGAAACACATATGTTACAGGTGGGTCCCATTCAAATGGACAGACATCGTGGGGTGGGCTGGCCCATCATCCAAATGATGAACGGTGTAGATCGAACAGATGCATCATGGTGGTCCCTGCACGGCAGCACAACATATGGACGGCTGGGATGTACATCACAAACATCAATGGTGGCTACGGAACTTACTGACGTTCAACTGCAGCAGCAACTATGGACGGCCACCAATAAATACATACCTTAAGGTGGGCCCACCTGCCACACGTGCAACACGTGTGGGTGAGCCCCACCGCTGCCAAGTGTATGGGCAGTTGGGATATAATGCATACCTCTATGACCAGACCCACAAACTTGCTGCACGTCAAAGCAGCAACAATACAGCATGGTGGCCTCCACGACCACGTCCAGACCACTGGACAGTGTTGACATGCTGCATGGGACCCACCGTCCCGTGATGTACGGGGGCGGCCGGATAGAACGCATATCATGGTGGGTCCGACTGCACGGACGGTGCAAATAAAATCCATACAGCATGGTGGCCTCCACGACCACACCACGTCCAGACCACTAGACAGTGTTGACGCAATAGATGGACAGCATTGCTAAAACATATACATCAGTGGTCCACACACCGTCCAAACAGTTCCAGCAGTGTCCAGATATCCTAGATGGTGTGGATATTCAACACATAAGGTGGGCCACAAAGGGGAAAAAGAGAGAGGGAAACGATCGGGAGAGGGGAGGGACCCTGCCACTATGGGCCCTCCCTTTACATGAATACGTCAAGATGGGCCCCACATATGTGGGCCCTCAAATCACAAAATCAGCAAATAAAAGCACCCACAAACAATGAAGATTCACCCACCTTTGATCTTCTTGGACCCCTTCTTCCATCAATGCATCCTAAAGCTCCGAGGGATGCTTTCCAACGGTGGAGATGATCATTGGATGGTGGAAATAGGAGGTAGGAAGGTGGGCCACACAAGCTCTATCCATGGAGCTTTCTTGGATGTTGGAGTCTCATGGGTTGCTTGGATTAATGAAGAAGTGAGAGAGAGAGAGAGGAGTGGTGAGGTGGAGTGATGGGAGTGAGGGATGGTGATGGGTGATGGTGTGTACTTGTTGTAAGAAGGAGTTGACTTAGAGGAGAGGTGGTTGTACTTGACATTAATGTGTGAGTGTACTTTGATTGATGGGATTGATGGAATATTTTCTATGGATTGCAATGCACGGTGTTCATCCTTGAATTGAACGCGGGCCCACGTCTCTCGGGCACACATCACGATGGGTCACATGGGCTCATCGCACTCGGCTCATCGTTGGGGCACGTGGCATCGGAAATCCACGGCGACGATATCGCGCGATCACTAGGGTACAAGTCTCAAATGTGCATCAGTCATACAATCCGACATACATCGATGTCGTGCACTTGGTGACGGGCCTAATGACACGTGTAATGCTCAAGGATCGTGGCAAAATACGTGATGATATGGACATGTATCGTGATCGGCACGGGATCGATGCACCACGATGAAATTCGGTGGACCCAACAGAGGATCGCGAAAACACCACGCCTACGAGCTTAACGGCACGATGGGCCTCTCACATGGGCCTAATATACATCATCTTTGGGTCTTATGAGTATGGGACACCGTGGGCCTCGAGGTCACACATGGCCACGCTGGGGCCATGACACGAGCCTCCCGTAGTGACCATTGAGCAACCGTAATCGTGAACCAATTATGGTGGTATGGGACACTATATTCGAGTCGATCAATCGATGCCGCCATCGCATACCTACTCTATTTTGATGGGTGATGGGGAGTGGTGTAACGATTCCATGTAACGAAATGGCCAGCGACGTAACCGTCTTCGTGTAGTGTGACCTCGAGCATACTCTAAATCTGCGTTGAGGCGACGAGCCTTCCCGTAGTAACAGAGTATAAACTAGGCCTGTATTGATAAGGTGATGAGGAAGTGGTGTAATGATTTCGTGTTATTTGAAATCCGATAGCATGGAGCCATCCGTCTATCCCCACTTATTTGGGTTAACCCACTAAGAGGATGATGACAGCAATGTGGACATCTAGAATTGCTCCCAAGGAGTGGCCCATATAGGGTTAAACATATAGTGGGCCCACGACCTCATCATCGTATGAAATAATCACATTGAGTATCTTAGGCCATAAATACACAATAGGTGGGTCTCGCTCACCTCGAGTAGAATGGGTCATTGTTTGGGAATGATATAAGAGAGGTGCCTTAGTTTCCTAATACTGAGACATACATCTGGTGGGGTCCACACTCCCCATGAAAAGGACTAATAACAACTTA
Organism: Magnolia changhungtana; assembly: GCA_030180095.1. Lineage (NCBI taxonomy): Eukaryota > Viridiplantae > Streptophyta > Magnoliopsida > Magnoliales > Magnoliaceae > Magnolia > Magnolia changhungtana. Next base: position 175,569 of record JASAUF010000393.1, on the reverse strand, counting down.
GTCCAGGTGGACGGTATCATGCTCATCATCGCATTAGCATGTGCCCCCGAGTGTCAGATGTGGAACACCGAGGGTGAAAGCATGCCGCATGTACGTAAGATGGTGTCGCACGAGGGAGTGAGGATATGTTGGCCAGGGCATGCATCATTATCGCATCTCATCCTTGCATTAACAAGAGTATTTAGAATTGTTTGATTGTACCGCTCTATCATTACTTGCTTGACCGTCCAATGATAACATGTTAACCTATGCTTTGATCCCACGAGGGTTCCACCGAGTTGATCACTCACTCCCACGTTATGGGACGGTGTTCAACACCCACAATGGTGGCTACTTTTTCTCGATTGCGACGATGGCGACGCTACTCTTCGGGCGGAGCCGAACTTTCTGACGACGAGAATGCTTGCTCGTATATGTTGTTTTCTTAAAGTATGGGACACCGTGGCCTACGTTGCGGCTTCATGTGAGTCGTTCCTTGATCGACGGGTTACATTTTGAGGATGTTGACTAGATGACACTATACCTTTGGTATATTTTGAAATTGTACTTATCTAGGATGTAATTCATTAACCTAATAACAACGTATCACACTGAGACTTACCATAGTTTATATCTTCTATATATCTATCATTGTACCGCATCATTCTTGCTGATCTTTTACTACTTGCAATTTAACCTGCATGCTCATCTCTCGAGTATGATATGTTTTTGGTATAATCTCATTCATGTTTCAATGATCTCATCATAATCATCATTATCTATGTTGCATAAGTGATGCCTGTGTTGGAACTTGGTATAGTTTGAGCTTTACTCGACCCCCGATTTTCGTATCTTGCTACGCTTTCATCATTTTATTCTACTGATTTTGATATGATTATTTGAATGATTATTCTTTCCTTTGTCATAATGTAACAAAAGGGAGAGTGGATTAATTATTACTAGTAGAATGAATGATAGATGTTAAATGATGTTAAATGTTGAGATGATATGAATGTCATAATATGAGCTGATACGAATGTTGACTAACAAATGTTACTTTATTATATATATGCTTGGAGTATGCATTGGCATTAGAATGGAAAATGTATATGTCATAATACAAAGGAAGCTCACATTGAGGGGAAGTAAATTTTTTGCACATTTATCAAAGCTGCAACAAGTCTTCTACAATATGGGATCAAGAATACAAGATGTCATTCTAGTTATTGCAATAATAAGTGTTTTATCATGAATTTAACAAAGGGGAAGATTGTAAGTGTTATATTGTATAAAGCACACTTTTGTTTGTCAAATTTCGTTTAGACAAAACAACTTATAAAGTAAGCCTTCTAATGTGGATCAAGATGGAAAGTTCAATACTTTACTAAACTTTAAGATCAAGATTGAAAGTTCAAGACTCTACTGAAGTTCAAGATTAAGATGGAAAGTTCAAACTCTTCTAAGTTCAAGATGATTGAGTTCAAGTTCTACTAAAGTTCTAGTAGAAGATTAAGCTCCATCTTCACCTTCAAGCTCTATTAAAGTTTCAAGTAGAAGAACAAGTTACTTGAAGCTCAAGCTACTTCAAAGTTCTGTCATATCATGTATAACAAACCCTAGAAAGATCATAGGCTTAGGTACTTTTAAAACATAAATGAGTTTTTATGCTTATGTTTGATTAAAGTCTGACTAGTCTAAGCTAAGTTTCGACTAGTCTAAGGTGTGGTTTAACTAGTTTAAGGATTTTTCAACCAGTCCTAGTTTAAACTCAAATAAAAAGGGACTTTTCCATTACTTCTTCAATCAGTCGAGGGTTGCTCGACTTGAAGTCCAACAACTGAATCAGTTCGAATTTTAGGCACCCTCGATCAATCGAAGTCTTTACTCGACCAGTCAAACGATGCCCTCAACCAGTCGAGAAGGGCTTTCGACCAGTCGAAGATCTGTTTTATCTTATCGCGATCAAATTTAAAAATTTGTTGGAACGAAATCCGATTCTTAGACGATTAGAAGAATGTTGTGACGCCCCGGTCACTACTTCAATGTGGGCGGGCACATTATGGGCAGGGTAGGGCTGAGGCCTGGGCCTGGGCGAGCTACTGTTGCAGTTGACTATTATGGAACTTGTCTCACATTGGAGGAATCGTCCGCAGTTGTGGTGGTTAGATGTGGGGTTCAGCCTTTAATGGTAAGACGTGTTTTAAACCTGTGAGCTTTGGAAAAGCGGACAATATCTTATCGTTGGGGCCGGACCATTACAAATGATATCAGAGCCAGGGACGGCTATGCCCTCAGTGGGGGATGATGTGACGCCCCGGTCACTGCTTCAATGTGGGTGGGCGCGATGTGGGCGGTGTAGGGCTGAGGCCTGGGCAAACTACCGCGCTGGGCGAGTTACTGTTGCAATTGACTGTAGTGGAACTTGTCCCACATTGGAAGAATCGTCTGGAGTTGTGGTGGTTATATCTGGGGTTCAGCCCTTAATGGTAAGATGAGTTTTAAACCTGTGAGCTTCGGCAAAGCAGACAATACCCTACTGTTGGGGCTGGGCCGTTACAATTGTCATAGATGAGTTGAAGCAACAACTTCTTTGTCTAGAAATAGAGGCTTTCTTGCAATCCAAAATTACCAATTCAAGTCTATTAAATCCTTTCACAAGGGAGAGAGAAGCCCCCATTATTGTCAAGCTATTGCAGGTATTTATAATATTTTTATATATACCTTTTTTATTTTAATTATTTGATCTCCTATTTTCTAAATCTTATTTTATAAAAAGAGTAAATACTCTTTTTTGAGATCTTAAGGAATTCAAATAGGTAGCCTTTGGTTTGAATTTAATTAAAATCAATCTAGAACCTTGAACCCTTATCTATATGACTGAACATTGAACAATCTACTACAAGAGAAGCGGTTCTACGACTACATCGACTGATACATCTTCAAAGGAGAAGAAAAGTATTATTTATTTTTATAGTTTGGTTTTATTAAGATAGCTAGAAAATATCATTTGTTTGGTTTTATTGAGATAGCCATAAAATCTCATTTGTTAGTTTTTTTTGAGATAGCCAAAAAATTCTCAGAGAGGGGTTCTTTTTGTTTGTGATAACCCTTTAAAATTACGACTGTATCAGGTTTTAAGGTGATACTATGAAAACCTTATTTATAGTGAAAGCTAATATCACGTGGATAGTGATTATTGGGAGTGGAGTAGGTGTGGGTGTTTGAGAACAGTTGTTGTATACACCAAACCATTATAACTCTTAGTGTTGTGGTGAATGTTTACTTTTTACATTTGTGAAGAATATTTGTAATTTTATTTATGCAAAAGTAGTGAATGTTAGTAATAGATAGCTTTATTTTCTCTTGCTTGGTTTGAGATCTTGATTCTTACAAACGTTCGTGAAATAAGGTTGTCCTACCTAAAATTGATCTGGGTGTAGGTCGTCCTACGAATTAGTTCGAATCAATTTTTTAATACTAGTACGATTGAGATTTCTAATTTATTTAATATTTCAATACTTTAATTTTTATTTGGCATAGTCCTATTCAACCCCCCTCCCCCTCTAGGACTTCTTAAGCTCGCCTTTTCAACTTCGCTTGCTCCATCTGATTTAAAGAGCTTGGATAACTTATTTTGTATTGCGGTTTAGGATTAGGGAGAGGTTGGGCAGAAAGCATCCCCTTCTCCATAACCGAAACACATGAATCTATCTTTTGCATAAACTTTGTATGCTCTTATAATTTTTGGATAAGCTCTTGAGTTTGTGTGGAATTATGAACCGGTTCCTCTTGAGGTTTCCCTTGATTCAAGAATTGGTTAGGGATTCCTTGAGGAGTAGCAGTTTGTCCATTCCTCCAACCGAAAGTTGGATGATTACTCTAACTTGAATTGTATATATTGGAGGTGGGTCCTCTGAAAGGCCTTTGGTAGTTGTTTATAGCATTTGACTGCTCATTTAATATCTCTTGAAATGTAGGAATTGTTGGGCAATTTTCAGTCTTATGTATGTTACAAGCACAAATACCACAGACAACTTCCTCAGCCTTACCCTTCTTAAATTCCATAGCATCGATTTTCCTTATGAGACTAGCCAATTTAGCCTTTAGATCATCTTCCTCTTTCAAAACATATATTCTGACTCTCTCCTTTGATTAAGTAGTGTTAGAGGTGGTGCTAGGTCTTGGGGAGATGTCCCATGATTGTGTGTTTTTAGTGAGCTGGATCACCCCTGGCTTAATATCCATGTCCTTTATTTTCTAGAAAAACCATGCATGAAGGTGTGCTCATCCCCGCCGGTTGTAAATAGTCTCATAAAGTACGAGGGGGTGGGGGGGGTGCATGATGCACCTCATTCTCATCCTAGATTTCCTCAACCCTAGGTTGAGGTGGATTTGGAGGTTAATTGGCCGGTTGATTGACAGCCATAACTTCAGTTAACTTTGTGGATTTCAAGTGGTGCCTAATCCTGTGATGGATAGATAACCCCTCAACCAATTTTCCTTCACTCAAGAGACGTTGAGTGTTAACACGGACCCACTTGGGCATGAAACACTCTAAGCCCTCAATTTCAGAATTTAACCTAAATCTGAAAAGAAAGAAAGAAATAGAAATCTATAAATAGAAAGAGAGAGAATTAGAAAGAAATTACTAAATTACAAGTTTCTGTATTGGGATCCTGCAGAAGAAAAAGGAAAGTGAATTAGTTTCTAGAAAAAAAAAAAAGAACTAAGAAAACAACCTAGTTTCTAAAAAATAAGGAAATGAAATTAGTTTTTAAAAATAGATTAAGAAAATTTCTAAAAACAAATTAGGAAAGTTTATATCCTAGAATTAGAATGTAAATTAGTTTCTAAAACAAAAAAAGGAAAGTTTCTAAACCTAAAAGTAGAAAGTTAAGTTAATTTCTAAAATAATTCAAAAAAATCCTAACCTAAAAATAGAAAGTAGAAAAACCCTAATCTTATACTAATTCCAAAACTAGTTAATCTAAGAAAAATGCAAACGTTAATCCTCGACAACGGCACCAAAAACTAGTTCACAAACCTAAGTGTAGGGTCGCGATGTAGTAATAATCTCGGTGAGATTGAGTTCAAATCCACAGGGACTAATCTCGTGTGTATTCTGAAAGCAATTAGAAGTAGAACTAGAAGAAGATGTAAATCTAAATATGAAATTAAATGAAATAATTATGACAGATTTAATTAGAAACATAAGAAATTTAAAGGTGGGAATTAGGGATTCCAAGGATCCACTTGTAACAATCAGGGAAATACTATGCTTGATTCAAGGACACAACTGGAATCGGAGTCCTATCTTATCCAGTTGGAAGATATAGCAATTAAGATCAAATCTAAACTTCCATTGATCTAATTCTCAGCAAATGAGAGTTGTTAGAACTAGAAGTGATTCCATCACCTAGCCATGCCTAATAAACTATGTCAAACAACAAGATATACCAATTCCACAATCAAACATAGGAGAATTATGAAGGTTAAACGGGATTCCATCATCCAGCCATGCCCAATGGACAATGGTGAACAACAGGATTTCCTAATTTCATAACTTCAAAGCATGAACAGAAGATACTTAAAGCTATTGCAGATCTATTGTAATTTCAGTCATAATAAACCATTAAAAAACTGAAAGAATTACTTAAATATCAAACTAGAATTAAAGAGAATTCAACATAAACATGAATGAAAGCAATAGAAACATCCCATCACACTATATGCTTCACCTCTTAGCCCTAGCTAAGAGGTTTAGCCAACTATAGACATGATTGGATCTAAAACCCTAAAAGAAAGCATGAAAAACTAAGGAAGAAAGAAGAAAAATGTTTGGCAATGGCTCTCCACCCTTGTGCTTTGCTCCTCCAGACCTTAGATAGATGCCCAGGGATGCCTTGGAGACTCCTATTTATAGTTGTGCAACACCTACTTTCGCACCTCCTTGAAAAAATCCAAAAACTGCCTTAAATTTATGCACTCCGCGTAATTCTGCATAACTCTGTGTAAGTCATTCGATGACATCGAAGGTCCCTTTTATACATGCTTTTTCCACGCTACGTAACTTTTCCTAGACTACGTAACCTTCTATGTCATCGAACCTACCTTCGATGTTATTGAAGGTGTCTTCGATGTCATCGATAGTTGTTCAAGGAATCGATAATACGTCCAAAATAGTCCAGCGAGTTTTTTCGAAAATCCACATAAAATTCGATGTCATTGAACTGGCTTCGATGCCATCGAGCAAAGCTTCGAGTCATCGAACAAGTCATCAAATCATCGAAAAATACTTCAATTTTTCCATCGACCAACTCGATTTTAATTCATAAATTCGATGTCATCGACCCGTGTTCGATATCATCGAATGGTATCTTCGCTGTCATCGAACAGTCAATGTGAATTCTGCACTTGTTCTTTCAACTTCTTTCCTTCTCCACTTGGTTTTCTTAAATCTTGGAACCTTGAAATCTTCAATCTTTGTCTCTTAAGATCTATTCTTTGCCTTGGTGATCTTTGAGCGTTAAATTGATGCTTTTAGCATCTTTTTCAATCTAAGCTCTTAAATTCACCTTGCAACACAAACATGAGTAAAATAGGGCATTAAGCAGTATCATGTTGATAAAACCAAGATATAAATGGGAGATAATATGTAATATTTGACCATCAACACAATCCTAACCAGCATTTTGTTAGTCCCGAGCAAAGTATGCCTGAAATAAACCTCAATGCTCAATGTCCAAACCTTTTTTGGAAAACAATCTTTTTTTTTTTTTTTTTTTTTACTCAAGTATGAAAGGGTAGAAGTAAGATATGAAAGTGAAAATTTGAAAACTTAGATCCAAATCACATATGCAACCAATTAAGTAAATTCTTTGACCATTAAATTGAAACATAATTTGCATATCAAGTTTTTCAATGTGCTCAGTGAGAATCAACTTACCTCCTGTTCAAATACTATCAATTCATCATGTTGGCCATGCTTGTCACTTCAAAATTAGTTTGAAACTCAAGTACTGATTCCAAACTTAGCCCCTTCTCCTTCTTTTTCCAGTTTTTGATTTTATATCGACGGTCAATTTTTATTCATTGCATTCTTTTCCAGATTTTTCATTCTTTTCATTCTTTTTCATGACCTCTTTATCGATCTCCTATTTTTTAACCAGTTCTTTTCTTCTTTTAAGGTGGACAAAATTCTCCAGACTTGATTCTCACCATCTATCAATGATTCACATATCAACAATCAGAACTTCTAGTATGTCTTACCAAAGACAAATTGAATGTGTTTTGTGATTTAGATTAAAATGATATTTAAACTTCTTCTTAATCAATTGAGTACAGGAACTTAGGTGATAGATTACTTAGTTGATCGGACTCCAACAATAAAAAATTCAATCTCTATCTTATCATACTCACAACATTCTTAAGTACACAACTCATCACTTCTCAAACAGATTTCAACTTGAAACATTGAAAATTTTCAAAAATTTTACTCAAAATTGAGAAAACACTGATTAGTTCACCTAATTCCTCATCCCCAACCTAAAAATCTACATTGTCCTCAATGTAAAAGAAATAAGCATGTAATGCAAAAGAGGCAATGAAAAGAAAAGTGAAGTGATGGAATGACAATACCTAAAAAAGGAATTCTGAGGCTTTTTCAATGATCTCAATGTGAAGATGGGTTAACACAAGAATTAAACCAATAGAAAGAAAACTATCCTAAACAGTAGAAAGCGAACTATTCTAAAATAGTGGAAAGAAAACTATCCTAATCCTAACATATATGAAAGTAATAAACCTAAATATACCTCCGTCATACTAGGAGATCAATCCTGGTAAACAAGATCAATCAGAGGTATGGACATGTCCTTTGAATCAAATTTCTAAACAATTGGCTTTAATCGATGTCCATTCACTTTAAAAATATTGCCATTATTTGGATTCTAAATCTTGACGGCCCAATAAGGATAAACATTAGTAATAGTGAAAGGGTCAGTCCAACGAGATCGAAGTTTACCCGTAAAAAGATGTAACCGAGAATTACACAAAAGGACTTCCTGACTTGGTGTGAATGATTTTTGAAGAATGTGTTGGTCATGAAACACCTTCATCCTGTCCTTATAAATTCTCAAGTTCTTGTATGCATCATTCCAGATCTTTTCAAGTTCAATCAATTGAAGTTTGTGCAGCGAGCCATTGTTGTCCAAGTTGACATTTTGATTTTTAATAGCCTAGTAGGCCCTATATTCCAACTCCACAACCAAGTGGCAAGCCTTCCCATAGACAAGTCTAAAGGGAGACATTCCAATAGGGGTCTTAAATGCAGTACGGTAAGCCTATAGAGTATCGATCAAGAAAATTGACCAATCCTTACGGTCAAGATTAACCGTTTTCTCCAATATATGTTTAATTTCTCTATTGGAAATCTCAACTTGCCCACTTGTTTGTGGGTGGTATGGAGTGCTCACTTTATGGGAGATGCCATATTTTTTCATTAAATTTGCAAATGGCCTATTACAAAAGTGTAAACCTCTATCACTAATAATGGCTTGAGGTATTCCGTACCAGGAAAGGATATTCTCTTTTAAGAATTTAATGACCGTTCGATGATCATTATTCCAGCATGGAATCGCTTTGACCCATTTAGTGACATATTCTACTACTAGCATGTATAAATTCCCAAAGGATTGAGGGCATGGTCCCATGAAATTAATGCCCTAACAATCAAATGCTTCTATGATGAGAATGAGGTTTAAGGGTATCAAATTTCAACAGGACAATGCTCCCAATTTTTGACAACGCTGACAAGCTTTGCAAAACTAATGAGTGTTCCTGAACAAAGTGGGCTAGTAAAAGCCACACTGCAGAATCTTGGTCGTGGTCTGTTTAATAGAAAAGTGACGACCACAGGCGTGAAAGTGACAGAAGGAGATGACACTTTGGTGTTCATTGTCTGGCATACATCTCCTTAAGATTTGGTTTAGGCAATATTTAAATAAATACGGATTATCCCAGAAGAATTTGCATACCTCGGTGAAGAATTTCTTCTTATCTTGCACAGTCCAATGTGTTGGCGTGAAACCTGTTGTAAGATAATTTGCAATATCCGCAAACTAAGGTGAATGGGTGACCTTAAACAATTATTTGTCAGGAACATGTCATTTATATGTATCGTCTCAAGTGAATCAGAGAGATCAAGGTGGGAAAAGTGGTCAGCCACTACATTCTCTATTCCCTTTTTATCTTTTATTTTCAAATCAAATTCTTGGAATAGGAGGATCCATCTTATCAAGTGAGGCTTAGCATCATTCTTAAAAAGAAGATACTTGAACGTCGCATGATCTGTTTAGATGATGATCTTAGATCCGATCAAGTGGGACTTAAATTTGTCTAAAGCGAACACTACGACTAAAAGTTCCTTTTCTGTAGTAGAGTAGTTCACTTGAGTAGGATTTAAAGTTCTACTTGCGTAGTGTATAACATAGGGCTTCTTCTCTTTTCTCTGTCCTAACACCCCCCAAGAGCATAGTCGGATGTATCACACATAATCTCAAAAGGATGGTTCTAGTCAGGTGGTTGCATGATCAGTGCGGTGGTTAACATGCACTTGAGATTAGAAAAAGCTTCCTGTCATTGCTCAGTCCACTCGTATGGTACATCCTTTTGAAGTGGACTACATAAAGGATGAGAGAGGTGACTAAAGTCCTTTATGAATCTTCTGTAAAATCCAACATGTCCTAAGAAGGATCGCACGTCTCGTACGTTTTTGGGTAGAGGTAAGTTAGAGATAAGATCAATCTTAGCCTTATCTACCTCAATTCCCTTAAATGAGATATTATATCCAATGACAATCTTCTTAGGAACTATGAAGTGACATTTTCCCAATTTAGTACCAAATTCTTTTCCTCAAATCACTTCAGTACACATTTAAGATTCTCTAAACAATCGCTGAAGGATTGACCAAAGATAGAGAAGTCGTCTATGAAGACCTCTAAATATTGCCCCACCAAGTCAGAAAAAATACACATCATGCATCATTGAAAAGTGGCGGGGGCATTATATAGTCTGAATGACATCCTTCGGTAGGTAAAGGTAATAAAGGGACATGTGAATGTGGTCTTTTCCTGATCTTCAGGGGCTATCTCTATCAGGTTATAACCCGAATACCCGTCAAGGAAGCAATAATATGAGTGACCAGATAGCCTTTTCAAAATTTGATCAATGAAGGGCAAAGGAAAGTGGACTTTCCTTGTGACGGTATTCAATTTCCTATAGTCAATACACATTCTCCAACCAATAGTAACTCTAGTTGGCATGAGTTCATTATTGGCATTGGCTACGATGGTGATTCCGGACTTCTTAGGAACCACCTGAGTTGGACTCACCCATTGACTATCGGATATAGGGTATATAATATCCACATCCAATAGGTTAAGTACCTCAGCCTTAATCGCTTCCTTCATGTTTGGATTTAACCTACATTGTGGTTTCCCGGAGGTTTTCACATTATCCTCTGCATAAATGCTGTGAGTACAAATCAAAGGGTCAATTCCCTTCAGGTCCACAATCGACCATCCAAGGGCTCCTTTGTGCTCAATGAGAGCAGAGACAAGCATACTCTCCTATTTTGGCTCAAGGTGGGAAGAAATCACCACCGAGTATATCTCATTTTGACATAAATAGATATATTTCAATTCAAAGGGAAAAGGTTTTAAGTCATGCTTCGGTGCCTTAAGGTTAGACGGAAGAGGCACTACATCAGTTTAGGGTAGTTTTTCAAATTGTGGCCTCCACCTGTTAACTTCAAGTACCGACGCAGTATCAAGCATGACACCCATCTCCCTAATCATATCATCATCTACCAAAATGTATCAAGATTTGAGGAGGTAGTATATTTGGGCAGGGATGAAGTGCCAGATTGCTAATTTTGTGACCGAGTGTGACACCTGCCAGTGTGTTAAGGTCGATCATCAGAGGCCTCTAGGTCCCTTGCAGATGTTGAGCGTCCCGTTGTGGAAGTGGGAGCACGTGACCACAGACTTTATCATGGGCTTACCGATGACTCAGCGCGGCCATGACGCCATTTGGGTTGTTGTTGATTGTCTAGCGAAGTCGACACACTTTCTCGCGATATATGCGACTTGGCCTTTGGACCGTCTTGCTGGATTGTTCATGAACGAGATTGTGAGACTGCACAGTGTTCTAGTTTTGATCGTTTCTGACCGAGATCTGAGATTCATGTCTTAGTTTTGGAGGAGTTTACAGAAGGCGATGGGGCCTACCTTGAAGTTCAGCACCGCGTATCATCTGCAGACCGATGGGCAGACTGAAAGGGTCAACCAAATCCTTGAGGATATGCTTCGAGCTTGCATGATGAATTTCTCAGGTAGTTGGGATGATCACCTGTGTTTGACTGACTTTGCGTATAATAACAACTATCAGACGACTATTGGTATGGTTCCCTTTGAGGTGTTGTATGGCAGACCTTGCAGATCCCCAAATTATTGGACCAAGGTTGGAGAGCATCATCTCCTAGGTCCCGAGCTTGTGCAGAGGACATCAGAGGCCATCAATATCATTAGGTAGAGGATGAGCATAGCTTAGAGCCGGCAAAAGAGTTTTGCAGATCTTCGGTGTCGTCCCTTGGAGTTTACCATTGGGGACCATGTATATTTCAAGGCCTCACCCATGAAGGATGTCGTTCATTTTGGAGTGAAGGGGAAGCTTGCCTCGAGGTTCATTGGACCCTTCTAGATCACTGGGCACATTGACGTCGTGGCTTATCGGCTTACCTTACCACTTCAGTTGTCTGGCACCCACAATGTCTTTCATGTTTTTATGTTGCGGAAGTGTGAGTCAGATATCATTCCTGTGATAGATTGGCAGCCTTTAGAGGTTCGTGAGGACACTTCTTATATTGAGCAGTCAGTTCGTATCCTTAATCAAAAGGATCAAGTCCTTCAGACCAAGGTCATCCCCTTGATGAAGGTTCAATGGGGTCATCATAGTGTGGATGAGGCATCTTGGGAGCGAGAGGCTGAAATTCACGAGCGTTATCCCCATTTCTTTAATGTTAGATCATATTTGTATATTGTGTTTTTTATTATATATATAGTGATAAGATTTCCCTTCCTTTGTAAGCTTTGTCTACTTTGTGTTGTAGTGTAAATTTCGAGGATGCCTCGAAATTTTCTTTTAGGAGGGGAGAATTGTAAGACCCGTAACTTGGCGAGACCTTCTGTACACTTCTACCTAAACAACAGCATGTTTCCAGCAGACCAGATCGATGAGTTTTGATCGTTACCCTATTTTTTTACCGCGATACCCCGAGACTTGTACCCTAGTGACCGCGCAGGCGTTACGATTCCAACGCCGTGCGACATGCCCCATTTCAACCCTTAGATTAGAAGTTACAATTTTAGCACAATCCGAGATGGGCTGCACAATGTATGCGAGCCCCACTTGCACAATCCCCATGTTGTCAAATCAATCAATCCATCGATCCATCGATCCATCCATCACTAATGTCACTCTCTCCCCATTAGTTAAACAAACCCATGCCATTCTCATCAAACCCATGCCCCTACCTATGCTAGCCATGATTCTTTTCTTCCTTTTCTCCTTATTTTACCCCTGCATCTTCCCCTTATTCCCTCCCTATCCTAAAATCTCTAAAATGGCCAAGCTATATGTCCTTGGGGGGGGGGGGGGTTGAATAGGACAATGCCAAATTTAAAATAATTACAGCGGAATTTAAATAAAGAGATAGCTAAATAAATTAAATCAACTCACAATGCTGAAATGAAAAGTAACCTCAATAAACAAGTATTAAGAGGTTGATACAAAAGTTGTTCTAAGGACAACCTTACACCAAAAACCAAGGGTTTATGGTAGGACAACCTTATTTCTAGAAAGGTCTTTGTATAAAAAACACATACTAAAAAGGAATAAATAAATAACATGGAATTAAAATAAATTGCAGGAATTTAAACCTAAATTATTACAACATTCCCACAATGCTTGAAATGTAAAAATTACACCATTCACTTCCACACATACATTCCACACCTGAATAATCAAAGATAGAAAAATCAAGCACACATCCACACAACACAAAGAGTTATAGTGGTTTGCCTGTGTGTACACCAACTGTTCAACAATAGCCACATAGATTGCTACTCCACTCCTAATATCCTCACACAGGGGATATTAGCGTTCACTATCAAATAGGTTTTGACAGGTTCACCCAAAACCTTCACAATTGCGTCTTTTCAAAGGGCTTACACAATTCAAAAACCTTTCTGAGTTTTCTGGCTCTCCTCAGGTACCCAACAACTTTGAGATTTTTCTGGCACAACCTTAAATAAAACCAAATAAAGTAAATTACACAAAATGTAAAATACTTATTTTTTTTCTTTGTTGTAGCAGCCTGAAAGGACCAAGTCGGAGTAAAAGTTTGAATGTCAAAGTTCAATATCCAATACTCACTATATAATGGTTCTAAGTTCTAATAAATTTTAAATTAAAACAAATGGGCTAGTTTTAATTGATTTTGATTCTAGAAAAAGGAAAACAATACTTCTTCTTTTCAGATCAGATAGGAATACAAGAAACAAAATCAATTTAAAAAGCTAAAGAAAGAAAATATTAAATATGCACACTTAGCTTAAATGGATCATAGATTTATCTCTCAGAAGGCCGGATTAAAATTGCTTGAGTAGTGTATAATATTTTGAGATTCGTGCTCTATTTATAGGTGAGCAAATCACGTCTTCGACTGGTCTAGAAGTCGCTACGACTGGTCGTAGGACCAACAAAAATTTGAAAATTTGAGCGCGATAAGATAAGACAGTTTCACGACTAGTCGTAGGTAGTCTACGACTGGTCGAAGGACACTTTCGACTGGTCGAAGGTTGCTCAGGACTAATCGAAGCTAGTTGAATTTCAACGCTGTAGTTTGAGTCGTAGGTTTACGACAGGTTGAAGAAGCAGTCGACACTGTTCATACGACTAGTCGAACAGACCCCAGGACTGGTCGAAGGTTAACAAAAAATTTCAAATTTTTGCAACAAACTTACGACTGGTCCAGACAATTCTAGGACAAGTCGAAGCAGTGCTAGGACTAGTCTTAGAACAGACCAAACTCACTTATATAAAACATATGGATTATGTATCCGAAATGACCTACTATAAAGGTCAACCTAAGGTCAAACATACCTTAATAGTGAAGTGAGGACATTGAAATTTATCTGAATGACCTTGAGCATAATGAAGCTTGAGATCTTGATATAGCTTGAACTTAAAAGCTTCTTGAGATCTTGAATTATATTTGTCTTGAACTAAGTCGAACATTCTCACATCCTCGAGTCTTGACTTGTGAACATTGCTTGACTATCGAAGTTGATCTTGTGAGACTTTTGTATTGACTTGACATAACATGTATAGAGTTTTGTTCTTCACATATAAAAGCTTCATAATAAGATATATACAATGTCTTTGCACCACAAATTTGACAATATAGTGAAGCTATCAACTATAGCACTTACAATCTCCCCCTTTGTCAAATTAGTGACAAAACACACTTATAAGATATATTTTATAAAACAAAATATCTGGTTAACGAATCATGCACCAGTTCATATCAGCTGGCACACATTCATAAAAGCATGAACCTGAAAATCAATTCAACATATATCCTCTACACAGAACATACTCCCCCTGAGTATAACATACATCCATTAACCATTCATTCTCCCCCTTTTTGTCACAATAGGACAAAGGAAGCAAAATATAGTAATGAACAAAAAGATAGGATATATGAGAAAAAAATAACCAAGACATATAATCCATAAACAAACATAAGTCAAAAGTAGCAACATGCTCATGAACAGTGAGAGAGTAGAGAAACAAAGTTATTACAGTCTAGTAAAATAAAATGAACTAATCTGAGCCAGATGAAGGAGCAGGGATGGAATTATCAAGTTGATGCATGCCCTTGTTCAAGCGCCTAAGATATTTGCGCATATACTTGAAATGTAAATCATGGGCAACATTCATGTTATCAATTTTAACATTCATATTTTCAACCTTCTCTTCCAATTCATGCAAACGCGCATCAAATTCAGATGGTTCATAATCAGGGTCATTTGCAGAATTAGATTCAAGTTTTTCAAAAATATCATCCATGTTAATATTATCAGGAGGAAGAGCAGCAGCTTTTTCCTCATGTCCAGCTTCACCACCAACATTACCATCACCTTGACCAGGAAGCATAGCCAGCTTCATCTTATTAAGGTTAGAATTATTAAATATCAGATGATGGATAGGGGCTTCTTCAACAGGCATGTCAACTAACATATGCGTAACCAACACAGTTATTAAATAAGCAAAAGAAATGTCACTGTGACCTAGATGGAGTCAAAATTGAATAATGTGGTGACAAATCAAATATGGTAAACAAATATGAGCACCTCTGGCAACAACATGAAGAACACAAACCATGAAGGACGTCAATTCGGATTTATTACCAGATCAAGGATACAAGTTAGACACAAAGATCTTGTGAAGAACTTGTATTTTGGTAACAAAAACCTTGAAGGGAGCGCATTCCCTTTATGTGTCCGTTGAACATCCAAATTGCATAAATCTCTAGTGAGCATGCATTTTTTAGTTACTGAGGGTTTTTCAGATAAGGTATGGATAGGAATGCCCTCATCATTCACAAGAATTTCCATAAGAGCTGAAATTAAATGATGATCAACGTCAAATAGTCCTTCCCTCGTGGCTATCTTAAAAGTTAAATTTCCCAATAAAAAAGTACTTGTGCATGCAAACATGGACTGGGTAATGGACCAGTATGCTGGCCCACCCCAATGCAATAAGTTATCCCAACCTACAGTTCGAAGAATGGGAAGGATATCAAATGGAGCAACATAATTAATATCAATTGGATGTTTCACAATAACATTACGCAATCTGATGTCCCGAACATAAGACGGATCATCATCGGGGGCCCGAAGATGACGCTTAGTAAGAGGAGTAGATTTAGAAGATGATGGACCACGAGATGTCATTTCTACCTTAGATGCCATATTGCAACAAGGATTTCAAGGAACCAAAGAGTTGCAAAGAATTAAGAAGTGGGTTTTCTAAAATCAGATTTTGGAGAAGAAAAACCCCAAATCTCAATGAAATTCAAAATAAATAACTCCAAGAGAGAAATAGAAGAAGTTAGACACAAATCTACAAGAAAAATGCAAATTGAGCACTAACCTTGGAGATTTTGAAAGATGAGTTCGACTGGTCGGGCGAAGGTTCGTCGGAGAGAGAAGAAGAAATGAGTAAGAAAGTGTTTTCCCCAAATTTTAAGTCAGTCAACGTGATCTACGACTTGTCGTGGGTTTTCTTCGACCGGTCATGCCACGACAGGTCGAGGAAATCCTCGACTGGTCGAATACCACAAAAAAATTTGATTTCATGCATATTTCATAAAAATTGAAATTTAACCTAGCAAATATATACAATATGATACAAATAGACATAAATAATCATTTTAGTATACACATGCCAAGATCAAATTTCATTTTGTTAAACTTGCTTTTGTTAAGTGGTTTAGTGAAAATGTCAGCACGTTGATTCTCGTTAGGGATATATGTTAGTGCTATGATTTCATATCCCTTTGGTTGTCAAATTTTATAGTGCCAAAACCTATATGTCTTGTACTTCTTGTGTTTCTTGTTTGTGACTACACACTGCTTCAAGACAAGATCATGAATGAAGAATGTTTTCAAGACAAGATCATAAATGAAGAATGTTTGCAAGACATGTCATGGATGAAGTCTACAAGAATAGAAGACTTCAAGTTTGCTTCTAACAAGTTCAAGACTTCATCAAGACAAGTCAAGAATGTACCAAGCTCTAGAAAGCCGTCAACTTGATTCAAGCCTCTACTTCAAGATCATCTGAGAATACAGACCTTCAAGACTTCAATGTCTATCTCACTTCAAGGTTTGTTTGACCTTAGATTGACCTTAGGTTGGTTTATTTGATAGGTCATTCTGGATACATAATCCGAATATTTTAATTTACTTGGTGTGACTGTTCTAAGACCAAATCCTAGAAATCTTAAGACCACCTAGTCCGCCGACCCCTTAGGTTTCTCAGGACCAGTCCTAGGTTGTTACAGATTTTCAGATTTTCCTGGTTATCCTTCGACCAGTCTTGGATTTTCTTTGACCAGTCCTGGGAAATCCTACGACTCATCCTTCGACCGGTCGTAGTCCTACGACTCAAACTCCAGCGACCTATCTCGAGTCCTACGACCAGTCGTAGGTGGTCCACGACCGGTCGTAGGCTACCTAAGACCAGTCATAAGTACAACTAATCTAATCCCGCGGAAATCTTTCAAAATCTTTGATGCTACGACCGGTCCTAGGGATCCTAAGACCAGTCGAAGATGGAATTTTTTAGGCTATAAATAATGCACGAATTTCAGAGTTTATTCATTCCATTCCATTCAATTCAAGTGATTTAAGGCTATACTCTGAGATAAGTTGTGATTATTTTTTAAGCTATTGTGCATATTTAATATTCCTTTTGATAGCATTATTCTATTGTGATTTTGATCCACATTCCAATCTTATTTAGAAAAGAGGAACTTGTGATATTCCTTCTTCTCAGATCAAAATCAAATAGACCTTGCTCTTCTTGATTTAATTAAAATCAATTAGACATAGAACCATTCTTTAAGTGAGTATTGGACATTGAACGACGTATCATTCATCTACTCCGATTGGTTCTACTGGGCTACTTCAAAAGGAGATCCAGGTATTTTACTTTCTCTGGTTTTGTTTGAGATTTGTCAGAAAAATCTCATTGTATTGGTTATCTGAGGAGAGCCAGAAAACTCAGATTGTGGGGGTTTTTGGATTGTGTGAGCCCGAGATAAAAACACACAATTGTGAAGGTTTTGGGTGATCTTGTGAAAACCTAATTTTTGAGAGTGCATGCTAATATCCCCTGTGTGAGGATACTAGGAGTGGAGTAGCATTCTGTGTGGCTGTTGGCTAACAGTTGGTGAACACACAGGTGAACCACTATATATCGTTGTGTTGTGGATGTGCTTGATTTCTTTATTCATTTATTTCTTCAGTATTGTGGATGAATGTTGTAATTTTCATTTCAAGCAAGTGTGGTTGAATGGTGTAATAACTTAGAATTTATTTCTGCAAGTTATTCTTGATTTATTTTCCATATCATTTGTGGTTGCTAGATTGTTCTACAAATAAGGTTGTCCTACCATAAGCCATTGGTTTTGGTGTAAGGTTGTCCTTAAAACAAGATTTAGTATCATTCTCATATTTCACGTGATTTGAGATTGTTATTATTTCTGCATTGTTATTTATATCTTTTATTATTCCGCTGTTTTAAGTTTTATTTGGCATTGCCCTATTCACCCCCCCTAGGGCATATAGCTTGGCCCTTTCAAGTGGTATCAGAGCCAAATAGCTCGTGCTTATTGCTTATTTATTGGATTTATTTCCTGAGCTAACGATCTAAGCTATATTAAGATGTCAAATTTTGATAGCCTATCTGTCACTAGGCCACTACCTTTTAATGGCACAAACTATGCCTATTGGAAAGCAAGGATGAGAATCTTTCTCAAATCCATAGATGAAAGTGTGTGGCTGGCCACAGTGAACGGATGGAAACTACCTATCATTGAAGTAACTGATGAAGATGGTTCAAAATCAATGAAAGTAATATCTTATGCCCTTTGGACCACACTTCAGAAAAGTGAGAGTAGTGCCAATGCAAAAGCACTAAATGCAATTACTTGTGCATTGTCACCAGATGAATTCAAAAGAATCATCTCGTGTGAAAATGCTAAACAAGCATGGGATCTTTTAGAAATGACACACGAGGGTACATCAATTGTCAAGAAATCTAAAGTCCAACTCCTCACAACTAAATTTGAAGAAATTCATATGGAGGAGAATGAAATGTTTATGGACTTCTACACTAGATTGAATGACATTGTAAATTCATTGTGGGGTCTTGATGATAGAATCCCAGAAAGTAAAGTGTGTGCAAAGATACTACGCTCACTTCCTGAACGGTTCAACTCAAAAGTAACCGCGATTTAGGAACTTCATGATACGGATAACATGAGGGTTGAGGAACTAGTAGGTTCTTTACAGACCTACGAATTGAACTTTAAAGATCCAAAAGGAAAATCAATTGCTCTCAAATCATCTAAAAATATTTCACAAGAGAGCACTTCGGACTTTGAAAATTCCGAAGATGATATGGCACTTTTTGTAAAAAGGTTTTATAAAATTTTGAAAAATAAAAAAAATAGATTTTCAAAAATCAAACGATAAGAGACAATCTAAACCTAGAGCTCGAAAATCTTTGAAAGATAGTCAATGTTACAACTGTCAAGAGTATGGGCACTTGGCTAACAAATGTCCTAAAAAGGACAAATCAAATAGGAAAAGTATGTTGGCTACTTGGGATGAATCATCTGATTCGGAATCCTCTTCGAAATCAGAAGATTCTGAAAACGAGTCGGGAGATGATATTAATGCCCTTATGACTCTAGCCAAAGTCACTTTTTCAGATTATGATGAAGTAACTAGCGAAGAGAATCTAAATAGTGATGGCGACAATGAAGATGATCTTCAGGATGCATACAATGCCCTTTATAAGGAGAGTTGTAAAATTGCTGTCAAGCTTAAATTACAAAAGGAAAATTTTTCTAAACTTAAAGAAGATTATGAGTCTCTTGTTTTAGAAAAATCTCATATTTCTGATATTTTTGAAAAGACCAAATGTGATTTAAAAATCAAAACCTCCCAAGTTGATGATTTGAAATCCGAGAACGAGAAACTCAAAAATGAAGTAGCTTCTCTTTTGAGTTTGAAAGACACTTGGAGATATGCCCAAGGTGATCCTAAATTAGAAAAATTGTTATCCGGATCAAGAAAATGTGACGACCGATCCGGGTTAGGCTATGACAAGAATACTTCTCCTAAACATAAGAATACTGCTCCTAAGTTTGTGAAAGGAGAGTCTTCGAACTCAAAAGTAAAGAATACTTATCAAGGTCTACCAAAAAATTCAAGGACCCTTCAAAAACCTAAAAATACCCATGCCAACTTCAATCTTCAAAACCGAAATCCTTTGGTTGAAAAGATTATTGATCTTCTCAAGGAGCTATTGAAATTTAACTTTATAGGTCATTCATATAACAACAGACAGAAAAAGTCCAACTACACTCCCAAACCCAAAACAGTACTGAAATGGGTTCCTAAAGTTGGCTGCTTGGTTGCCCACACTACTTTCAAAGCTACAAGCCATTCAAAGTGGTACCTAGACAGTGGTTGCTCCAGGCATATGACAGGCGACAAAGCTTTATTCACCGATCTAAAAGATAGGACTGATGGGTCAGTCACTTTTAGTGATGGAAGCAATTGCAAAATCATTGGCCAAGGTACGGTTCAGCTTTATAACCTTCCCTTATTTAAAAATATTTTATATGTTGAGGGCTTGAAACACAATCTACTGAGTATATCTGTAATGCCCCGGATTTTTGCCAACCTGGGATTAGATGACCTTAGGCAATGGGTCGATCGTAATACCTCATTAACTTGTCAGAACTGAATCCCAAAGTCTAAAGCCGCCTTTGAACTCATTTCCTTCACAAACCTCACCCTTCATCACCTTGATCTTCCAATTTTTCTAATAACTTTCACCCTAGACACTATCTTAAACTAGCTAAGTAGTATAACTTGGATCACTTTATATACAAACTCCAAAGGCCTGAGTACCACCTCGACCAGAAATCACGTAGGATTAAATCCTTTAGAAATTTAACAAAGTTAACTAAGTACTAAACTCAATTAGCCATGAAATCCGTTGGGATCGCTTTAAATACGATCTGCAAGACCCAAAACTTGCAAAACAAGTGACGCTAGGTTACCCTAAAGTTTAGAACCAAACTCATTTCCATTCTGCTTCGTCGAATGAAACGAAACTTCGTATTAGGTCTAGGTCGCACATCGGGATTCCGATTAACCCGAAGCTAAGGAACTAGGACCGCCCCTCTGGGCTTAACAATCATCTCAAAAATCAGCCTTATCCGATGTTCCACGGCCATTCGTTTCGAATCGGAGCGAGGTAGTGTGAAAAACACTATTCATATGCCAAAATAAATATCTGGAATAGTGATCTGGCATCGTTCATTGACGCGTCACGTATAAGCAACCTGACCGTCAGAATCAGACCAAATTACACCCTCGGATTAAGAAAAATTTCAGGAACATTTACATGTACTTGGAATTTCTGATCGTGGCCCACTGACCGTCGAACTGAAAGTGGTCCGCCACGTACGATCTGCGTATCCGAATGAGTCAAAAACGTAATCCCACGTAGATCCATTGATGGTGAGCTTAAGTCTGACGTTTGGTTCAAAGAGGGCCACCGAACTTCCCTTTTGAGCTGGAAAAGCGGCGAATATCTTATATAAGCAGTACCCCATGAACCTAAGTCTATTCTCGTAATGTTTGAGGCTATAAAAGGAGCTTAGATCAGCCCCTCTCACAGCCATACGAATTTTGCAAGAAACCCTAGAGGAAGAGAGAGAAAAAGAGAGAGAAGGACTTGGAGATCGTTGCCGATCTTCCTCCTCCTGCTGGCTCACCACACGGCCTACACACCGCTCCGTTCTAAGTGATTTCCTGCGTTTTCCGCCTCATTTGAAGGTAAGAAAACCTAACCCTAGGTCGATTTGAGGTGAAATCGAGGTAGGATGTATACCGACTAACCGATTCCGCTCTTTAGGCTAGAAATCGCCCGTAGACGGAAGATCCATTACCCTTCTTTGATTCGTTCCGTTTCCAAAGGCAAAGGTGAGGACTTTAAGCTTATAAGTTACGGTTTTCAACGCTTTCAATGTCAGATAATGGTAGATTCATGATCTGCTTGCAATTGCACATGTACAAAGTGCTTTCCGTTTCCTGTTTTGATTAACGGTGTGAAATATGGAATTTCACATATTCGGGTATACGTGAGAAATACCGTATACGTATTATTTTTTGGATAAATGCTTGACATGTTTATTTAATGTATAATTATATAACATATGAATAAAATACTAGTTTGGCGAAAGGAATCGCCAAAATATATGTTTACTTGTAAATGTGCCGTATGTTGAAATTACGTATTGTAGAAATACCGTATACGTATTTCTTTTGGAATAATGTTTGACATATTTATTTAATGTATGATTATACAATACATGATTAAAATACTAGCTTGGCGAAGGAATCATGCCGAAATCTATCTTCCTTTGTAAACACTATGTATGTCGAAATCGGGTATACGTGGAAGTACCCTATGTGTATAAAATTTGCTGATGTGATTGTCATGTTTAATTGCTGTATGAATATGATGTATATGTATAAAATACTAGTTTGGTAAAGGGACAACCCTAGTACGCACTTCCCTAGCATACGTCATGTATGTTTGAAATATGCATTCCAAGTGTTGGTGAATTCACTTGTGAGTGTAAGTGCTTAAGTGTTAGAATCTTAGGTAGGTGCTGAGATGGGATTCTCGGTTACCTTAGAGTCGCATATGACACTCTCCATGTGGTTTTTCACTCTAACCACTCGCCTACGAAATATAAGCATTTGTATACTTATTTACATAATGCTTTATAACATGCTTTTGAACATGCTTTGTGACTTGTTATTAACATGCTTCATGTTATGCTTTATATTATGCTTGCTAGAGTTCTTGAATTACCACGTTATCATGCCGTATTGCACATGCTATGGTTAGGATTTGACTGAGCTTGGGACTATGTTCGTAGTCCAGGCATCCGGTATCAGACTTGAAGATGTGGTTGGGATTCGTTCCGCCACGCACGATGTGTTAGTGAACCCGTGTCGTACTTCGGTTGGCGATAGTGGTTGGCCACACGAGGTGCTTCTGCGCCTCATATCGCCCAACTTGTTGTGCGCTCGAGCTAGCCGAACATGTCAAGTAAACTGTATGCCTTATGTATGTTCACCATGTTTGGTCGCTAATGCTTGAACCTAGGGTACCAAACTTACCAGTGAAATTCCCGTTAACCATGGTACCTCGATCCGCTAAGACTCATGAGCCGGGCATGGTGGTATGGGACACCGTGGTCGAGGGGCCGTCGGCCTCGGCTGGCTACGTGCCTCCCCGTAGTGACCAAGTGAGCAACTCAACTCGTGAGCCGATTATGGTGGTATGGGACACTATATTCGCGGCTGTCGGCCTACACCGATAAGGTGATGGGGAGTGGTGCGATCTTTGTGTGTGTCGACCACTGGCGACCCTTTGTAGTGACCGCGAGCATACTCGAAGTTGCGGCGTGCCTTAGGGTTCGCCGCGATATATAGAGTATGAACTAGGCCATGTTTACGTATAGTTGTATCGTGATGAATCGTTTAAGGGGTGATGGGGGAGTGGTGCAACCTTTGTGCGTAACGACCACAGCGACTCTGCGGTGACCTAGAAAACACACCATCGTCGATATTAACTAGGATGACGACCCTAGATTGGATCATGTTTGGATATGATACAAGGGAGGTACCTTAGTTTCCCAACCCTATTTGTTTTGAAATGGACTAATAAAAACTCGGTAATCATGCTCATCATGCATTGCATGTGCCTGGAAGATGTGGAGCACTGAGGGATGAAAGCATGCCGCGAACGTGAGATGGTGTCGCATGAGGGAGGGTGTGGTGAGGGCATCCATCATACCTGCATTCATACTTGCATTAACTGAGTAACTAGGAGTGTTTGATTTACTGCTTTATCATTCTTGTTGACCGTATTGAGAACATGATAACTTATGTCTTATTGTTCCACTGAGTTAGCTACTCACTCCCACGTTACGGGACGGTGTTGTACACACCAAACAGATTTGTTGAGTTTCAGGTGATGGCGATGCTTATGAAGCAGAGCCGGACTACTTCTATGGTGATGAGGAGGAGTTCTCTGTCATGTAACCCTCTGGCGGGTCTCTGAAGACCTGTCTTGTATTGTCGGGGTTGTGGTACTGGGGATAGAAGACATTAAACTTACACATTTGGTATATTTTAGAACTGTACTTGTATTTATTTAACCTGGTAATGTTATCACACTCTGGAGACTCATCATAGTTTATATATTTTATCTATCTATCATAGTCTTCCGCTTGCAAAATTAAATGTCTCTGGAGTATGATATGCTGTTTTGGCTTAATCTCACTCATGTTCAATGCACGAATACAGTCAACATTCAATCATCATTCATTTTGTTGCATAAGTGATGTTCTGGAACTTGGGAGTTGAGTTTATGCTCGACCCCCGATTTTCAGGGCGTTACAAGATGGTATCAGAGCATGATTTTGATTAAACCGGACCTGGGTTATGGTCACACTATGCACACTGACGCACTCTGACTTAGGAGGGAGCGACGAAATGTAGAAACAGTCTTAGACATCCCTGTTCCGTCTAACGGCTAGTTCACTGAAAACGAACGCCGAAATCAAGTCCGTATTAACCATGGTCGCACGGGTCGACCCTAAAAGGTTCCTAGGCCGTCTATAGAGAATTCTAGATTACAACCCACCTCATCCCAACAGTTGAAAATCGGTAGAATAAGGGATGAACGTGATAAGGATAACTACTCCGAATCCCCGGAGCTTCTCTGGACTCCTCACAGAGACTTCTCGAATTCATGAGGAAAGAAAAGCAGAAAGTTGAAATAAATTCTAATAAATTCGAATTAATTAATGAATGATTACAAAAAAAAAGAGAAAGAAAATTGAGTTCACAACCCTTTAAATGGGAATACCAAGTAATAGGAAGGAAATCAGAAACAAACTACAACTAAAACCCCTAGGTTGTGATGTCTACTAGTGCGCAAGGCTTTCACCAAAAATAGTAAGTGTCCTATTTGACTTTACCAAACCATTCTCCTAATTATTCTAAGCTCTTTACACGATGAGCGCAACTCCTAAAGCCCAATGGATGAAGAGTAATTAAACTAAAAATTGCTATTTTGGCAAAACGAAATTGAAGCGGGGAATTAACCGTCAATCGGGGGGTTTTCTCGCAATTCCGGCTGCGCAACCCGCATAGCTGGGTTGGTTGGCTTCATTAGCTCGTCCTACCCCAAATTCATATATTTTACGTCGATAACTCATTCCTGGATTGCAAGATATGTCCGGTTTGCAGAAACTACCCGAAATAGAGCGAATCGGAGTCGGGGGCCTCCCCACTTAAATTCGATGGGACCCAGGGTCGAACCAGGGTGCATTTGGCACCTTGGGACCATGAAGAACAGGGCCCCACCGCGGCGGCGCGGTTCCGGCCAAGCCCGACCGCGGCGCCACCGCGGCACCGGCGGCGGACCGCGGTCCGGTCAACTTTCCGGCGGGGTTCCGAGCTTGAGGTTGGTCGGCTCGACCTCCCCTACCCCCTGGCACGTGCCATTTTAGCCAATGTTTGGGATTTTTAGGGTTGGAGCCCCCCTCTCTCTCACATCTTTCCTTCCAAACTCCCTTCCCTTCCAATTGCGATTTTCTCCCTCAAATCCTTCCTCCAATTTTTCAATCCATCATTTTCGGCCATGATTCACTCACCTCCATCGATCACAGCAACCCCGACCTCTTACCCTACCCCTTTCTTCCACGTTTAAGCACTCACACCTCCCCTTTGAGGCTCACATTCGTGTAAGCTTTCAACCCATCCCATTTAGTCATTTTTCCTCCTTCAATCCCTGTCAGTTGGGGCCTTTGCAATCTCTGTTGAGGCTCAAGTTCGTGGAGAACCAAAAACTCCAGATTTCCATTTCCCTTATCCTCATTTTCCATGGCTCTATCCGAGCTCATCCATATGTTATCTTGTGGTTTGCGTGGGCTACTATCTTAGGGTTGTTATGATTTCCTGATGATAGGTGTAGTAGTTGGTAGGATGTTTTAGATGTTTGAGGACGTTTAGGGTCCGTTCGGCCAAATTCCATTAGGTAAGTTTACGGTGGATAGAATTATAAAAGTAATAATAAATGTGTATGTAGGGTATGGCCCCTAGATTGGGTGTATCCCATGTGTTCGGACATCGTATTTAGAATGTACGCAATTAAAAGAAAATTTCGAGACTTTCCTTTCTCATAACACTTAGAAGTTCATTACCCTGGGATTTGGAACTCCCATCTCGTGCTTTCCCACACAAGGCTCATTTTCCAAAGCCTATACCATTAATTTTAATCCCCACCCACCCTCCTACCAACCATGTCACACCCAATCCCAAGGTAGGATTAGTAATGCGGTCCCATTTAATACAACTTAAGGCCACTGGCCAAATTGTGTTGAAGTGATAAAGTCCCTTGATATACATTAACCCACCACACTCTGATAGCTTAAGCTTTTGGAGTAAATGGTTGTTTGATAGATAGGCCCATAGAGTTTGGACCTAGAGCGATACTCCTAGTTTCGACAGACCTGACTATATAGGAAATCTAACAAATTAATAATACAAACTCCAGGATCTTCTTAGCTGGTGTGAGCATGTGTGAAAAGCTCGAGCGTCAAGTACAGACAACTCAATTCCACTTAGACAACGTTTGACCCTACACGATGAATAATTTCTTGTATTATAAATGATCTGAAATCATCTAGTGTGTAAGCATAGACTAATAGATTACCACTATTCATAAATTGAGACTAGGCTACTGGTTCTACTACGGAACGTAAGAGACTGATTATGCTAAGGTAATTGCAAGATAGTTGAAAGATGGACTTAATTAATGGGTTGGATTAGGTTGGAGTGAGACCTCACTCCTTCGTCGGACCCTTTAATACTCATAGGCTCCTTTAATAATTCTTAGAAAAGTTGTTTGATTAGTAACTATACACGCTCGAAAACTTATCCCTTTGATTTAATGTTAGGTCAAATCAATACACCCTCGTAATCGCCTTCTCAAGGACTTAGTACAATCGGGAACACGGGGCAGAGAAACTACATTTAAGCGAGGTATTCGCGGTTTGAATCGAATTCTCAATCCTGGTAGTGACCAATGAACCCTATGCTCTGATCAAGCAGAAGGTCGGGATCAGCTAGGATTAAGGACTGATACGATGATTGTCTGTCTTCGCGAGGCAGAAGGTCTATGTATCTGGCTCAGACCCACTACGCAACTTTCTTCCGTGTTGACTTGACCACTTACAACCAAAAGTTTATAACTTTGTCTTTGAGAAGTGTGAGAATATATAGCCAATAGAAATATTTCCTTTTAGGCCTAAGGAATTTCCCAAGTGAGCAACAGACAGTTAAGAATCAGGTCCTAAATCACATGCCATGTCGGCATACATATTGTGCTTATGAACGTAAAAAGATAGCCTGCCTATTAAGCTAGACATGATTAAATAGGATAAGTCTAGACCGCGACAAAAATTCCTTAGTAGAATTAGGCATCTCGCCACAAACTTCATCTTTAGCTCCTTTCTATGACCATAGGTATCAATGCCATAATACACAACATTGATGAAGAGAAGACCAATGTAGTGGGAGATCGCATCCCATTTCATGTCAAGGATAGATCCTAAACTACACCTTGTTCCGATATACGGAGCAGGACATAAATCTTGAGCCTTGAGGGCGAAAATAAATTTTAAGGGGGGTAGAACATGATGAACCCGCTCTAGTTAGGTCACCTAATACACCTCTTTGACCTGGGTGGCGCAGCAGAAACGTGGTGGACCCTACCCCACTGGCCCAGGATCGAAACAGTGCTCGTTAACATATGTACATTATAGAAGCCCTAACAAGTTTTACTATGAAACCATTTTAGGATGATCTAGTAAGATTTGATTCACCCTTTCCCTGGGACATAGATAATATCAAGGACTCTCTTAGACTAAGACCTAAAGGGCAACCTTAGAATAAACAATTTGAACCTTTCAATGATGGACATTCCCTACTCTTAGAGAGTGATCGGACTACGGAGTTACTGACATCTACAACTGCGAAGTTTTCGCGGCTTGACCCAATTCTCAATCCTGGGCGACTACCAATGGACTCACTACTTGGCCGAGCAGAAGACCAGGATCCACCAGGATTCGGAAGGGATACAATGAGCTTCCTACCCTGGCCCGGTGGATGATCGATGTATCGGGATCGAGCCCACTATTACCGTCTCCCCGTGTTGGTCAAACAATGAAAACAACTATCTTACTCTAAATTGTGGGAATTGTCGTCGAGACTCCAAATAGGTAAAGAAATAAATGGTAGCAAACCATCAGGGTATGAGAAATGGATGAAGAATTAAGTTTTAAGGGGGGTAGACTAAAAGGAACCAGACTAGTATATACCCTACCACGCGTAGGAACTCGAAATCAATAAGTCTTAGGCAAATGAAATAATAGAAATATTTCCTTATTACCCTTAGGCAATTTCGGGACGAAATTTTGTTTTAAGGGGGTAGATTGTAACGCCCGGATTTTTTGCCAACACAGGATTAGATGACCTTAGGCAATGGGTCGATCGTAATACCTCATTAACTTGTCGAAGCGAATCCCAAAGTCTAAAATCGCCTTTGAACTCATTTCCTTCACAAACCTCACCCTTCATCACCTTGATCTTCCAATTTTTCTAATAACTTTCACCCTAGACACTATCTTAAACTAGCTAAGTAGTATAACTTGGATCACTTTATATACAAACTCCAAAGGCCTGAGTACCACCTCGACCAGAAATCACGTAGGATTAAATCCTTTAGAAATTTAACAAAGTTAACTAAGTACTAAACTCAATTAGCCATGAAATCCGTTGGGATCGCTTTAAATACGATCTGCAAGACCCAAAACTTGCAAAACAAGTGACGCTAGGTTACCCTAAAGTTTAGAACCAAACTCATTTCCCGTCTGCTCTCGGGAATGAAACGAAACTTCGTATTAGGTCTAGGTCGCACATCGGGATTCCGATTAACCCGAAGCTAAGGAACTAGGACCGCCCCTCTGGGCTTAACAATCATCTCAAAAATCAGCCTTATTCGATGTTCCACGGCCATTCGTTTCGAATCGGAGCGAGGTAGTGTGAAAAACACTATTCATAAGCCAAAATAAATATCTGGAATAGTGATCTGGCATCGTTCGTTGACGCGTCGGTGATTAAGCAACATGACCGTCAGAATCGGACCAAATTACACCCTCGGATTAAGAAAAATTTCGGGAACATTTACATGTACTTGGAATTTCGATCGTGGCCCACCGTCGGCGAAAGTGGTCCGCCACGTACGATCTGCGTATCCGAATGAGTCAAAAACGTAATCCCACGTAGATCCATTGATGGTGAGCTTAAGTCGACGTTTGGTTCAAGAGGGCCACCAGAACTTCCCTTTTGAGCTGGAAAAGCGGCGAATATCTTATATAAGCAGTACCCCATGAACCTAAGTCTATTCTCGTAATGTTTGAGGCTATAAAAGGAGCTTAGATCAGCCCCTCTCACAGCCATACGAATTTTGCAAGAAACCCTAGAGGAAGAGAGAGAAAAGAGAGAGAAGGACTTGGAGATCGTTGTCGATCTTCCTCCTCTGCTTTGGCTCACCACACGGCCTACACCGCTCCGTTCTAAGTGATTTCCCGGCGTTTTCCGCCTCATTTGAAGGTAAGAAAACCTAACCCTAGGTCTGATTTGAGGTGGAATCGAGGTAGGATGTATACCGACTAACCGATTCCGCTCTTTAGGCTAGAAATCGCCGTGTAGACGGAAGATCCATTACCCATGCTTGATTAGTTCCGTTTCCAAAGGCAAAGGTGAGGACTTTAAGCTTATAAGTTACGGTTTTCAACGCTTTCAATGTCAGATAATGGTAGATTCATGATCTGCTTGCAATTGCACATGTACAAAGTGCTTTCCGTTTCCTGTTTTGATTAACGGTGTGAAATATGGAATTTCACATATTACGGGTATACGTAGAAATACCGTATACGTATTTTTTTGGATAAATGCTTGACATGTTTATTTAATGTATAATTATATAACATATGAATAAAATACTAGTTTGGCGAAAGGAATCGCCAAAATATATGTTTACTTGTAAATGTGCCGTATGTTGAAATTACGTATTGTAGAAATACCGTATACGTATTTCTTTTGGAATAATGTTTGACATATTTATTTAATGTATGATTATACAATACATGATTAAAATACTAGCTTGGCGAAGGGAATCGCCGAAATCTATCTTCCTTTGTAAACACTATGTATGTCGAAATCGGGTATACGTGGAAGTACCCTATGTGTATAAAATTTGCTGATGTGATTGTCATGTTTAATTGCTGTATGAATATGATGTATATGTATAAAATACTAGTTTGGTAAAGGGACAACCCTAGTACGCACTTCCCTAGCATACGTCATGTATGCCGAAATATTGCATTCCAAGTGTTGGTGAATTCACTTGTGAGTGTAAGTGCTTAAGTGTTAGAATCTTAGGTAGGTGCTGAGATGGGATTCTCGGTTACCTTAGAGTCGCATATGACACTCTCCATGTGGTTGTTCACTCTAACCACTCGCCTACGAAATATAAGCATTTGTATACTTATTTACATAATGCTTTATAACATGCTTTTGAACATGCTTTGTGACTTGTTATTAACATGCTTCATGTTATGCTTTATATTATGCTTGCTAGAGTTCTTGAATTACCACGTTATCATGCCGTATTGCACATGCTATGGTTAGGATTTGACTGAGCTTGGGACTATGTTCGTAGTCCAGGCATCCGGTATCAGACTTGAAGATGTGGTTGGGATTCGTTCCGCCACGCACGATGTGTTGGTGAACCCGTGTCGTACTTCGGTTGGCGATAGTGGTTGGCCACACGAGGTGCTTCTGCCTCATATCGCCCAACTTGTTGTGCGCTCGAGCTAGCCGAACATGTCAAGTAAACTGTATGCCTTATGTATGTTCACCATGTTTGGTCGCTAATGCTTGAACCTAGGGTACCAAACTTACCAGTGAAATTCCCGTTAACCATGGTACCTCGATCCGCTAAGACTCATGAGCCGGGCATGGTGGTATGGGACACCGTGGTCGAGCTTTGTCGGCCTACGCTGGGGCTACGTGCCTCCCCGTAGTGACCGGTGAGCAACTCAACTCGTGAGCCGATTATGGTGGTATGGGACACTATATTCGCGTTTGTCGGCCTACACCGATAAGGTGATGGGGAGTGGTGCGATCTTTGTGTGTCTGACCACAGCGACCCTTTGTAGTGACCGCGAGCATACTCGAAGTTGCGGCGTGCCATAGGGTTCGCCGCGATATATAGAGTATGAACTAGGCTGTTTACGTATAGTTGTATCGTGATGAATCGTTTAAGGGGTGATGGGGGAGTGGTGCAACCTTTGTGCGTAACGACCACAGCGGCTCTGCGGTGACCTAGAAAACACACCATCGTCGATATTAACTAGGATGACGACCCTAGATTGGATCATGTTTGGATATGATACAAGGGAGGTACCTTAGTTTCCCAACCCTGCTGTTTGAAATGGACTAATAAAAACTCGGTAATCATGCTCATCATGCATTGCATGTGCCTGGAAGATGTGGAGCACTGAGGGATGAAAGCATGCCGCGAACGTGAGATGGTGTCGCATGAGGGAGGGTGTGGTGAGGGCATCCATCATACCTGCATTCATACTTGCATTAACCAGAGTAACTAGGAGTGTTTGATTTACTGCTTTATCATTACTGCTTGACCGTATTGAGAACATGATAACTTATGTCTTATTGTTCCACTGAGTTAGCTACTCACTCCCACGTTACGGGACGGTGTTGTAGACACCAAACAGATTTGTTGAGTTTCAGGTGATGGCGATGCTTATGAAGCAGAGCCGGACTACTTCTATGGTGATGAGGAGGAGTTCTCCTGTCATGTAACCCTCTGGCGGGTCTCTGAAGACCTGGTACTGTATTGTCGGGGTTGTGGTACTGGGGATAGAAGACATTAAACTTACACATTTGGTATATTTTAGAACTGTACTTGTATTTATTTAACCTGGTAATGTTATCACACTCTGGAGACTCATCATAGTTTATATATTTTATCTATCTATCATAGTCTTCCGCTTGCAAAATTAAATGTCTCTAGAGTATGATATGCTGTTTTGGCTTAATCTCACTCATGTTCAATGCACGAATACAGTCAACATTCAATCATCATTCATTTTGTTGCATAAGTGATGTTCTGGAACTCGGGAGTTGAGTTTATGCTCGACCCCCGATTTTCAGGGCGTTACAATATCTCAGATATGTGACAACAACCATAATGTAAAGTTTTCTAATCAAGGTTGTGAGATTATTGATAAAGAGGGCTCTGTTATATTAACTGGTCGTAGAACTTCTGAAAACTGCTACATCGTTAGTGATGCTAGCTCATCTACTCAATCGTGTTATATGGTCCATACTGATGAGATTGAATTATGGCATAAACGCCTTGGACATGTACACTACCGGAACTTGTTTAGATTGAGCAAAAGAGAACTTATAAGAGGTCTACCCAAATTACAAAAAGTAGACAAAATATGTGGTGAATGCCAATTGGGTAAACAGATTAGAAGCTCTCACAAGAAAGTGAACTTCAATACCATATCTAGACCTCTCGAGCTTCTCCACATGGATCTCATTGGACCAACCAGAACGGAGAGTCGAGGTGGCAAAAAATACATCTTGGTTATCGTAGATGACTTTACTAGATTCACTTGGGTATCATTCTTAAAAGACAAATCTGAAACCCTAGATGAAGTAAAGAAGATCATCAAACGAATCTAAAATGAAAAAGGTTCTCAAGTTTATAAGATCCGTAGTGATCATGGTTCTGAATTAAAAAATAGCAGTTTTGAGAAATTTTGTAGTGATCAGGGAATATCACATGAATTCTCTACACCCAAAACTCCTCAACAAAATGGTATAGTTGAAGGAAAAAATAGAGTGCTTCAGGATATGGCTAATGTCATGTTAAATAGTATGAAGCTCTCCAAAAACCTTTGGGCTGAAGCAATTAATACTGCTTGCTACATTATTAATCATGTTTATACTAGTAAATCTGAAAATAAGAATGCTTATGAGTTATGGTTCGAAAAGAAACCTACTGTCAAATACTTTCGAATTTTTGGTAGTAAGTGTTATATTTTACGTGATCATGAAAATTTAGGAAAATTTGATATGAAGAGTGATGAAGGTATTTTCCTTGGATATTCCTTAAACAGTCGAGCCTATAGGGTTCTAAATAAAAGAACAGGTGTGATTCAAGAGTCCATCAATGTGGTCATTGATGATCATTTAAATACACTTGCTCCGAGTTCAGATGATGATGAAATTCTTATAATCGACAATCAAGATACCTCTTCATCTCAATTTGAACCTAGGACTGTCAAAGATCATCCAACCAATCAAATCCTTGACAACCCTCTCACTGGAGTTCGTACTCGCAAACAACTTGAAAACATATGCAATTATGTTTGCTTTACATCCTAAATTGAACCGGTCAATGTAAAAGAAGCTCTTTCTGATGAAAATTGGATAGTAGCTATGCAGGATGAACTTAATCAATTTGTTCGTAATGATGTCTGGTATCTTGTTCCTAGACCTAAAGATAAACATATTATTGGAACAAAATGGATCTTTAAAAATAAGTCTGATGAACTTGAAAATATTATACGAAACAAGGCTAGACTGGTTGTACAAGGGTACACTCAGATTGAAGGCATCGATTACGATGAAACCTTTGCTCTAGTCGCTCGCCTTGAATCTATCAGACTTTTTATTTCTATCACTTGCTTTAGAAAGTTTAAAATTTATCAGATGGATGTGAAGAGTGCCTTCTTAAATGGCGATTTACATGAAGAAGTTTATATAGAACAACCCTCAGGGTTTGAAGACCCCAAGCTTTCTGATCATGTATTTCGTCTCAAAAAGGCTCTCTATGGTCTGAAACAAGCACCTTGGGGGCATGGTATGAAAAATTGACTAAATTCTTACTTAGTCATAGTTTTCAAGTGGGAAGTGTTGATAAGACGCTATTTGTTAAGAAACATAATAATGAGATTTTAATGGTTCAAATCTATGTAGACAATATTATTTATGGATCAACTTGTACTAACATGTCTATTGAGTTTACAGAGTTGATGAAATTAAGATTCGAAATGAGCATGGTTGGTGAACTAAATTACTTCCTAGGGTTACAAGTAAAACAACAACCTGATGGAATCTTCATTTCTCAAACCAAGTATACTACAAACTTGGTTAAAAGGTTTGGATTTGAAAATGGTAAAAAATTTGATACTCCTATGAGTACAACCTTGAGACTCTCAAAAGACTCTACATGTAAAGATGTAGATCCTAAGCTATATCGTAGTATGATTGGTAGTTTATTATATCTAACTGCTAGCAGACCTGATATCGCTTTTAGCATTGGTATTTGTGCGAGATATCAGTCTAATCCTAAGGATTCACATCTCACTGCTGTTAAATGGATTATTAGATATGTCGCAAGTACAACTAATTTGGGTCTTTGGTATCCTTTTGATACTAATGTTAAATTAGCTGGGTATTCAGATGCTGATTGGGCTGGTAATATTGATGATAGAAAATCAACCAGTGGTGGTTGTTTTTACATTGGAAACTGTTTGGTTTCTTGGTTTAGCAAGAAGCAAAGTTCAATATCGCTTTCCACTGCTGAGGCTGAGTATATCGCAGCAGGGTATGCATGTACTCAACTCGTATGGATGAAACGCATGTTAAGCGATTATGGAATTAATCAAGATTCAATGATCTTACATTGTGATAATTCCAGTGCTATCAATATTTCTAAAAATCCAATTCAGCATTCACGTACTAAGCATATTGACATTAGATATCATTACATTCGTGAATTAGTTGAAGTTACATTCGTGAATTAGTTGAAGAAAAAGCTATCTCTTTGGAATATATTCCAACCGATGTCCAACTTGCTGATATATTTACTAAACTGTTCGACAAAAGCAGGTTTACTAAAATGAAATTTGATCTTGGTATGTGCATTTTAAATTGAATATATTTGTTTGCATGTATCAGTGTACTATATTTTAAATTTTTATGTGTATAAATTTCAATTTTTACATAAAAATATTTATTTTTGTCGATGCTCGACCGGCCCTTGCCTTACACGACCGGTCCTGACTCGACTGGTCGTGGACTCCACTCGACCGGTCGTAGAGATTGTGAGCATCATATAATTTAAGGAAAATCACTTTGTTCTTCATTTCTTCTTCTTCCTTCGATGAGTCGTGGCTCGACCAGTCTTGAGATTTCATGATTTTCTTAAAGATAAGTCATTTTTCTTCATTTTTTTTTAAAGATTTATGCTTTTTAGGCTTTGATTTATTTATTCCATAAGCTAGATCTCGTCTTTTGTTGATTGTTTAGGGTTTCCTCTCTAAAAATCTGATCTAGAGAAACCCACCACTTCTAGTGTTCTTTGTGCTTGCTCCTTTGTAAATCTTGTTGAAAATGAATGTTAGAGGGAAAAAGAAAACATCCTGTGGTCCATCTTCATCTAGATCTACATCTATAACAAAACGGCACCTTCGGTCACCTGAAGATGATCCCAATGATGTACGGGATTTACATAGCCGTAAAGTTATTGTTGAGTGTCCTGTAAGTATCAGTCACATTGAATAATTTGGGATTGTCCCTCTCCTTGAATCTGTTGGCTGGGCTAACATTTTATTTTGGGGTGGGCCTGCATACCAATCCATTTCACAATCTATGGTTGCATATATCTCTGATTTTTCCCTTGATAATTTAACGTTCTCAATTACTACTAGAGAAGGGAAATTTCTAATAGATCGACATTTGATTTTAGGTATTATGGATATACCTGTCAAGGATGAATGTATTCCGATTCATACATTATATGACAAACCATCAGAATCGAAAAAACAAATGTTGACAAGAGATTTATGCAATATGGAAGTACAATGGACGCACAAAGGAAATGTGCTCCCCTCAAAATTTTTATTACCCGATCTGAGTTTTGCACTTTGGATCTTCATTTCAAACTTGTATCCTCGGTCTGGCAATAAAACCGAGTTGACTACTTTCATGGTTCAGGTTTTGCACTCTGTTGTGTCTGGCATCGTTATCTGTTTACCTTCTTAGATATGCATTTTATCATTTAGTTTCGTCTTCATCCGGGTCATAGTGATATTCCATTTGGTTATCTTATGACTTGTTTAGCCACAAATATGCTTGTTGCTTTACCTGAGAATGAGGCACCAATTCATCATCTTTCATTCAATAATACTAATTTAAATAAGATGAAGTTGGATTTGCTTCCTGGTCAATTCTATGAAGGTGGTGGTGAAGGTGTTGAAGTAGAAAATGAAGGGGACACAGCTGATCTTCCTCCACAGGCGGATATAAATATAGATGATATATTTGAAGACATTGAAACTGACTCTCAAAATGATTCTAATTACGATCCATCTTCTGGTTATGATGCACGTCTAAGTGCATTGGAGGAGAAGGTTGATAACCTGAGTGTAGCCCATGATATGCAATTTAAATATATGCGAAAATATCTTCGTCGCATTAATAGGGGCTTACTTGATTGATCCAACCATCCTGCTCCTTCATCTGGATCTGATTAGGTGGATTATCCTTTTTTTTTTAATATTTGATGATGGATTACGTATTATTATTATGGTTGATGACTTTTTGTGTTTGGTTTTATGTATATCCTTTATTTGGATTGATGACATTGAAGTGTTGTACTAATTTGATAATTAATCTTGACTCTTCATATGGTGTTCTCTTTTCTTCTTTGGCCTTCCCTTGTCATTTTGTGACAAAAAGGGGGAGTAGTATGGAAAGGGGAGAAAGGGAGAGAGTAGTGAAGTAATGAAAGAGGAGAATATGGTTGATTGTTACTTACTTTAGGGGAGTAGAGTAGTATTTTGATGACTCGATGGCTCATGATTCTTTCTTCATTTTACTCTTATATTTATAAATGTGTTTTGTCACAAATTTGACAAAGGGGGAGATTGTTAGTGCTATGATTTCATATCCCTTTGGTTGTCAAATTTTGTAGTGCCAAAACCTATATGTCTTGTACTTCTTATGTTTCTTGTTTGTGACTACACACTGCTTCAAGACAAGATCATGAATGAAGAATGTTTTCAAGACAAGATCATAAATGAAGAATGTTTGAAAGACATGTCATGGATGAAGTCTACAAGAATAGAAGACTTCAAGTTTGCTTCTAACAAGTTCAAGACTTCATCAAGACAAGTAAGAATGTACC
Source organism: Magnolia changhungtana (assembly GCA_030180095.1). NCBI lineage: Eukaryota > Viridiplantae > Streptophyta > Magnoliopsida > Magnoliales > Magnoliaceae > Magnolia > Magnolia changhungtana. The sequence goes on along the minus strand of JASAUF010000393.1, from coordinate 138,216 downwards.
AAGCTCTAGAAAGCCGTCAACTTGATTCAAGCCTCTACTTCAAGATCATCGAGAATACAGACCTTCAAGACTTCAATGTCATCTCACTTCAAGGTTTGTTTGACCTTAAATTGACCTTAAGTTGGTTTATTTGATAGGTCATTCGGATACATAATCCGAATATTTTAAATATGCTTGTGTGATCTGTTCTAAGACCAGTCTAGAAATCTTAAGACCAGTCTAGCTTTGCTTCGACCCGGTCTTAGGTTTCTCGGGACCAGTCCTAGGTTGTTCTGATTTTCAAATTTTCTAGGTTGTCCTTCGACCAATCTGACTTGCTTCGACCGGTCTGGGAAGTCTACGACTCATCCTTCGACCGGTCGTAGTCCTACGACTCGAACTCCAGCGACCTATCTCGGGTCTACGACCACCGTAGGTGACACATGACCCGGTCGTAGGTGGTCCACGACCGGTGTAGGCAACCTAAGATCAGTCGTGAGTACAGCTAATCTAATCCCGCGGAAATCTTTTAAAATCTTGGATGCTACGACCAGTCCTAGGGATCTTTAGACCAGTCGAAGATGGGATTTTTTAGGCTATAAATAATGCACGAATTTCAGAGTTTATTCATTCCATTCCATTCAATTCAAGCGATTTAAGGCTATACTCTGAGATAAGTTGTGATTATTTTTTAAGCTATTGTGCATATTTAATATTCCTTTTAATAGCATTATTCTATTGTGATTTTGATCCACATTCCAATCTTATTTAGAAAAGAGGAACTTGTGATATTCCTTCTTCTCAGATCAAAATCAAATAGACCTTGCTCTTCTTGATTTAATCTAAAATCAATTAGACATAGAACCATTCTTTAAGTGAGTATTGGACATTGAACGACGTATCATTCATCTACTCCGATTGATTCTACTGGGCTACTTCAAAAGGAGATCCAGGTATTTTACTTTGTAATTTACTTTCTCTGGTTTTGTTTGAGATTTGCCAGAAAAATCTTATTGTATTGGTTATCTGAGGAGAGCCAGAAAACTCAGATTGTGGGGGTTTTTGGATTGTGTAAGCCCGAGATAAAAAGACATAATTGTGAAGGTTTTGGGTGATCCTGCGAAAACCTAATTTTTGAGAGTGTATGCTAATATCCCCTATGTGAGGATATTAGGAGTGGAGTAGCATTCTGTGTGGCTATTGGCTAACAGTTGGTGAACACACAGGTGAACCACTATATATCGTTGTGTTGTGGATGTGCTTAATTTCTTTATTCATTTATTTCTTCAGTATTGTGGATGAATGTTGTAATTTTCATTTCAAGCAAGTGTGGTTGAATGGTGTAATAACTTAGAATTTATTTCTGCAAGTTATTCTTGATTTAATTTCCATATCATTTGTGGTTGCTAGATTATTCTAGAAATAAGGTTGTCCTACCATAAGCCATTGGTTTTAGTGTATGGTTGTCCTTAGAACAAAATTTAGTATCATTCTCATATTTCATGTGATTTGAGATTGTTATTATTTCTGCATTATTATTTATATCTTTTATTATTTATTTGTTTAAGTTTTATTTGAGCCCAATTGGTGTGACCCATTCACCCTCCACGTAAGGGCATATGTGATTAGCCCATCTTGTATATAATCCAAATATATAACTTTTTCTTCTACTAATTCACGAATATAATGAAATTTAATGTCAATGTGCTTAGTACGAGAATGGTGAATTGGATTTTTTGAAATATTTATGGCACTGGTATTATCACAATATAATAACATAAAATCATGTTTAATTCCATAATCACTTAGCATACGATTCATCCAAATAAGCCATGTACACGCATTACCAGCTGCAATATATTTAACTTCAGCAGTTGAAAGTGATATAGAACTTTGTTTTTTGCTAAGCCAATAAACTAAACAGTTTCCAATATAAAAACAACCACCACTGGTAGATTTTCTATCATCAAGATTACTAGCCCAGTCAGCATCCGAATACCCAACTAATTGAACACTAGTGTCATGAGGATAACAGAGACCGAGATTAATAGTACTTGCGACATATCGCATAATTCGTTTACAAGAATTAAATGAGATTCTTTAGGATCGGACTGATATCTAGCACAAATAACAACACTTAAAGCAATATCAGGTCTACTAGCAGTTAAATATAGTAAACTACCAATCATACTCCGATATAATTTTGGATCCACATTTTTACCTGTAGAATCCTTTGAGAGTTTCAAGGTTGTACTCATAGGAGTATCAAAATTCCTACCATTCTCAAATCCAAATCTCTTAATCAAATTCATAGCATATTTAGATTGAGAGATGAACATTCCATCAGGTCGTTGTTTTATTTGTAACCCAAGGAAATAATTCAATTCCCCAACCATGCTCATTTCAAACTGAGATTTCATCAAATTTGCAAACTTAATAGTCATGTCAGTATAGGTAGATCCATAAATAATTTCATCAACGTAGATTTGAACCATTAAGATATCTTCGTTATGTTTCTTAACCAACAATGTTTTATCAACACTTCCCATTTGAAAGTTATGACTAAGTAAAAACTTAGTCAATTTCTCATACCATGCTCTGGGAGCTTGTTTTAGACCATAGAGAGCTTTTTTGAGACGGTATACATGATCAGTAAACTTAGGGTCTTCAAACCCTGTAGGTTGTTCAACATATACTTCATGTAAATCGCCATTTAAAAAGGCACTCTTTACGTCCATTTGAAAAATTTTAAACTTTTTAAAGCATGCAATGGATATAAAAAGTCTGATTGATTCAACATGAGCAACTGGGGCAAAGGTTTCATCATAATCGATACCTTCAATTTGAGTGTACCCTTATACAACTAATCTTGCCTTATTTCGAATAATATTCCCAAGCTCGTCAGACTTATTTTTAAAAATTCACTTTGTTCCGATAATATGTTTATCTTTAGGTCTAGGAACAAGATACCAGACATCATTTCGAACAAATTGATTAAGTTCTTCTTGCATAGCAACTATCCAGTTTTCATCAGTAAGAGCTTCTTTTACTTTAGATGGTTCTATCTGGGACGTAAAACATACAAAATTACATATATCCTCAAGTAGTTTATGGGTACGAATACCAGTGAGAGTGTTTCCAAGAATCTGTGTAGTTGGATGATCTTTAACTATCCTTAATTTAGAATTAGTCTGATTAGATGAAGTATCAGGTTATCAATTACAAGAACTTCATCATTATCTGGACTTGAGACTGGTGTATTTAAGCGATCATCAATGACCGCATTAATGGACTCTTGAATCAGACCGGTCCTTCTGTTTAGAACCCTATAAGCTCAACTGTTTAAAGAATATCCTAAAAAGATCCCTTCATCACTCTTCGTATCAAACTTTCCTAGATTTTCACGATCTCGTAAGATATAACACTTGCTGCCAAAAACTCGAAGGTATTTGATAGTAGGCTTTTTATCGAACCACATTTCATAAGTTGTTTTATTATTCCCTTTACAAGTGTAAACCCAGTTAATGATATAACAAGTTGTATTATGACTTGACAATGACATCAAAGATTCTCAGAGAGCTTCATGTTATTCAACATGACATTAGCCATTTCTTGCAGCACTCTGTTTTTCCTTTCAACTATACCATTTTATTGTGGAGTTTTGGGGGCTGAGAATTCATGTAGTATTCCCTGATCACTATAGAACTTCTCAAAACCGCTATTCTCAAATTCAAATCCATGATCACTACAAATCTTACTGATTTGAGAATCTTTTTCAGTTTGAATCCTTTTGAGAACTTTTCTTCCTTCTTCAAGGGTTTCAGATTTGTCCCTTAAGAAGACTACCCATGTATATTTGGTAAAATCATCTACAATTACCAAGATATATCTTTTGCCACCTCAACTCTCCATCTTGGTAAGTCCTATCAGATCCATATGGAGAAGCTCGAGTGGTCTTAATGTGGCATTGGAGTTCACCTTTTTGTGTGAGTTCCTTGTTTGTTTGTCAATCTGGCATTCGCCACATATTTTATCTAATTTTTGAAGTTTGGGTAGACCTCTTATAAGTTCCCGTTTGCTCAACCTATATAAATTTTGGTAGTGTACATGTCCAACACATTTATGCCATAAATCAATCTTATCTGTATGGACCATGTAACAAGATTGACTAGTTGAGCTGGATTCGCTTACAATATAGGAGTTTTTAGATGTTCTACATCCAGTTAATGTTACCGAACCCTTGTTATTTAGAATCTCACAACTTTGATTAGAAAATCTCACACTATGGTTATTATCACATATTTGAGATATGCTAAGCAAGTTATGTTTTAGGCCTTCAACATATAAAACATTTTTAAACGAAGGAAGGTTATGAAGTTGAATCGTACCTTGGCCCATAATCTTATAGTTGCTTTCATCACCAAATGTGACTGAACCATCAGTCATGTCTTTGAGATCAGTGAATAAACCTTTATCAACAGTCATATGCCTTGAGCATCCACCGTATAAGTACCACTGCGAATGGCTTGTAGCTTTGAAAGCGACATAGCGATATATGTAACTTTGGGAACCCATTTCATTACTGTTTTGGGTTTAGGAGTATAGTGGGTTTTCTTGTATTTGTAATTTTCGTATGAGTGACTCACTGAGTTAGATTTTAAGAGCTCTTTAAGCAAATCAACTATTTTTTCAGCTAAAAGGTTGTGGTTTTGATTTTTGTAATTGATATGGTTACCTCTAGTTTTGAAAGATTGAAAATTTTAACATTTTTAGAAAACTTTTGACTTGAACTTTTCTCTTTTGAGTTAGAGGATTCTCCTTTTACAAACTTGGGAGGAGTATTCTTCTGTTTAGGAGGAATATTTTTGTCGTAGCCCAAACCAGATCGGTTGCCACATTTTCTTGATCCAGTTAAAAGTTTTCTAATTTAGGATCACCTTGGGCATACCTCCATATATCCTTTAAACTCAAAAGGGAAGAGACTTCAAGTTTAAGTTTATCATTTTTAGATTTCAAATTTTCAATAAGGGTGGTTTTGAAATCAAGATCACATTTGCATTTTTCAAAACAATCTGAAAGATGAGATTTTTCTAAAACAAGAGACTCAAATCTTTCTTTAAGCCCTGAAAACCTTTCTTTTTGAAGTTTTAGCTTGACGGCAATTTTACAACTTTCCTTGTATAGGGCATTATAAGCATCTTAAAGATCTTCTTCATTATCATGATCACTATTTAGATTTTCTTCACTGGTTGAATCATCATGATCTAAAAAAGTGAACTTGGCTAGAGTCATAAGGGCCTTAACTTCATTACTCGACTCGTGTTCAGAATCTTCTGATTCAGAAGAGGCTTCAGTGTCAGAAGATTCATCCTAAGTAGCCAACATTCCTTTCTTTTTAGGTTTGTCATTTTTAGGACACTTGTTTGCTAGATACCCATATTCTTGGCAGTTGTAACATTGACTATCTTTCAGAGATATTTAAGATTTAGATCTAGATTTAGATCTTTTCTTATCATTTAATTTTTGAAAATCAACCTTCTTTTTACTTTTGAAAATCTTGTAAAACTTTTTCGCTAAAAAAGCTATATCGTCTTCGAAATTTTCAAAATCAAAATTTTCTTGAGAAATACATTTAGAAGACTTAAGGGCTATTAATTTACCTTTAGGAGCTTTAAAAGTTAACTAGTAAGTTGGTAAAGACCCAACCAACTCTTCTACCCTCATATTATCTGTATCACGAAGTTCCTGGATTGCAGTTACTTTAGAGTTGAACTGTTCAGGTAGTGAGCGTAGTTTCTTTGCACACACTTTACTTTCTGAGATTTTATCGCTAAGACCCCACATAGAGTTTACAATGTCATTTAATCTAGTGTAGAAGTCCATAAACATTTCATTTTCCTCCATATGAATTTCTTCAAATTTGGTTGTGAGGAGTTGGACTTTAGATTTGTTGATAATTAAAGTACCCTCGTGTGTCATTTTTAATATATTCCAAGCTTATTTTACAGAATCACAGAATATAATTCTTTTGAATTCATCTAGTGATAATGCACAAGTGATTGCATTTAGTGCTTTAGCATTTGCACTATTCTCACTTTTCTGAAGTGTGGTCCATGAGAAATAAGTTGTAACTCTCATTGATTTTGAACCATCGATTCCAGTTACTTCAGTGGTAGGAGGGGTTCATTCATTCACTGTGGCAAGCTACACATTTTCATCCATGGATTTGAGGAAGATCCTCATCTTGGCTTTCCAATAAGCATAGTTGGTGCCATCAAAAGGTGAAGGCCTAGTGACTGAAAGGCTATCAAAATTTGACATCATATTTATATAGCTTAGATCGTTATCTTAGGAAATGAATCCAAAAAATAAAGCAATTAAAACAAACTATTAGGCTTTGATACCACTTGAAATGGCCAAGCTATATGTCCTAGAGGGGGGAGGGTGAATAAGACAACGCCAAATTTAAAATAATTACAGTGGAATTTAGATAAAGAGATAGCCAAATAAATTAAATTAATTCACAATGTTGAAATGAAAAGCAACCTCAATAAACAAGTATTAAGAGGTTGATACAAAAGTTGTTCTAAGGACAACCTTACACCAAAAACCAAGGGTTTATGGTAGGACAACCTTATTTCTAGAAAGGTTTTTATATCAAAAATACAAACTAAAAATGAATAAATAAATAGTAAGGAATTGAAACAAATTGTAGGAATTTAAACCTAAATTATTACAACATTCCCACAATGCTTGAAATGTAAAAATTACACCATTCACTTCCACGCATACATTCCACACCTAAATAATCAAAGATAGGAAAATCAAGCACACATCCATACATCACAAAGAGTTATAGTGGTTCGCCTGTGTGTACACCAACTGTTCGACAACAGCCACACAGATTGCTACTCCACTCCTAATATCCTCACACAGGGGATATTAACGTTCACTATCAAATAGGTTTTTACAGGTTCACCTAAAACATTCATAATTGTGTCTTTTTCAAAGGGCTTACGCAATTCAAAAACCCTTACTTCTGAGTTTTCTGGCTCTCCTCAGATAACCAACAACTTTGAGATTTTTCTGGCTCAACCTCAAATAAAACCAAATAAAGTAAATTACACAAAATATAAAATACCTGTTTTTCTTCTTTGTTGTATCAGCCCGGAAGAACCAAGTTGGAGTAGAAGTTTGAATGTTAAAGTTCAATATCCAATACTTACTATATAATGGTTATAAGTTCTAATAGATTTTAAATTAAAACAAATGGGCTAGCTTTAATTGATTTTGATTCCAGAAAAAGGAAAACAACACTTCCTCTTTTCAGATCAGATTGGAATACAAGAAACAAAATTAATTTAGAAAGCTAAAGAAAGAAAATATTAAATATGAGCATAAATTTATCTCTTAGAAGGCCGGATTAAAATTGCTTGAGTAGTGTATAATATTCTAAGATTCGTGCTTTATTTATCGGTGAGCAAATCATGTCTTTGACTGGTCTAGAAGTCGCTACGACTGGTCGTAGGACCAACAGAAATTTGAAAATTCGAGCTTGATAAGATAAGGCAGTTTCACGACTAGTCGTAGGTAGTCTACGACTGGTCGAAGGTTGCTCAGGACTAATCGACGCTAGTCAAATTTCAACACTGTAGTTTGAGTCGTAAGTCTACGACAGGTTGAAGAAGTAGTCGACACTGTTCATACGACTAGTCGAATAGACCCCAGGACTGGTCGAAGCTTAACAAAAAATTCTGAATTTTTACAAGAAACTTACGACTGGTCCAGACAATTCTAGGACAGGTCGAAGCAGTGCTAGGACTAGTCGAACAAAGTCTAGGACTAGTCTTAGAACAGGCCAAACTCACTTATATAAAACATATGGATTATGTATCCGAAATGACCTACTCTAAAGGTTAACCTAAGGTCAAACATACCTTAATGGTGAAGTAAGGACATTGAAATTTAGCTGAATGACCTTGAGCATAATGAAGCTTGAGATCTTGGTATAGCTTGAACTTGAAAGCTTCTTGAGATCTTGAATTATACTTGTCTTGAACTAAGTTGAACATTCTCACATCCTCGAGTCTTGACTTGTGAACATTACTTGACTATCGAAGCTGATCTTGTGAGACTTTTGTCTTGACTTGACATAACATGTATAGAGCTTTGTTCGTCACATATGCAAGCTTTATAAAATGATACATATAGTGTCTTTGGCACCACAAATTTGACAATATAGTGAAGCTATCAACTATAGCACTTACAATCTCTACCACAAAAACTCCCTAACTCCCTCTCATTTTTACAATTTCCTAGTAAGAGTAAAGTGGGATTAAGAGAGAAAAAAATATTAGAAAGATTAGGAAGAAATTAAGAGAGAAAGAGAGAAAAGAAAGAAAGATTAGGGAGAGATTAAGAGAAAAGAAAGAGGGCTTGTGAGAGTATAAGGAAAGATCAAGAGAGTAAGAGTAAGAAAATAGAGAAAAGAGTAATTAAAGGAGGTTAGGGGTGGAGAGGAGCTTAGTGGACCGTCTGATCATCGATTCAAACCGATCCAGCTGTCCATCCTTCTAAGTGAGTGCATGGGGGGTCAAAACCCTCCCCTTCTTTGTAATTTCTCTATTTTGGTGGGCCCATAAGAGTGGGATCCATCTTAATCATGTATTGAGTATGTGGTGGACCCTATAATGGTGAGGGGCCACCCCGATGGCTGGATTTATTTCGCTTCCTTTTCCTTTCCTTTCTTATTCTCATGGTGTTGTGGGACACACAAATGAGACACGCTATTGGAGAGCGTGTCCCGCATGCTATCATAGCATGGACCACCTTGTGTGGCCCACTGTGATATTTATTTTCTTTTTAAACCAATTGATTATGTAATCACACTTGGATGGTGAAAACACACCAAAAATGGATGTGATCCAAAGCTTCTTGGCCCCACCATGAGTTGGACATTCAAATGGATGGAGTGGATTTCTTAGGTGGGCCCTACCTCACCCTTAAAACACAGGAGAGGGAGAGTGTTCGTGGCACCGTGTCCCTGGACACAACAATGTTTAGAGACATATCTTTGTAACTATTTACCTTATAAAGCTACCATGTGGGCTTCTCTAGTGGGCCCCATCATGATGTAGATATATATCATCCACACCGTCCATCTGATTTTCCTTCTCATTTTAGGCGTTGAGCTAAAAAATAAAGCTAATCTGAATCCTAGGTGGGACATACCACAAATACTAAGGGGTTGAGTTGCCCATAGTCATTTTCTACTTTGTGTGGGAGGTTTGGAGTGAGTTTTCACTCATGGGACCCATATTGATGTATTTCTTAGATCCACATCATCCATCCATCTTCTGTCTCATTTTAGCCATGGAACCCAAAAATCGAGCCGATCCAACCATCAAGTGGACCAGACCACAACCGATGGTGGTAGTGGGAGCACCGCCTCACCTCAACCATGCAGACGTGGGTGGGGGCGTCCTAACCATGTACCCCACCTTGATGTATTTGTTTAATCCACACCATCCACCACCTTCTCCATGTCATTTTAGGCTATGAGATAAAAAATGAGACAACTCTGAGTTCCTAGTGGACTGCACCAAGGGAAACAATGTCCCACTGTTGGAACTTTCTAAGGCCGACTGTTGTATGTGTAGGTGGTGGACCTACCCATCATTGGACTCCTTTGGTCCATAGAGAGCTGGCCGATATAATGGACAGAATGGATTATCCACTAGTGGACCCCACATAGTATATAACATTAAAAAAATAATAATAAAGGAAGAAAAAAAACAACAAAAATTATCACTGGGCAGTGACTTGAGGGCGCAAGACCATTTGGGCTACACGTGGACCTCGCTATGATGGGTTTATTTAATCCACACTATCCACCATCTTCTCCATATAATTTTAGGTCATGTGCTAAATTTCGAGGCAAATCTGAGTCTCGAGTGGGCCGTACTAAGGGGAACAATGTCCATCTGTCGAAACCTTCTATGGCCTACTTTGGAGTCCCTGATCATCCAAACCAGTCCTAGTTAGAGTCTATTTGACCTTATTCGAGGTGGCTAAGATGGTGAATGAATTAGATTATCCACTTGGGGCCCACATTAATAGTGTATGCAAAACATACAACAAATATAAAAAATATATGAATGCCATGTATATGGGCGTTAACCCATTCTTGGCCAATTTTGGGTCGCACAAGTGGGACCCTATTCTGATGTTTATATTGAATCCACACCATCTACCGTCTTTGCAAAATCAGTTTAGGCCGTGGGCTAAAAGACGAGACAGATTCGAGTCTCAAGTGGGTCATAATGAGGGAAACAAACTATTGCTATTGAAATCTTCCAAGGCCCACTGTGGAGTCCCTGTTCATCCAAATCAATCTAAATCAGAGCCCATTAGACCTGCTCAAGATGGACTAGACGGTGAATGGAGTAGAAAATCCATGTGGGGCACGCATTGATGGTGTATAAAAAAGAGAGAAAAAAAAAAAGAGAAACAAAGAAAAAGGAAAGTGTACTGACGTGAGGGATGAAGCCTCCTTGGGCTACCCCCACACATGAGACCCTACATGATGTATGTATCATATTCACTCCGTTCATCCATCTTATCAAACCATGTTAGGCCATGGGCCTAAAATTCAGGTTAATCCAGATCTCAGGTGGGCCGCACTGTAGGGTAATATGGGAGTAGAAACCTCTTGGACTTTGAGATTTCTTGGTTTTGGGATCCCTTGAACTTGAGAATCCCTAGTTTTGGGATCCCTTAGACTTGGAAATCCATGGAATCAAGATCCCTTAGGTGTTTAGTTATGTTTATCATCTTGAATTCAAATCCTTAAATTGGTTGGTGTGTGAATGTTGAAACTATGGTTCTATTAAATCTATTTAAGCTTATACTTTGCCTGAACTGATGAAATCCCAAGACTCAGACGGGCCATGACCATATGATCACATCCTAGTGACTAACCAATGATACATAACCATCAATTTACATTAGCAATGATTAGATGGTGCAGATCATTCTACTAAAGTAATTATAGTTATGTCATTAATAATCTGATTATTTTGGGACATCATTAGTGGGCCATGTGCCCAAATGGATTGGTAGCCTAGTGACACATGTGTTGTACATGTGGGTGTCAATCCAAGTCACTCCCAGTGGACATTGTTATATATATTCTATTCATGCCTTGTAGGCTACCTGAGGAGCTGATGTTAGTCTAATGTGGGCCATACCACATAGACTTCTATATTTCTAATGGGGTATGTCATTCAGTTCCCACTCTCTTTATATGATGTACCAATTAAGGCTGATTATTGTCTGATATGTCTGATAATATGCTAGTGTACTTGGCCTGGTAGGACATATTAAGAACATGCTTAGTATAATGATATCATGTCCAGACATATGCCCATCTTCATCATTTGTATGCATGTTGTGGGTGGTGATTGATCATAGCATATGCCATTGGGCTGAGATACTTAGGGAACTCCATATGAGATAGGGTTGCCTCATATGATCACGCGGTACAGACAATTTTGATGCATGACTTGGATGGTATGACTCATGCATTTCGCATCTTGTATGTCACGATCACTTTACGCCCTAGTGACATCAAGGTTATGGCCTCTATAGGCATATAGTGGATGGCTAGATTGGATACCGAAAATATTTGTTCTAGCATCAGGGTGCTATAGATGTCCTTAGGTGAAAGTCCCTAAACCCTTGTGGTACCAATAGGATGCTTCAATGTCGAGATCGAGTGGATAACATAAGCGGCTGAGTGTTGAATGCTCGTAGGCCGCGCCTCCCACTATGTCATGGTCGGTTAAAAAGGGGTATGACCTTATTCTCCTGAGGGTAGGGGGTTGTAAGCTAGGTTGAGTTTGACTAGCTCGTAAATGGGTCTGCTATCGACGAGCCAGGTGGGCATTAGCATACCACTAGCAAGGTGGATAGTGAGGTCTCTTCCACTCACTTCGTCATTCCCCGCGATGGGGCGGCAGCTAGTGTTGGAGTGTACTAGACCCTGGTGATGTTTCTAATGACGATCCGTACTGATACGTGGACTAGTTGAGGATTGACATGATTACGTTGCATCTTTAACATATGACATTTGGCCATGTAGGCCTTGCATTGCATAGCCTTGGTATGACTAACATCATTTATGGACTTACTAGTTTAACCTTCCATCATTTTCGCTTACTCTGACATTTGTATGCTTAACACATGCATTACGCAGACACGCGTGCACTCTCTAAGCTTCGTAGTAAGCTTATGCATGTTCGTTACGTGTAGGTTATGTTAGATCGCAACAGCATTGAGACAGGAGCATGTGCCTAATCTTTTGGAACTTTGTTATATGATGTATTTCCCTTCAGCACTGAACTCCAATATTATATTAGTGGATATGTGATGATGATGTTTTGGTGACTTAGGTATACTTGTGATTATGCTACTTTACAAAAAAAAAAAATCACCCTGAAAATCCTCCTTGTAGTATCACAGGATTGGAACATGGTGCATAGGAGCTAGGAGCTGAGAATGGGGTGATACGGAGGCTGTCTGCACCGGATTCGACGGCCGAAAATTTTGTGAGCCCAGTTCCCGAGTTTGGGGTGTGATGAGTACTGATTCCGAAGTTATCTCCTTCTCATTCTTTTTCCAATTTTTGATTTTATATCGACGATCAATTTTTATTCATTGCATTCTTATCCAGATTTTTCATTCTTTTCATTTTTTTTTCATGACTACTTTGTCGATCTCCTGTTTTTTAACTTGTTCTCTTCTTCTTTTAAGATGGATAAAATTCTCCAGACTTGATTCTCACCATCTATCAATGATTCATATACTAACAATCAGAACTTCTAGTGTGTCTTACCAAAGACAAATTGAATGTGTTTTGTGATTTAGATTAACATGATATTCAAACTTCTTCTTAATCAATTGAGCGCAAGAACTTAGGTGATAGATTACTTAGTTGATTAGACTCTAACAATAAAAAATTCAATCTCTATCTTATCATACTCATAGCATTCTTAAGTATACAATTCATCACTTCCCAAATAGATTTCAACTTGAAACATTGAAAATTTTCAAAATTTTTGCTCAAAACTGAGAAAACGCTGATTAGTTTACCTAATCCCCCATCCCTAACTTAAAAATCTACATTGTCCTCAATGTAAAAGAAATAAGCATGTAATGCAAAAGAGGCAATGAAAAGAAAAGGGAAGTGATGAAAAGGTAATACCCGGAAAAGGAATTCTAAGGCTTTTTCAATGATCTCAATGTGAAGATGGGTTAGCCCAAGAATTAAACCAAAAGAAAACAAACTATCCTAAACAGCGGAAAGCAAACTATCTTAAAATAGTGGAAAGAAAACTATCCTAATCCTAATATATATGAAAGCAATAAACCTAACAAGACCTCCGTCAGACTAGGAGGTCAATCTTGGTAAGTAGGATCAATCAGAGGTATGGACATGTCCTTTGAATCAAATTTCTCAACAAATGGCTTTAATCAATGTCCATTCACTTTAAAAATATTGTCATTATTTGGATTCTGAATCTCGACAGTCCCATAAAGATAGAAATTAATAATAGTGAAATGGCCGATCCAACGAGATTCGAATTTATGCGTAAAAAGATGTAACCGAGAATTATACAAAAGGACTTTCTAACCTAGTGTGAATGATTTCTGACGAATGTGTTGGACATGAAACACCTTCATCTTATCCTTGTAAATTCTTAAGATCTCTCATATGCATCATTCCAGATCTCTTCAAGTTTATTCAACTGAAGTTTGCGCGGCGAGCCATCATTGTCCAAGTTGAAGAGAGTTTTAATAGCCCAGTAGGCCCTATGTTCCAATTCCATAGGCAAGTGACAAGCCTTCCCATAAACAAGTCTAAAGGGAGACATTTCAATAGGGGTCTTAAATACAGTACGATAAGCCCATAAAGCATCGGTCAAGCCGATTGACCAATCTTTACAGTCAGGGTTAATTATTTTCTCCAAAATATGTTTAATTTCTCTATTGAAAATCTTAGCTTGCCCACTTGTTTGTAGGTGGTATGAAGTGCTCACTTTGTGGGAGATGCTATATTTTTTCATTAAATTTACAAATGACCTATTACAAATGTCATGCCCCAAACTCGAAAAATGGGCTCACAAAATTTTCGATCGCCGAATCCGGCGCCTCGGTAGTGACCCATTCTCAGCTCCCGGCGCTTATACACCAGATTTCGATCCCGGGATCCTATAAGGAGGATTTTCAGTATGATTTTTTTTTTTTTTTTTTGTAATGGAGCATAACCACAAGTATAACTAAGTCATAAAACAACATCACCACATATCTACCATGTCACGCCCCAAACTCAGAAATCAGATTCATAAGAAGCTTGATCGCCGAATCCAATGTCGACAACCTCCATAGTACCCCATTCTCAGCTCCCAGTGCCCATATGCTAGGTTCCGATCCTCGGATCCTACAAGGAGGATTTTTAACATGAATTTGTCTCATAAGAAGCATAACTACGAGTATACCCAAATCATAAGAATAACATCATCACCACATATCCACTAATATAAACGTTTGAGTACAATACTGAAAAGGAAATACATGCATATAATAAAATCTCTAGAAGCTCTACCGCACGCTCCTGCCCCAGCTCGACTGCGTCCTATCGTCACCTACATGCATTTATCGTGCATAAGCTTATAGAAAGCTTAGAGGGTGGTGTAAGTGTGTGCACAAGATAAGTGTCAAGTATTCAACACAATGCCTTAATCATACATTATCAGAATTACTAACATGAATAATACAATATCAGAGTAAGCAGAAATACTGCAAGTCCATAAAAATATCATCAACCTCATCTAGGATATGCGATGAAAAGACATAGCAAGCCAATGTCATATACTAAGAAAATAATGTAAATCGGTTATGTAATGCGGAAACATAATGAACCAGATATCAGATATCAAGGATGCATTACAATATGCAATTCGAAAGAGTTACTAATACCATCAGCCTTATATAGGTCATATAAATGTAAAAATATAGTAACCCAAAATGCTAAATGCTGTGGATGCAATGCAATATGCGGTGCGAATGAAATGACCAAGCTGGAGTGAAGTCAGGATGATAGTACGTAGTATCGTAGGCTACGGGGTCCATCACAAGGGACTTCTATCCAAACCAGTCCCATACCTAAATTTGGATAGATAAACTCAATGTGGTAAACTCCTGGTCTCAGGTTAGTCACACACCTAATCGAAATCCTGGCCATGCGAAGGTACACAACAATTAGTTGTGCACACCAGTTCGAGTGGATAGTGAGTGAATGAATAAATGGTATGCAACTCCTACTCAATAAGTCCACATATCAGTACGGTTCCTCTATAGAAAATCACTGGGGTCTATTACACTCCAAACTAAATTGCCGCCCCATCGCATGTAACAAGGTGAGTGGAAGAGACCTCACTATTCGCCTGCCAAAATCGGGCCCAGCTCGTCGATAGCGGACCCATTCCTTGAGCTGGTCACAAAATGCGAGATGCATGAGTCACACAGTCCAATCATGCATCAATCCTGCGCATACCGTGTGCTCATGTGGGCAACTTTGCCCATCAGGGAGTCCCATGAACAACCCGCCCCATAGCATATGCAACGGTCAACCATATCTCATATCAAACATGCAGATGATGTACATGGGCATGTATCATAATTCTATGCTGTCACATACTCATAATCGGTATCAATAACCGACATCAATAATTGGCCTCAACAATCAGCCTCAATAATGTGGACATTTAACCAACATTGCCCCTAAGGGGTGGCCCACATAGAGCCTAATATATAGTGGACCCATGGCCTCACAAAGGGTCTGATATACAACACCATGGGCCTCGCTTAAGAGCTTAATACACATCATGATGGGCCTTTCACATGGGCCTAACGTATATCACAATGGGTTCCATCGCTTAGCCCTCAATTGCATCACAATGGGCCTTATAACATAGGCCTCATATACATCACATTGGGCCTTAAACACAGCTGAATACATATCACAATGGGCTTCAAATACGGGTCGCATATACATGACATACGTCTCGACAATCGGCTTCGACAATCGAAATTGGCCTCGATAATCGAAATCGACACTTTGAATCGGCCTCGGCAATCAGAATAGGCCTATACAATCGGCCTCGATACTCGGCCTCGACAATCAGAATTGGCCTCGACAAATCAGAATCGGCCTTGATACGCGGCCTCGACAATCGGAATTGACCTATACAATCGACCTTGACAAATCAGAATTGGCGTATACAATGGCCTCGACAAATCAGAATCGGCCTCGACAACTCAAAATTGGTCTCGATACTCAGCCTCGACAATCGGAATCAGCCTATACAATCGGCCTTGACAAATCAAAATCGGCCTCGATACTCGGCACTAATGATCGGCATCGACAATCGGCACCGATTATCTGCATCAATAATCAGCACCGACAATCAGCATTGATAATCGACACCAACAACCAACACATAAACAAGGCGGGGTCCATAGATGAACAGTCGATCAGCCATAATATAAAGATCAGCCTTCGGTCGTGGTTATATCATTGTGAGGACCCACATCACGTGCAACTAGCTGACGTCGAATAGCAGCGGGACCCACAGAGCTGGACGGTGTGGATGAAAACACTCTGAGGTGGGTCCCACACTGCCAACTTCTCCACAGTAGTTACATAGCTGGTGTATGGTACCCAGCTAATCAACTCCCATGGCTAGTGGGTCCCACCATCCTGCTGTGTGTACAGTAGATGCAACACATGCATCATGGCGTGGCCCATCCCAATGGAGGGACAACGTGGATGGGTCCCACAGACCCTATTGACTCTAGAAGAAAAGCTATATAGCTGCTGCACGTGCAGCCTAGCTGTAGAAGGAGGGCAGAGGTGGGTCCCACGTAGGGCCCCCACACCATTTATATTTATAATATATATATATATTATAATTTAATATTAAATTAATATAACCTTAACGTTCAGGCAATGCATCACAGTGTAGCCTCACACTTAGGCTGCTAATGGAGGGACGGTTTGGATTTAAGCCATATACCATAGAAGGTGGCCCCACCTGCCCACTGACGTCAGCAGCAGGAGCTGTTGCAGTTGTAAAAGGGGGGAAGGGTGTACGACGTGGAAGAAACACACATGTCATGGTGGGGACCCACTGCTCTCAACGGATGAATGGTTAAGATGTAACATATACATCACAGTGGGTCCCGGATTTGCTGCCATCCACAACAGCTCCCAGCTGCAATGACCCCACCATCCAGATGGACGGTGGGATGAAACACATGCCATGGTGGGACCCTCAGCACTGGTGGCGTCAGTACCAGCGTCCATGCAGCAGGAGGTACATCAGTCAATTGGTGCAAATAGGTGGGTCCCACATGGACCCACACGCGCACACACACACATATATATGTATGTGTATATTATATAGATAATATAATATATTATTATATCATATTATAATATTATAATATAATACGACATTATAATATGAATATGTATCATATATATATATATATATATATATATATATATATATATATATATATATATATATATATATATATATATAAGACATCTGTCCAGTGTCCAGCCACCGTCCAGCAAGCTGGACGGTGCTGGATGGTGCACCTACATCAAGGTGGTCCCACGCAGTGGGCCACTAGATTTAGTTCAAGCTGATATTTATTCCCTTTCATCCGGGCCTATGTGACCGTCCAGTCATGTAGGCCCCAACCGGGATTAAGGTGGCCCACTTGTCAGACGTCATGGATAAAATACACACATCATAGGTGGGCCATTAATCATAGAGAAAGAAAGAGAGGGAGAGAAAGAGGAAAGGAAAGAGATCAATGATGACGGAGGGGCCCTGCCATTATGGGCCCTTCATGGATACAAGCATACATCAAGGTGGGTCCCACCATATGTGGCCCTACAATCACCAAATAAAAAATGCAAATGTGGGTCCAAGATCACCCACCGTCTACTTCTTCTTGCTCTCTTAGCTTCCTTTACTCCTGAGCTTCGATCTTAACGAAAAAGAAGGAGTTTTGATGGTTGAGATGGGAGATGAGAGGGTAGGAAGTGGGCCACACTAAAGCTCCTCCATGAGAGCTTTGGGAGAGCTTGGACATGTGGCTCTTTGGTTGCTTGGAAATGAGTTTGAGAAATGAGAGAGAGAGGGTTGTAAAGAGAGAGAGAGAGGGATGGGTGATGGAGTGATGGATGTGGTGAGTGATAGGTGTGTAAGAAATTGTTGACTTTAGGGGTAGATGGTGTAAGAAAGGTATGGGTTGTGTAAGGGTTTATTGACTTATGGGATTGCTTGGGGATGGGTGTGAGGTGATGTATACTTGACATGTACTTGACCCTTGATGGGATTGGTTAATTGATTGAGTTGACATGTTGTAAAGATTTCCTTGGGTTTTGCAATGCGCGCCGTTTTCCTCGAACTGAATGCGGGCCCATATCTCCTGGACAGGGTATCGCCTTGGCTCGTGAGACGTGGCATCGAAATCGCGGTGACGGTGCGATCACTAAGGTACAAGTCTTGGGTTGAGGCAACTCAGGTTTGCAGGACTCGGCTTAGGATCGCGCTCAAACATCGGATAAGGGTCGAAGGTTACCAGAATTCAACCGGAAAGACCAAGGAAGCCTACGGAACGATATGATTTAGGATACGGGTCTTACACACCATATCAAAAACTTTAAGTACAATGCGGAAAGGGAAAATACAAGGTGATAAAAAAGCTCTAAAATAGTTTGATACACACTCCTGCCTCAGTGCTGCTGCGATCCAACGACACCTGCATGCAACGGTCATGCATAAGCTTACAAAAACTTAGAGGGTGGTGTAAGTGTGTGCGCAAGGCAAGTGTCAACTATACAATATCAGAGTAATGCAAAAATATACGGGTAAGTCCATGAATACAATCAGTTGTACCAAAGTTATGTGATACAAGGCATAAATGTTATCGGTCATACCGATGCCATGCAATGCTAGGCCTACGTAGCCAAATGTCATATGCGAGATGCAAAGCAAGCATGTCAGTCCTCATCAAGTACACATATCAGTACGGTTTCTCTCTGGGATATGACTGGGGTCTAATACACTTCACACTGATTGCCGCTTCCCTAGACGCATAGCCGAGCAAGTGGAAGAGACCACATTATCTGCCTGACCAGTAGTCTTCCAATACCTACTCGGCTCATCGATAGCGGACTCATTTGCGAGCTTGTCAAACTTAGCCTAGCTTACAACTCCCTCACTCAGGTGGATAAGGCCACACCCCCTTCCAACTAACCACGACAAAGTGGGAGACGCGGCCTCCTGGTATTCGACACTCAGGCGCTCGTGTATCCACTTGGTCTAGACATTGGAGCATCTCCTGGTACCGAAAAGTTTCTAGGACTTTCATCCAAGGACATCTTAAGTGCCCACAGTGCTAGAACCAATATTTTCGGTATCCAATCCGTCTATCCATGATGTGCCTGTGGAGGCCACGACCCTGGTATCGCTAAGGCGTATAATGATCATGTCACACATATGTGAGATACGTGAGTCACACTATCCAATTATGTAGCAATCCTGCGCATACCTCGCGATCATGTGGGGCACTCCGTCTCATAAGGAGTCCCGTAAATGTCTTAGCCCAATGGCTTATGCTATGATTAAACACTCCTCATATCAAGTATACATATGATGCGTATGGGCATGAATTATGGAGTTATACTAAGCATGTTATATGGTGATGAACTATCCTTCCAACGAGGATGGGCTTAGATGGCCTACACATAACAAGTATGGGTCTATCAATGGGCCTTAGGGAGAGTTACAATGCGGACATTTAACCAACATTATTCTTACAATATGGACGTCAAACCATCATTGCTCTCAAGGCACGGCCCATCATAAACATCATTACATAAACCATGGTAGAATCACACATTACAATGGGCTTATGTACATCCTATTGGGCCTCAACCCATGGACCTTAGATACATCAAATGGGCCGCATCATATGGGCCTCATACACATCAAGGTGGGCCTCACAATGGGCCTATATATATTGTAAGTGCTATGATTTGATTCCTCTTTGATTGTCAAATTTTGTGTGTCAAAACGTCTCCGTATGTTGTGTGTTTATATCTTAATAAATTTGTTCGAGACACCTCGTCAACACTTGAAGTCTAGCTCAAAGAATTCTTCAAACTTCATGCTATTTAATATAACATTTCCCATTTCTTGAAGCACTCTATTTTTTCTTTCCACAATACCATTTTGTTGTGGAGTTTTGGGCGCAGAGAATTCATGTGATATTCCCTAATCACTACAGAGTTTCTCAAAACTGCTATTTTCAAACTTGGATCCATGATCACTACGGATCTTACAAACTTGAGAACATTTTTCAGTTTGGATCCGTTTTATAATCTTTTTCACTTCATCAAGGGTTTTTTATTTGTCCCTCAAGAATGAAACCCAAGTGTATCTTGTATAATCATCTACAATAACCAAGATGTATTTTTTGCCGCCTCGACTTTCCGTTTTGGTTGGTCCTATAAGATCCATATGGAGAAGCTCGAGTGGTCTAGATGTGGTATTGGAGTTCACCTTTTTGTGAGAGCTCCTCGTTTGTTTACCATACTGGCATTCACCACATATTTTGTCTACTTTTTGTACTTTAGGTAGACCTCTAATTATTCTCCTTTGCTCAATCTGTATAAATTTTGGTAGTGTACATGTCCAAGACGTTTATACCACAATTCTGTCTCATCAGTATGGACCATGTAATACGTTTGATTAAATGAGCTTCCATTGCATACTATATAGTAGTTTTCAGAAGTTCTGCGACCAGTTAATATTATAGAACCCTTTTTATCTATAATCTCACAACCTTGATTAGAAAATTTAACACTATGGTTGTTGTCACATATTTGAGATATGCTTAACAGGTTGTGTTTTAATCCCTCAACATATAAAACATTCTTAAATAAGGAAAGATTATAAAGTTGAACCGTACTTTGACCAATAATCTTGCAGTTGCTACCATCACCAAATGTGACTGATCCATCAGTCATATCTTTTAGATCAGTGAATAAAGCCTTGTCACCTATCATATGCCTGGAACATCCACTGTCTAGATACCATTTTGAATGGCTTGTTACTTTAAACGCAGTGTGGGTAACCAAGCAGGTAACTTTTGGAACCCATTTCATAACTGTTTTGGGTTTAGGAACATAGTTCGTCTTCTTTTGTCTAATGTTGTAAGAATGACCTACTAAGTTAGATTTTAAGAGCTCCTTAAGTAAATCAATTATTTTTTTAGCAAGAGAATTTCTGTTCTGATTTTTAAAATTTATATAACTGCTTTTAGGTTTAAGAAAAGTTTTTGTATTTTTAGAAAAAACTTGACTAGTACCTTTTTCTTTTGAGTTAGAAGTTTCTCCTTTCACAAAGTTGGGAGAGGTATACTTCTGTTTAGGAGATGTATTTTTCTCATAGCCCAACCCGGATCTATCACCACATTTTCTTGATCCGAATAATAATTTTTCTAACTTTGGATCACCCTGGGCATATCTCCATGTATCCTTCAAACTCAGAAGAGAAGATACTTTATTTTTAAGTTTCTCATTTTCAGATTTCAAATCATCAATCAAGGAGGTTTTGAGTTCCAAATCACATTTTGATTTTTCAAAAAAATCTGAAATATGCGATTTTTCTAAAACAAGAGTTTCAAAACATTCTTTGAGTTTAGAAAACTTTTCTTTTTGAAGCTTAAGTTTGACAGCAATTTTACAACTTTCCTTATATAAGGCATTATAAGCATCTTGAAGATCTTCTTCATTTTCATAATCACTATTCAAATTTTCTTCACTTGTTGAATCATCGTGATCTGAAAAAGTAAACTTGGCTAGAGTCATAAGAGCTTTAACTTCACTGCCCGACTCGATTTCAAAATTTTCTGGTTCAGAAGATGCTTCAGAATCAGACGATTCATCCCATGTAGCCAACATACCCTTCCTTCTGGGTCTGTCCTTTTTAGGATATTTGTTTGCTAAATGCCCATACTCTTGGCAATTGTAACACTGATAGTCTTTTAAAGACTTCCAAGTTTTGGATTTAGGTTTAGATCGTTTCTTTTCATTTCCCTTTTGAAAGTCGACCCTTTTCTTGCTTTTGAAAATTTTGTAAAACTTTTTCGCCAAAAGAGCCATATCGTCTTCAGAATTTTCTAAATCTGAGTTTTCTTGGAAAATACCTTTAGAAGATTTCAAAGCTATAGATTTACCTTTAGGAAATTTAAAATTTAATTCATAGGTTTGTAAAGAACCAACTAGTTCTTCTACCCTCATATTATCCATATCACGAAGTTCTTGGATCGCGGTTACTTTAGAATTGAACCGTTCAGGAAGTGAGCGTAGTATCTTTGCACACACTTTACTTTCTGGAATTTTATCGCCAAGACCCCATATAGAGTTTACAATGTCATTTAGTCTAGTGTAAAAGTTCATAAACATTTCATTTTCCTCCATATGAATTTCTTCAAATTTAGTTGTGAGGAGTTGGACTTTAGACTTTTTGACAATTGATGTACCCTCGTGTGTCATTTCTAGTATATCACAGGCTTGCTTTGCAGTATTACAGGATATAATTCTTTTGAATCAATAACTCAATTTTAATAAAGATAAATGAATAGCAGAGAATTGAAATTAAATGCAGAAATGTAGATCTAATTTATTGCAACAGTCTCCACACTTGCTTGAAATGTAAATTGTTACAACATTCACATCCACATGTACATTCCACACAAATGAATGATAAAAGATATGAGAATTAAGCAAGCATTCAATCCACAAGACAAAGAGTTATAGTGGTTCGCCTGTGTGTACACCAACTGTTCTTCAACAGCCACACAGAATGCTACTCCACTCCTAATATCCTTACACAGGGGATATTAGCATTCACTATCAAATAGGTTTTCACAGGTTCACCCAAAACCTTTATAATTGTGTCTTTTTAACTTGGGCTTACACAATCCAAAAACCCACACTTCTGAGTTTTCTGGCTCTCCTTAGATAACGACACGATTTGAGATTTTTCTGGCGAATCCCAAACAAAAACCAAAAACGAATGGAATTTACATAATTGTAAAATACCTGGATTTCTCCTCTTGTAGCTGCCCTGAAGAACCAATTGGAGTAGATAATCAAATATAAAAGTTTAATGTCCATAACTCACTTTAATATGGTTCTAAGTTCTAATTGATTTTAGATTTAAACCAGTTGGGCGTAGCTATATTTGATTTTGATTCCAACAAGAAGGAATAAGTCAATTCCTCTTTTCAAATCAGATTGGAATGCAGAAACAAAATCAAATCAAATAAGCTATCAAAAAGAGAAAGAAATTATGCACAAAATAGCTTAAAACTAAACACAAACTTATCTCAGAGTGGAGCCTTGAATTTACTTAAATATTTAATGAAAAACTCTGAAATTCGTGTTCTATTTATAACACAAGAAATTCGTCTTCGACTGGTCCTAGGGTCACCACGACTGGTCTTGAAATAAACTGATTTTTGAATTTTTGAGCGCGATCGCATCAGACCGTTTCACAACCGGTTGTAGGTAGTCCATGACTGGTCGAAGGCCGTCCATGACCGGTCAAGACCCCTCTACGACTGGTCTTGCGACACTTGATTTAGTCGCTAGAGTTTGAGTCATAGCTTTACGACTGGTTGAAGGTCGAGTCGAGACCATCTCATGACCGGTCGAGCAGACTCCAAGACTGGTCATAGGCGAACCAAAAAATTCGATAAATTGCATCTATTTTAGGACTGGTCTTGGAACTTCTTAGACTGGTTGAGACAGTACTAGGACTAGTCGAACAGGGTCTAGGACTGGTCTTAGAGTAGACCAAAATCATGTAATAATATTCATTTGGATTATGTATCCAAAGTGACCTACCCTAAGGTCAATCTAATGGTCTATCAAACCTGGAACATAAAGTATGGACATTGAACACTTCATTTGCTTAGACTTTGATCTTTACGAAGCTTGATTCCTTCTCGATGTAGCTTGACTACTTCAGAAGCTTCAATGTAACTTTAAGTTGTACTTGAGTCCCGCATTTAGATTTGAATCTTGAACTTGCACTTGAACTTGAGTCTTGACCCAGAGTTCTCTCTTAATATTGTAGCTTGAATTATCATGAAGCTTGAAGAATTCTTTGAGCTAGACTTCAAGTGTTGACGAGGTGTCTCGAACAAATTTATCAAGATATAAACACACAACATACGGAGACGTTTTGACATACAAAATTTGACAATCAAAGAGGAATCAAATCATAGCACTTACAATCTCCCCCTTTGTCAAATTTGTGACAAAACACTTCTCATACTTCAATAAGATAAGTTTCACATTAAGTAATAATGAATCATGCACCAGTTGTTAACTGAGACAACTCAACTGTCAACACAACTCAACTCCCCCTAAGTTAATACACCTCAACACACCTCAACTCCCTCTGAGTAGGTATACATCATATCAATCATACCTCATAAATAGAATGTACACATTCTCCCCCTTTTTGTCAAAATATGACAAAGTAAGAAACAAAGGACATGAAAAACAGAATTAGAGATATCAACTCAGAAAGATAGAATAATAAAAAGTGCAGAGTGAATAACAAAACAAGAGAAGTTTGCAAGGTGAGTTAGAGTACATATTAAAAGAAGTAATAAGTGATGTTTTAAGACAGTAATCCACACAACCAAGGAACGAAACTTAGTAAACTTGTTATAGACCAAAGATTAAATATTCTCAATCAGAACCAGACGATGGAGCAGGAATGTTAGGATCACCTTGGTGAAGGCTGTTCTGTAAGCACCTAAAATATTTACGCATATTTTTAAATTGTTGATTGTAGCCAACATTCATCTATTATACTTTTTCCTCTAGTGCACTAAGACGTGCATTGAAATCAGATGGTTTAAAGTCTGGATCATTTCCAGAATCAGAATCAATTTCCTTAAAAATATCATCCATGTCAGTATCATCGGCCGGCAACTCATCACCTTCGACACCCATCTCAGCAAGAATGAAGATCACCCGCATCAACATCAACTTGACCATGAGCCAACTCCAACTTCATCTTATTCAGGTTGGAATTGTTAAATATGAGGTGTCTGATAGGAGCCTCACCGACGGGCATAGCGACTAACATGTGAGTGGCTAATACATTTAACAGATATCCAAAAGGAATATCACCATGACCAGGATTACTACGAATTTGTATGATAGAGGAACAAATCAAGGAAGGCAGACAGATGTTAGCACCAGTAATGATCAAGTACAAAATACGAACCATAAACAGAATCAACTCAATCTTGTTTCCAGAGCGGGGATACAGATTAGAAGTGAAGATACAATGCAAGACTCTGTATTTGGGTAACAAGTATCTGGTTTTAAGGGCATTTCCATTTGCAGTCCATGGAGCATTCATGTTACACAAAGCTCTAGTAAAAATACGTTTTTTAGATTCTAACACTCTCTCAGCAAGTGCACTAGGCTGAACACTATCATCATTTACTTGAATATCCATAAGGTCGGAAATTAAATGTCGATCAACATGAAACGGCCATTCTCTAGTATCAATAGTAAAAGTCAGTTGCTCAGTAGAGAAGTCAGATATACATGCAACCATGGCCTATGCTATGGACTGATATGCCGGTCCACTCTAGCGTAAAATGTTTTCCCAACCTACAGATTAAAGGAGAGGAAGGAGATCATATGGAGCAATATAATTTAAATCAACAGCTTTTTCAACAATAATATTGCGCATACGCAGGTCACGTACATGCGGAGGATCATCTTCAGGATCCCTAAGATGACGTCTAGTGATTGCATTTGAACGAGAAGAAGATGCACCTCTATGAATTTTCTTTTTACCTCTAGATTCCATATTCTTGAAGAAATGAAAGAAAGTTCAAGAAAATAGAGATGGGTTTCTCTAAATTCAACAAAAAGGAAGAAGAACCCAACATGTTGAAGATTTATAGGAAATAGACACTAATGATCAAGAAAATTAAGAGTAAAGATTAAGATTCTCCAAGAAAATAAGAAAAATACTCTAACCTGGAGGAATCGAACACAAGGGTTCGACTAGTCGAAGCTCGCCTCGTTGGTGAGGAGGGTTAGAATGAAGAAGAAATAAGTTTTTCCCAAATTAAAAAGGGCATCGTACACACGACCGGTCTTGGGATATACTCGAACGGTCGTATTAAGACTGGTCGAGCATGTTCTCAACCGGTCTTAGAACAGAGAGAAAAAAATATGTAATTTTCACAAAATTTTGAAATTTAAATTAATAACATATTAACATCATATACAATATGATACAAAAATGTATGATCAATTATTTAAATTTGCACATACCAAGATCAAATTTTAATTTGTTAAACTTGCTTTTGTTGAGCGGTTTAGTGAAAATGTCTGCAAGCTGAGTCTCGGTAGGAATATATTCTAAAGATATTATTTTTTCTTCTACTAATTTACGAATGTAATGAAATCGAATGTCAATGTGCTTAGTACGTGAATGCTGGATTGGGTTTTTTGAAATGTTTATCGCACTGAAATTATCACAGTATAAAACCATAAAGTCTTGTGCGATTCCATAATCACTCAGCATACGTTTCATCCAAACCAACTGAGTACAAGTATTTCCTGCTGCAATATATTCTCCCTCAGCAGTTGAGAGTGATATGGAACTTTGTTTCTTGCTAAACCAAGAAACCAGACAGTTTCCAATGTAAAAACAACCATCGCTGGTTGATTTTCTATCATCTATATTTCCTGCCCAATCAGCATCCGAATACCCAGCCAATTGAACACTAGAATCATAGGGATACCAAAGACCCAGATTAACAGAACTTGCGACATATCAAATAATTCGTTTAACAATAGTTAAGTGAGATTCTTTAGGATTAGACTGATATCTAGAATAAATTCCAACACTTAAAGCAATATCAGGTCTACTTGCAGTTAGGTAAAGTAAGCTACCTATCATACTACGATACAATTTAGGAGCTACATTTTTACCTGTAGAGTCTTTTGAGAGTCTTAGAGTTGTACTCATAGGAGTATCAAAGTTCTTACCATTTTCAAATCCGAATCTTTTAATCAAGTTTAATACATACTTAGTTTGTGAAATAAAAATTCCATCAGATTGCTGTTTTACTTGCAACCCTAGGAAATAATTTTATTCACCAACCATGCTCATTCGAATTCATATTTCATTAGATCTGCAAACTCAACAGTCATGTTAGTATAGGTTGATCCATAAATTATATCATCAACATAGATTTGCACCATCAAGATATCATCGTTATGTTTCTTAACAAAGAGCGTCTTATCAACACTATCCACCTGAAACTTGTGACTTAGTAAGAACTTAGTCAATTTTTCATACCATGCTCTAGGAGCTTCTTTCAGACCATAGAGAGCCTTTTTAAGGAGGTATACATGATTGGTAAGCTTAGGGTCTTCAAACCCAGTCGGTTGTTCAACATATACCTTTTCATGTAGGTCGTCATTCAAAAAGGCGCTCTTTACATCCATTTGAAAAATTCTAAACTTTCTAAAACATGCAATAGATATGAAAAGTCTGATAGATTCAAGGCGAGCAACTGGGGCAAAAGTTTCATCATAATCAATCCCTTCAATTTGTGTGTACCCTTACACAACTAGTCTTGCCTTGTTTCGAATGATATTTCTCAATTCATCAGACTTATTTTTGAAAATCCATTTTGTTCCAATAATATGTTTATCTTTAGGTCTAGGAACAAGGTGCCAGACATGATTTCTGACAAACTGATTAAGTTTTTCTTGCATAGCAACTGTTAAGTTTTCATCAGAAAGTGCTTCTTTCACGTTAACCGGTTCTATCTGGGATGTAAAGCATACGTAGTTACATATGTCCTCTAATTGTCTACGAGTGCGCACACCAGTTAGAGGGTTTTCAAGTATTTGATCAGTTGGATGATCTTTAACAGTTCTTAATTCAGAATTAGTTTTACTTGATGAAGTATCTGGTTTTTCATATATAAGAGCTTCATCATTATCTGAACTAGGGGCAGGTGTGTTCAAGTGATCGTCAATTACTACATTTATTGACTCTTGAATCACACCGGTCCTGTTGTTCAGAATACGATATGCACGACTGTTTAAAGAGTATCCTAAGAAAATTCCTTCATCACTTTTAGTGTCGAACTTTTCCAGATTTTCACGATCACGTAAAATATAGCACTTGCTGCCAAAAATTTGAAAATATTTGACAGTAGGCTTTTTCTCAAACCACATTTCATAAGCCATTTTATTATTAGATTTGCAGATATAAACACGGTTGATAATGTAGCAGGCGGTATTCACTGCTTCAGCCCATAAATTTCTAGGGAGCTTCATACTATTTAACATAACATTTCCCATTTCTTGAAGCACTCTATTTTTTCTTTCCACAATACCATTTTGTTGTGGAGTTTTGGGCGCAGAGAATTCATATGATATTCCCTGATCACTACAGAGTTTCTCAAAATCGCTATTTTCAAACTCGGATCCATGATCACTATGGATCTTACTAACTTGAGAACATTTTTTAGTTTGGATCCATTTTATAATCTTTTTCACTTCATCAAGGGTTTCTGATTTGTTCCTCAAGAATGAAACCCAAGTGTATCTTGTATAATCATCTACAATAATTAAGATGTATTTTTTGCCGCCTCGACTTTCCGTTCTGGTTAGTCCTATAAAATCAAAAAGTTCTAGAAATAAGGTTGTCCTACCATAAGCCCTTGTTTATTGTGGTGTAAGGTTGTCCTTAGAAATGAATTTGTATCAATCTCTCAATACTTATGTATTAAGGTGATTTGATTTCAACATTGATAATTGATTTATAATTGTAAGGATATTGTTTAATTTTATTCCGCTGATTTTATTTTTAATTTGGCATAGTTCTATTCACCCCCCCTCTAGGACATATAGCTTGGCCTTTTCATATATATATATATATATATATATATATATATATATATATATATATATATATATATATATCAAGGTGGGCCTCATACATCCCAAAAAGAATCATATTGAAGGATCATTTGGACCATGCCATAAATAGCAGTGGAGATAATAATTTTCACTGTTAAATAAATCAAGGGCCCACCATAAAGTTTATTTTCCATCCAGTCTGTTAGTAAGGTCTCAAAGACCTGGATTTTGAGGAAAAACAAATATCATATTGGTTCAAACCCTGTAGCCCAAGGGTTTTAACGGTGGCATTCAAACCCACTGTTTTCTGTAATGTGGTCCACCTGATCTTAGATCTGTCTCATTTTTATTCCATCACAAGCCTTAAAATTGTCTTTCAAAATAGTTGGATGGTTTGGATGCAACAAATACATCATGGTGGGTCCCACAGGGATGGACATCATAGATAAATCACATACCTCATGGTGGGGGCCACACTGATGGAAGGTGTGGAATACATACAACAGTGGATCCCACGTGGGGCCCACCATAACATTTATTTTCCATCCAATCTGTTAATAAGGTCACACAAACCTGGATGAAGAGGAAAAACAAATTTCATAAGGATCTAAAACTTACGTGAAATCCAAAAGGATTTCAATGGTAGACGTTCAATCCTCATTGTTCCTGTGACGTGAGCCACCTGAGCTGCCACATGCGAAAGATCTTTGGGGGGGCCCACTGCCCTAAAGGGGGCCCACCAAATGCATGGTGTTGATGTTCCACACATATCACGGTGAGGCCTTTGGTTGGGATCCACGTCCTTGCCCACCACGGTAGTGCAGGACGCTGCTGCATCCTCTAGACGGTCAGCAGCAGCAGCGCTTACTGCTGCCTATTTTTTTCGGAGGTTTTTACTAGGTGGGGCCCACATCAAGAGAATCCGCTCCAACCATTGGATTCTACGACTCATGACAAGGTATAGATATTCGAGGTATTTTAATGTATATAAACATCAGGGTGGATTTCAACGGTAGAAAACACTAATTTCTATGCTATGGCCCGTCAAATAATCGGATTAGCTTCATCTTTCGGCTCAACGCTTAAAATGAGTTGGGAAATAGGATGGACGGCGTGGATTGAATTCATACATCAAGGTGGGGCCTGTATGAGTGGCCCACCTAAAAGCCTTAAAATCAAACTGCTTTTTGCTGTGAGTACACCTCATTGTCTGTTCACACTTCAGTGAACACGTCCAACGTCCAGGGACGCTGGATGGACTGTGTACACATGTTAATCAAGATGGGTCCCACATAAACGTGGCCCACTTGATTTGGATCAACCTGATGTGTGTTTTCCCATCACCCCAAGGTAGGGCCCACATAGTTTGGATGGCGTAGATCTAACACGTCCATCAAGTGGGTCCCATGAAGGTGGACAACTTGGATAAATTGCATCCATCATGGGACCAACAACAAGGGAAAAGAGAGAGAGAGAGAGAGAGAGAGAGAGAGAGATTGAGTGATGGAGGGACCCCGACACTATGGGCCCTCCCTTCCATGATTTACAACATACATCAAGTGGGTCCCATTACATCTGGGCCCACTGATCAAAATCAACGGTGGAGATCCTTTCTCCATAGAAATGCAAGGTCTAGATGACCCTATCCATGCAAGGAAAATAAACATCATGATGGAGTTCATGGAGAATGGCCCCAACATGGAATGATCATGAGAATCAAGGTGGGCCATCGGCCACACCTAGGGTCCAAAGTGAGATCCATACCATCAATCAGTAGGACCCACTTGGCCCATCATCAAAGTATGAAATCCAGGCCTATAAAACACCCACCGTTTGATATTCTTGGTCCGATGGAACGCCAATCTTCTTGTGTCTCACTTTGATGGAAGATGATGAGAATGAAGGGCTAGGATGATGGATCTTGGGAGAGGAAGTGGGCCACACAACACACTCTCTTTTCTCTCTTTTGAAAGTGCTTGGACGTGCACTTTCTTTTGTCTCCTTAGTTGCTTGGAAAATGTAAAGAAAAAGAGAGAGAGAGAGAGAGAGAGAGAGAGAGAGAGAGAGAGGGTGGTTGTAAGAGAGGTGATGGATGTGAGATGATAGTTGTACTTGACATGTATGGGTGTGTAAGACAGAGAGAGGGAGAGAGTTGACTTTGGAGTTGCTCTTGTACTTGACAAAGGTGATTGATTGATTAATTGATTGATGGGACATGTTGTAGAGATTCTCTTGGGATTACAAACACGCGGTGTTTTCCTCAAACTGAACGCGGGCCCA
This sequence comes from Magnolia changhungtana, assembly GCA_030180095.1. Lineage (NCBI taxonomy): Eukaryota > Viridiplantae > Streptophyta > Magnoliopsida > Magnoliales > Magnoliaceae > Magnolia > Magnolia changhungtana. Next base: position 106,817 of record JASAUF010000393.1, on the reverse strand, counting down.
CATCTCTTGGCCAGGGTATCAGATCGGTATGTAAGACACGGCATTGGAACCGCAACAATGGTGCAGTCGCAATGGTACAAGTCTCGGATTGAGCCGATTTAAATCTACGGGATATGACTTAGGGTCACGCGCAAATGTCGATTATATGTTGTGGGTTGCCGAAATTCGACAGGAAGGATCGCGGGATTCTACGGAACAGTATGGACTAGGATATGGGCCTTTCAATAAAAGTGTGAACATCCATCGCTAATAATGGCTTGAGGTGTTCTGAACCGGAAAATGATGTTCTCTTTTAAGAATTTAATGACTGTTTGATGATCATTATTCCATCATGGAATCACTTTGACCCATTTAGTGACATAGTCTACTACTAGTAGAATGTATAAATTTTCAAAGGATCAGGGGAATGGTCCAATGAAATCGATGCCCTAGCAATCAATGCTTCTATGATAAGAATGGGGTTTAAGGGCATCATATTTCAAAGGGACAATGCTCCCAATTTCTGACAACGCTGACAAGCTTTTCAAAACTCATGAGTGTCCCTGAACAAAGTGGGCCAGTAAAAGCCATACTGCAAAATTTTGGCCGTAGTCTTTTTAACAAAAATGTGACCACCACAAGCCTGAGAGTGACAGAAGGAGATTATACTTTGGTGTTCATTGTCTGGCACACATTTTCTTAAGATTTGGTCTGGGCAATATTTAAATAAATACGGATCATCCCAGAAGAATTTGCATACCTCGGTGAAGAATTTCTTCTTATCTTGCACAGTCCACTATGTTGGCATGAAACCCGTGGTAAGATAATTAGCAATATCCACAAACCAAAGTGAATGGGAGACCTTAAACAATTGTTCGTCAGGGAACATGTCATTTATATGTGTCATCTCAAGTGAATTAGAGAGATTAAGGCGGGAAAGGTGGTCAGCCACTACATTCTCTACTCCCTTTTTATCTTTTATTTCCAAATCAAATTCTTGGAGTAGGAGGATTCATCTTATCAAGCGAGGCTTAGCATCATTCTTAGAAAGAAGATACTTGAGCACCGCATGATCTGTTTAGATGATGATCTTAGATCTGATCAAGTAGGACCTAAATTTGTCTAAAGCAAACACTACGAATAAGAGTTCCTTTTCCGTAGTAGAGTAGTTCACTTGAGCAGGATTTAAAGTTCTACTCGCGTAATGTATAACATAGGGCTTCTTCTCTTTTCTCTTGCCTAACATTGTTCACACCTCAAGTATAGGGTAGTGATTTAGTAATAATCTTGGTAAGACTGAGGTCGAACCATAGGGACTGAACCTTGTACGTAATATGAAAGTAACTCGAACTAGAACTAGACGAAGATATAATCTAAATCAGAGAGCATTAAGGGAATAATGGAGAAATATTAAACTAAAACTTGTAAAATTCAAAGGTGGGAAACTAGGGATTCCAAGGATCCACTTGTAGAGAACAGGAATATCTATGCTTGATTCATGAACACAACTGGAATCAGAGTCCAATCATCATCCAGTTGGAAGATATATCATTAAAATCCAAATATGAACTTCCTTTAATATAGTTTTCAATAGAAGATAGGTATGAGTATTAAAATTGATTCCATCACAAAACTATGCTCATGAGACAAAGCAAACAACAGAATTTAGCCAATCCACATCCTAATCTAAGGGAGTTATGCATGTTAGGAAGGGTTCCATCATCCAACCATGCCCAGGAGACAATGGTGAATAACAGGGTTCCCAAATTCACAAACCCTATAATGAAAAGAACATACTCAAAGCTATCGCAGATCTATTGTAATTTAAGTCACAACAAACTATTAAAAACTATGAGTATTCCTTATAATCAAACTTAATTCAAAGAGAGTTCAACAACTATGAATCAAAGCAATAGAAAACCAACCATCTCGCTACAAGCTTCACCTCTTAGCCCTAGCTAAGAGGTTTAGCTTATCACTGACATGATTAGGCTAGAAACTCTTAGAAAAATCATAAAACAAAGTAGAATTAAGAAAGAAGGAAGATAACACTCATGAGATGGCCTTCTATTACACGCTCTCTCTCCCTCTTTCTTTCTTGTTCACGTCTGATCTCCACACTTTGATGATGCCTCCACGCTGCACTCAATGCCCTCCACATCCTTCTCTCTTTCCTTTTATAGAGGCTTAGAGTGAACTCGGTTGCTTGGATGGAGTCGGTGGATGGTGTTTACGCAACTTCTTTCTTTGCCTAGCAGAAAACGCGAAAAACAGCCACGTTTGATAGTTGTGGAAGAAGTCGGTGGCCAAAAGTGATCGGATCTGCCTCCTTAGTGGTGGTTGGCCCCATCTTTCTGAGTTTTTGGACGGTCCAGATTGGTCATCCGATCACGTCCATGATCACAGAATGATGAGCAAAAATCAGACAGCGTTGCGCACTACCTGCGTAAAGAATGCAAAATTTGGATTGTTTTCTGCGTCAGTGGGGCCATGATCGTTGTTATTAGAGAAATCTACCCCGTTCAATGGATTCTCCTCAAAAAACCATTCGGGAAGGGATGGTTTTGGATTGGTTTCGGTGTGACCCACAGGATTTTTCTCGCTATCATGTGTCCTGCGTTTGAACGGTTGAGAACCCAACCTCGCTGTCTTTTGAAATTTTGTCACCTGGGCCTTAGTAAGATGGACCATAGGGTTCAAATGGACAGTCCGGATCAGACCGTCGAATCCCCATGGTGGCCCATTAGGGAGGGCCACAAGTCTCTTTTCCTTTATTACGCAGAGGAGTTTGAAATTGGGCGGAATTTACGGCCAACAGCAGTTTGACTGCTCTGGTTGGCTCAGTGCACCGCAAGATTACGTGTGTTGTGTGAGCACTCACCCCAAGGTGGGACCTATCGTGATGTTCATGAGAAATCTACTCTGACCACCTACCTTCTCATCTAATTTAAGGGGTTGAGACCAAATTTGAAGCATATCCAGAGATCAGGTGGGCCCCAGATTGATGATTTATGGGTTGATCTGTCCATTGGGCCACTTTCACAAGGATCCAATGGCTGAAATTCGACGTGTACGGTTAATTTATGGTCCTTAGGCCAGATATAAGGTTTCGGGCTGAACGGATGGTGAGAACCCTGTGATCTTACATTTTGGATGACTTTCAGTCCCATTTAAACCTAATTACTTAATTTTCTCGGATCTTTGGTTTGTAAATTCTTCGATCTCGGTCCCCTGGGGTCCGTCCCTTACCTTAGTGATTTCTGAGCATTAAATCCATGCTTTTAATACCATTTTTCAGTCCAGGCTCCTAAATTCACCTTACAACACAAACACGATTAAAATAGGCCGTTAAACAATATCATGTTCATAAATTCAGGTAATAAATGCAATATTTGACCCTCAACACAATCCCTAACCGGCATGTTGCTAGTCCCGATCAAAGTATGAGAAAAATAATTTAAGAAGTACGAGACAATTTCTATAAACTCGAGTGAATTTTGAAAAACAATCTACATACGAGAATTCTAAGATTCATGAATGCTGGGCATTACTTTGTCCTGGACTCAAGCACACGGTAAACTTCATAGTCAAGTTCAAAGTATTAATTCATTAATTAGAACAATTCTAAACATTGAGTTCCATGGGTGTATAGTGCAACCCTGACTTATCACAATTAAGAATTCAATTTTCATGATAACATTGATAATCACAAGAGTATTCAGGATAACCATAACCTAAACTAAAAATTACCTTACAGTTCAATTTTTCATTCTTTCAGCTTTTGATTTTTCCATCGATGGCTTTCACGTTATGTTAATCTCTTTAAAGATCTTTAATAGGTAGCCCTTTTCGATGACAACTGTTTTTTAGTTGGGTATTTGTTCTCTTTTTTTTTTCTTCAATTCTTTTTATTGAACATGATGAACAAATACCCCAGGTCGGTTCCTTCCATGCTTAATGATTACCAAATTAACAATTCAATATCAAACTGAAGCTAGGTGTGATATGTGAAATCATGACTCAATCATTGTTTAAAACTTCTAATCATGGATTAACAATTCAAACTTAACTGTGAAATCTAACAGATGGCTGAATCCAAGAGTCATAAATTACCAACATTAAGCATCTTTTACTTCTAACTCAAAGATGGCCTTCAAAATTACTTCGAATTCACAAAATCTCCAGAAAATATTTTCACAATTTTTGTTCAAGACTGAGAAAACACTGATTAGGTTGCCTACTCTACACCCCCAACTTAAAATCTACATTGTCCTCAATGTAAAAGATATAAGCATATAATGCATATGAGACAACGAAAGTAAAGGAGAAGTGATGGAAAGAAAGTACCTGAGGAAGAAATCAAGAGTCATTTTTAAAAGGATCGCAGCATGAGAGTGGTTCGGCATAAGACTCAATCCAGCAAAAGAAAACTATCCTAACGGCATAAAGTCAACTATCCTAGAACGGCATAAAGCAAACTACCCTAATCCTATGAAAGCAGGGGAAAAGTTACTCAGTCATGACGCAAGGTTCCTCCTCTGGCCAATATCTTAATAAATTTCTCAGTTGGTTTCTCAACAAGATCATCCATAAGCCATTTTTGCAATAGGCTTGGATGCCCTGGAGCATGAAATTCCAAAGAAATCTATAAACCACATCAAAAAATTGCCATTGCATTGCCTGAGGTATCCAAAGTATATATGATTCACCTATGATAGAAAAAGTTTCAATGTTAGTATTCTATGGTGAATCATAGATTACACGTAAATAACATTCAGACAAATTCACAGAAAGTGATGTAGTCTTGACACATTTTGAAGTTTCAAACTCCGGTTCAATTTTCAACTCCTCCTCCTTTAATGGTAAGCATTGAAGATCTATGGAGGGAAGGATTTCAGAGTACGGGTTCCCTCAATTTGTGACAACCATCGAGGTATTGTCTTGTAAGGCATCCACTATTTCTTTTATCGTAGGATCGTTTGAATCTGCAAAGTGGGCCAAGCAATCATCCAAAGAGTTGAGAAATTCCACATTGAAATCTTTAATGGGATGCTCAAGGACTCCATCGTCTTTAAAAATAGATGGAGGTACGCTCTTTTGCTCTAACCCTATAATGTGAAGATTCTGTTCATTGATACTACTTAGAAGAGGAATTAAATCGTTAAAATTTAACGGCTCAGATGGTGGCCTTAACTGGATGGTTTCAAATTTCAGAGTCATATTGAGCAACTTGTCCCACTCCCGAATCATATCATCATTCAATTCAGGGGAGTGGTCCAAACATGTCTCACAAGAGTTAGAAGGGTCGGTTGTAAGGGGCTCATCCTCCACTTTTAAATTAGGCATGTCAGATGAGTGGAGTAGCTCATTATGACCGATCATTTCGTGTACTTCTTGATCATTGACCTGGACCAAACTTGAGATTGATTCCAGGGGAATTTGGGCTGCACATTCATGATCGTCATCCTAATACACATCATCTTCCAATTCAGTGCAATACACTCTTAGGATGGGATCGCTTTCCTCACATTATCTTTCTAAATTAGGTTGAGGTTCGAATAAAATAACATCTCCATCATCATTAAAACCTAGTGTGTCATGTGAGTGAAGTGTGTCATCATCATTATATTTGAAAGATACCCACGTCTCTTGATCATTCTTTTGAACCATCATCGAGATCGACTCTTCAAAAAATTGAACCATATGCTCATTAATATAATCCAACTCGTCACTCCAAATTTTAGAGTTTTTTAAAAGCGAGTTAAGATTACTTTCCTCACATTGTATTTCTGGATTGGGTTGTGGTTGGGATGAACGAGCCTTCACTTTCTTATCGAGGCGCAAATTAAGCGCTTCCAATATTTTTCTAATTTCTGCAAAACAGTCCATGTTACGTTGAAATGAATCCTCTTGGATCATTTCTGGTTGGATCTCAAAGGTAGAGTATCCAAGAGAATAATTATTATAACATGTTGTTGGTTCATCTTCCCAATTTTGATGTTTCCACTGATTATAGTCATACGGATCATATGTGGGAGAATATGATGGTTGATAATAGTCCTCATTCCCATAATCACGTACTGTTTTCTTAACTCGTGGAATGCAATTATTTTCCCATAGATAATCACCGAAGAACTTCTTAATCGGTGGAGCATCATATTTCGATTGGTTGAAGAAATTTTTAGAAAATATTTAGGCATAGGCTGTTGCCCATCATAATCATCATGCATCAAAACACTTTCCTAAGATTTCTTAGCTATCTCAGCATACACATGTTCCAACTCTTACATGGCCAAACCCTAACTCTAAATCTAAGCCTAAGAATAAAAGAAAAATCCTACAGCAATAAGAGATCTAGAAATAGAAAGAGAAAGAATTAGAAAGAAGTTACCAGATTAGAAGTTCCTATGTTAGAATCCTACAAAAGAAAACAAATCAAGTTAGTTTCTAATAATAAAAATTCTAAAATTAAAAATTAAAAAGATGGGTTAGTTTCTAAAACTAGAAAAAGGAAAGCTTCTAAACTTAAAAATAGAAACTAAGTTAGATTCTAAAGATAAAAGGAATCCTAGAATTAGAAAGTTTTTTAAAACAGAAAATAAACCCTAATCTAAAAATAGAAAATAGAAAAACCCTAATCTTCAACTAATTTCAAAACTAGCTATTCTCAGAAAAATGCAACCGTCAGTCCCCGGCAATGGCGCCAAAAACCATACCCATGAGACAAAGCAAACAACAGAATTTAGCCAATCCACATCCTAATCTAAGGGAGTTATGAATGTTAGGAAGGGTTCCATCATCTAACCATGCCCAGGAGACAACGGTGAACAACAGGGTTCCCAAATTCACAAACCCTATAATGAAAAGAACATACTCAAAGCTATCGCAGATCTATTATAATTTAAGTCACAACAAACAATTAAAAACTATGAATATTCCTTATAATCAAATTTAATTCAAAGAGAGTTCAACAACTATGAATCAAAGCAATAGAAAACTAACCATCTTGCTACAAGCTTCACCTCTTAGCCCTAGTTAAGAGGTTTACCTTATCACAGACATGACTAGGCTAGAAACTCTTAGAAAAATCATAAAACAAAGCAGTATTAAGAAAGAAGAAAGATAAGACTCTTGAGATGGCCTTCTGTTACACGCTCTCTCTCCCTCTTTCTTTGTTGTTCACATTTGATCTCCACACCTTGATGATGCCTCCATGGCTGCACTCAATAACCTCCACGTCCTTCTCTCTTTCCTTTTACAGAGGCTGGGAGTGAACTCGGTTGCTTGGTTGGAGTCAATGGATGGTGTTTACACAGCTTCTTTCACTGCGTAGCAGAAAATGCGAAAAACAACCATGTTTGACAGCTGTGGAAGAAGTCGGTGGCCAAAAGAGATCGAACCTACCTCTTTAGTGGTGGTCGGCCCCATCTTTCTAAGTTTCTGGACGGTCTAGATCGATCATTCGATCACGTCAATGATCGCAGAATGGCCCACAAAAATCGGATAGCAAAGCGCACGTACCTACATAAGGAATACGAAATTTGGATTGTTTTCGGCATCAGTGGGGCCCATGATCATTGTTATCAGAGAAATCCACCCCGTTCATTGGAATCTCCTCGAAAAACCAGTCGAGAAGGGAGGGTTTTGGATTGGTTTCGATGTGACCCACGGGATTTTTCTTGGTGTCGTCCGTCCTGCATTTGAACGGCTGGGAACCCATCCTCACTGTCTTCTGAAATTTTGTCACCTAGGCCTTGGTAAGATGGACCATAGGGTTCGAATGGACAGTTTGGATCGAATAGTCGAATCATCATGGTGGCCCATTAGGGAGGGCCATAAGTCTTTGTTCCTCTGTGACACAGAGGAGTTTGAATTTGGGCAGAATTTGCAGTCAACGACAGTTTGACTGCTCTAGTTGGCTCAGTGCACTGCAAGATTACGTGCGCTGTGTGCGCATGCACCCTAAGGTGGGACCTATCGTGATGTTCATGAGAAATCTACTCCAACCACCTGCCTCCTCATCTAATTTAAGGGGTTGAGACTAAATTTGAAGTATATCCAGAGATTAGGAGGGCCCTAGATTGATGATTTATGGGCTAATTTGTCCATTGAGCCACTTTCACAAAGATCCAATGGCTGAAATTCAACATGTACAGTTAATTTATGGTCCTTAGGCCAGATATAAATTTTCGGGCAGAACGGATGTTGAGAACCCTGTGATCCTGAATTTTGGATGACTTTCAGGCCCGTTTTAACCCAATCACTTGATTTTCTAAGATTTTTAATTTTTAAATTCTTCGATCTCGATCCCCTGGGGTCCGTCCCTTGCCTTAGTGATTTCTGAGAGTTAAATCTATGCTTTTAGTACCATTTTTCAGTCCAGGCTCCTAAATTCACCTTACAACACTAACACGATTAAAATAGGTTGTTAAATAGTATCATGTTCATAAATTCAGGTAATAACTGAGGTCTAATATGCAATATTTGACCCTCAACACTGCCCCAAGAGCATAGTCGAACATATCACACATAATCTCAAAAGGAAGGTTCCAATTGAGTGGCTGCATGATCGGTGCGGTGGTTAACATGCCCTTGAGCTTAGAAAAAGCTTCTTGGCATTGCTCAGTCCACTTGTATGGTACATCCTTTTGAAGTGGATTGCATAAAGGACGAGAGAGGTCACTAAAGTCCTTTATGAATCTTTTGTAAAATTCATTGTGTCCTAGGAAGGATCGCACGTCTCGTATGTTCTTAGGTGGAGGTAAGTTAGAGATAAGATCAATCTTAGCTTTATCTACCTCAATTCCCTTGGACGAGATAATATATCCAATGACAATCTACTTACGAACTATGAAATGACACTTTTCCCAATTCAGTACCAAATTCTTTTCGTCGCATCTCTTCAACACACATTTAAAATTCTCCAAATAATCGCTGAATGATTGACCAAAGACAGAGAAGTCATCTATGAAGACCTCTAAATATTACCCCACCATGTCAGAAAAATACTCATCATGCATCGCTGAAAAGTGGCAGGGGCATTACATAGTCCGAATGACATCCTTCAGTAAGGAAAGGTGCCAAAGGGACATGTGAATGTGGTCTTTTCTTGATCTTCAGGGGCTATCTCTATCTTTTTATAACCTGAATACCCATCAAGGAAGTAATGGTATGAGTGACTAGCTAGCCTTTATAAAATTTGATCAATGAAGTGCAAAGGAATGTTGTCTTTCCTTGTGACAGTATCCAATTTCCTATAGTCAATACACATTCTCCAACTAGTAATAACTTTAGTTGGCACGAGTGCATTATTGGCATTGGCTATGATGGTGATTCCGAACTTCATAGGAACCACCTGAGTTGGACTCACCCATTGACTATCGGATATAGGGTATATAATACCCACATCCAATAGTTTAAGTACCTCGGCCTTAACCACTTCCTCTATGTTTGGATTTAACCTATGTTATAATTGTCGGGAGGTTTTTGCATTATCCTCTACATAAATGCGGTGAGTATAAATCAAAGGGTCAATTCCCTTGAGGTCCGCAATCGACCATCCAAGGGTTCCTTTGTGCTCAATGAGAGTAGAGATAAATATACTCTCCTATTCTAGCTTAAGGTGAGAAGAAATCACCACTGAGTATGTCTCATCTTGACCTAAATAGACATATTTCAATTCAGAGGGCAAATGTTTTAGGTCAAGCTTCGGTGGCTGAGGTTAGACGATAGAGACACTATATTAGTTTGGGGTAGTTTTTCAAATTGTGACCTCCACCAGTTAACTTCAAGTACCAGCACAGTATCAAGCATGACACCCATCTCCCTAATCATATCATCATCTAAATCATGGGAGTGGGCCAGGCACGTCTCTAGAGAGCCAGAGGATAAAGTCAAAAGTGTTTTATCTTCCACGAAAGAATCACTCAAGTTAACATTGTGGGCATCATCATCATCCTATGCCTATGTGCTTATATTGAAAAAAATATTGAGCTCCAATGTCATATTCCCAAAAGTCAAATTCATGATTCCATTATTGCAATTGATGATTGCATTTGATGTGGCAAGGAATGGGCGACCAAGAATGATGGGAATTTGCGTGCTCATGTCCATGATGGGTTGGGTATCCAGGACGATAAAATCTACTGAGTAGTAGAATTTGTCAACCTAGACTAACACATCTTCAGTTACCCCTCTCAGTACATGAACTGAGTGATCAACAAGTTGTAATGTAGTCTGAGTGGGTTTTAATTCACCTAAACCCAGTTGTTTGTAGACCGAGTAAGGGATCAGATTTACGCTCACTCCTAAGTCAAAAAGTGCATGCTCATTCCAGTAATTTCCAATTATATAAGTGATGGTTGAGCTACTTGGATCTTCGTACTTTTGTGGCACATCTTGTTTTAGGATGATAGCCACTTTTTCTGTCAGAAAGATTTTCTTTTGAATATTTTATCATCTTTTGGTCATACACAAGTCTTTCAGAAATTTGGCATATGAATGTATTTGTTTAATGACATCTAATAGTGGAATGTTGACCTTCACTTGTTTCAGCACCTCTAGAATGTCCTGAGAGTTAGAAAGAGGTTTTGGTGCAATCAACCATTAGAGAAATGGAGCAATCCACTTGCCTTGAGGTTCCAGTTCTAACTCATGTGGAGTGTTGCTAGGTCTATCAGTTTCATCTATTTTCAGGTCCTTAGACTTTTCAGCCCTTAGCAGAATAAATTTGTCAATTATTTTCCCACTCTTAAGAGTGGTGATAGACTTGGTTTGCTCCATTTGATTTGAATAGCTCAGGTCACTGACTTCATATTGCTGTTTTGGATTGGGAAGAGGCTGAGCTGGAAGGTTTCCCTTTTCCCCAATCGTATTTTTTTTTCAAGCCCTTGTATGGCCTTTGTAAGGTCTTGAAAGGCTTGTAGCATACCCTGATTGAAACGCTCTTGATTCTAAAGATGCTTTAAAACCAGATCCTCTTGAGGTTTCCCTTGATTTAGAATTTGATTAGGGAATCCTTGTGGAGTAGCAGTTTGTCCATTCCTCCAACTGAAATTTGGATGATTTCTCCAACTAGGATTGTATGTATTTAAAGTGGATCCACTGAAAGGTCTTTAGTAATTATTTACAACATTAGATTGCTCATTCAGTACCTCTTGAAAAAGTAGGTATTGTTGGATAATTTTCAGTTGTGTGAATGTTGCAAGCATAAATACCTCAAACAGTTTCCATAGCCTTATCCTTCTTTAGTTCCATAGCCTCGAGTTTTCTTATGAGATTAGCCACTTTAGCATTTATATCATCATCTTTTTTTAGAAGATAAATTCCGCCCCTCCTTTGATTGGGTAGGCCTAGAAGTGATGCTTGATTTTGGGGAGATGTCTAATGATTGTGTGTTTTCAGTAAGCTTGTTAAAATAATTCCACACATCATTGACCTCTTTGTTTATGAATTTCCCATTGCACATTGTCTCGACCATTTGACACATGGAAGAAGTCAGCCCATCATTAAAAAAAAAAAAACAGAAAAAAAAGAACTTGTTATTCGCTAAGTTTCAAAATCATGTTGTGGGCATAGATTGACAAGATCCTTGAACCGTTCCCAACATTGGAAGAATGTTTCATCTTCCTTTTGGGCGAAGTTCATAATTGATTTTCTAAGGGTGTTCATTTTATGATATGGGAAAATTTTCTTTATAAACTCCCTTGTCATGTCATTCCATATGCTAATAGATCGTGGACATAGTGAATGTAACCACATTTTAGTTTTATCTTTCAAGGAGAAGGGAAGGAGTTTCAGCCTGACTATGTCCTCAAACAAGTTCAAAAAATATAAGGTGGCTATTATCTCATCGAACTCTTTCAAGTGTAAATATGGATTTTCTTATTCAGGTCCATGAAATTTCAGAATGAGTTGGATCACCCCTGGATTGATATTGTATTGTGTATTTTTTGTAAAAATCATGTATGAAGGTGTGCTCACCCCCATCGGTTGTAAATAGTTTTGTAAAGTATGAGGCGGGGGTGCATGATACACCTCATTCTCATCTTGGATTTCCTCAACCCTAGGTTGAGGTGGATTTAAAGGTTGATTGGCGGCCATAACTTTAGTTAACTCTGTGGATCTCGAGTGGTGTCTAATCCTGTTATGGATAGATAACCCCTCATGTGATGGATAGATAACCCTCCTCTCTCACTCAAAATACGTCGAGTGTTATCACGGATCCACTTGGGCATGAAACACTCTCAACCCTTAATTTCAGAATCTAACCTAAATCTAAAAAGAAAGATAGAAATAGAAATCTAGAAATAGAAAGAAGTTACCAAATTAGAAGTTTATGTATTGGGATCCTGTAAAAGAAAAAGGAAAGTAAATTAGTTTCTATATATATATAAAAAAAGAACTAAAAAAGCAACCTAGTTTCTAAAATATAAGGAAAGGAAATTAGTTCCTAAAAACAAATTAAGAAAGTTCTTAAAAAATTAGTTTTTAAAAACAAATTAGGAAAGTTTCTATCATAGAATTAGAAAGTAAATTAGTTTTTAAAAACAGAAAAGGGAAGTTTCTAAACCTAGAAATAGAAAGTTAAGTTAATTACTAAAATAATTAAAAAAACCCTAATCTTAAACTAATTATAAAACTAATTAATCTCAGAAAAATGTAACCATTAATCCCTGGCAACGACGCCAAAAACTTGTTCACAACCCCAAGTGTAGGGTCGCGATGTAGTAATAATCTCTGTGAGATCGAGGTCGAATCCACAAGGACTAATCTCGCGTGTATTCTGAAAGCAATTAAAAGTAGAATAAGAAGATGTAAATCTAAATCTAGAATTAAAGGGAATAATTGTGAAAGATTTAATTAGAAACTTAAGAAATTGAAAGGTGGGAACTAGGGTTTTCAAGGATCCACTTGTAGCAATCAAGGAAATACTATGCTTGATTCAAGGACACAACTAGAATCAGAGTCCTATCTTATCCAGTTGAAAGATATATCAATTAAGATCAAATCTGAACTTCCATTGATCTAATTCTCAATGGATGAGAGTTGTGAGAATTGGAAGTGATTACATCACCTACCCATGCCCAATAGAACAATGGATAGGTGACAACAGGATATATATTGTGAAATTAGAAAGAAGTCACCTTGTGCTTCGCTCCTCCAAACCCTAAATAGATGCCTAGGGATGCACTGGGGACTCCTATTTATATTTGTGCAACACCTCCTTTCGCACCTCCTTGAAAAAATCTATAAACTGCCTCAAATTTATGCACTCCATGTAATTCTACGTAACTCTGCGTAAGCCGTTTGATGACATCGAAATGCCTTCAATGTCATCGAAGATCCCTTTTATACGTGCTTTTTCTATGCTGCGTAACTTCGTCTGGACAACATAACCTTATATCTCATCAAACCTACCTTCGATGTCATCGAAGGTGTCTTCGATGTCATCGAGAGTTGTTCGAGGAATCGATAATACGTCTAAAACAGTCCAGCGAGTTTTTTCGAAAATCCACATAAAATTCAATGTCATCGAACTAGCTTCGATGCCATTAATGAAAGCTTCGAGTCATCAAACAAGTCCTCAAATCATCGAAAAATGTCTTCAATTTGTCCAGCAACCAACTCAATTTTAATTCATAAATTCTTTGTCATCGATCCGTGTTCGATGTCATCGAATGGTATCTTCGTTGTCGTCAAACTGTCAATGTGAATTCTGCACTTGTTCTTTTGACTTCTTTCCTTCTTCACTTGGTTTTCTTGAATCCTGGGACCTTGAAATCTTCAATCTTTGTCTCTTAAGATCCATTATTTGCCTTGGTGATCTTTGAGCGTCAAATCCATGCTTTTAGCATCTTTTCCAATCCAAGTTCTTAAATTCACCTTGCAACACAAACATGAATAAAATAGGACATTAAGCAGTATCATGTTCATAAAACCAAGATATAAATGGGGGATAATATGTAATATTTGACCCTCAATAGTGCAACCACGTCTTAGCTTTTTCTTTTAAGGAGAAAAGAAAGAGTTTCAGCTTGATCATGTCCTTAGACACATTAGGAAAGTGTGTAGATATGGATTTTTAGATTCAAGTACATGGAAGTTTGGAAGGAGTTGGATCACTCCTGGCTTGATATTCATGTCCTGCATTCTCTAGAGAGATCAAGCAAGATGGTGTGCTCACCCCCACTGGTTGTAGATAATGTCGTAAGGTACGAGGCGGGGGTGCTTAATGCACCTCATTTTCATCCTCAGCTTTCTCAACCAGAGGTTGAGGTCGATTTGTAGGTTGATTCGCAGCCATCACTTCTATTAACTCAGAGGACCTCAAGTGGTGTCTAATCCTGTGATGGATAGGCAACCCTTTGACTAATCCTACTTCACTTAAAAGATTTAGAGTGTTATCACAGACCCACTTGGGCATGAAACACTATCAACCCTCAAGCAACTAAAAACTAAACCTAAGAGAGAGAAAACTAAAGCAAGTAAGGAATCTAGAAAAGAAAGAGAGAGATTTGGAACGAAGTTACCAGATAAGAGTCGTTAGGTGTTGAGTGTCAAATATTACTTATTTTACCCTATTTATATCTTGGTTTTATGAACATGATAAGGCTTAATGGTATATTTTATACAAGTTTGTGTTGCAAGGTGAATCTGAGATCTTAGATTAAAATGAATGCTAAAAGCATGGATTCAATGCTCAAGAATCACCAAGGCAAAAGATGGATCTTAGAAGACTAAGAATAAGAATTCATATACCAAAGATCAAAGGAAACCAAGTGCAAAAGATGAAGAAAAGACTTCAAAGAATGCATAATCTATAGCAGAAAACAGATGGTTTGGTCTGACCAAACCCACGTTCGGTCCGACTAAAATCACTCAAAACAGTCCACGACCAATGATGAAATTCAAAGCTAATTTGGTTCAACTGAAGGGTAATTCGGTTCGACCAAACCCCAGTTCGGCCCAACCAAAGGGAGTATTCAGTGCGACTAAGAGTGGACAAAAAAAGCTCCAGCGAAGAATGACGAATTTTGGAGTTAATTTGGTTCAACTAAAAGTTAATTCGATCTGACCGACAACTTAAGTTCAGTTTGACCGAACCCATCTCGGTCTGACCAAAATCAGGCAACTGCTGAAACAGAATCCTTTTCAAATTCAAACTCGACTTCAAATTTGAATTTAGTCCAACTGAAGGTCACTTCGGTTTGACCGAAGCATAGCGCAAAAAAGTTGCGGTTGCGTAAATTGAGGCAGTTTCAAGGTCAGTTTGTGGAAATCTCAAGTTGGTGTGTAAGGTGGAGCTTTACAACTATAAATAAGAGTCCCTAGGATGTTCCTAAGTATCTTTTAGGGTTTAAGGAGTGGAGCCAAAGGGTGGAGAACCGCCGCTAAGAGTCTTTCTTCTTCTTCCTTAGTAGTTTTTATGCTTTGTTTGAGAGACTTTAGTTCAATCATGACTATGGTTGGCTAAACCTCTTAGCTAGGGCTAAGAGGTGAAGCTTGTAGCGTGATTGGGATATTTGTTTTGCTTTAATTCATGTTTATATTGAACTTCATTGATTTCTAGTTGATTTTAAGGAATATTTTCAGTTTTCAATAGTTTGTTATGATTTAAATTATAATAGATCTACGATAACTTTAGATATCTTCTTTTCTTAATTGAGATTATGGGATTGGTAAATCCTGTTGTTTGCCATCGTCTCCGAGGCATGGTTAGGTGATGAAATCCCTTCTAAATCCTCACAATTCTCCTCCTTTGAGACTGGATTAATGAGAAGTTCAGAGATTCAATCATCTCTTTCTCCAACTGGATAAGATAGGACTCTGACTCTAGTTGGATCTCTTGAATCAAGTAAGGTAGCATCTCAATTGGTACAAGTGGATCCTTGGCACCCTAGCTCCCACCTTTAAATTCATAAGTTTCAACTACAATAATCATAATTACTATCTCAAAGATTTCAAATTTAGTTTTACATCTTCTTCAAGTTCTACTTTTAGTTACATTCAGAAACGTACAAGATTAGTCCCTGTGGATTTGACCTCGGTCTCACCAAGATTATTACTACATGGCGACCCTACACTTGGGGTTGTGAACACTAGGTTAGGATCCTACAAAACAGAAAATGATGTAGTTTTTAGAAATAATTCAGAAAAATTCTAACCTAGAAACGTAGAAAAAACTAACCCTAATCTTAACTTAATTCTAAAACTAGTTAATTTCAGAAAAATACAGCCGTTAGTCCCCGACAACAGCGCTAAAAACTTGTTCACAACCCCAAGTATAGGGTCACAATCTAGTAATAATCTCGGTGAGACCGAGCTCGAATCCATAGGGACTAAACTTATATGTATTATAAAAATAACTAGAAGTAGAACTAGAGAAAGATGTAAATCTAAATCTGAAGTAAAAGAGAGTAATTGTGAAGGATTTATCAAATATTAAAAGGGAACTAGGGTGCCAAGGATCCACTTCTAGCTATTAAGATGCTACCTTGCTTGATTCAATAAACACAATTGGAATTAGAGTCATATCCTATCTAATTGGAAGATATAGCAATTAAATCAAATCTGAACTTTCATTGACCTAAATCTCAATGGAGGAGAATTGTGATGATTGGAAGAGATTCCATCACCCTATCATGCCCAAGAGACAATGGTGAACAACAAGATTTACCAATCCCACAATCTTAAATAGAAAAAGAAGATATTCAAAGCAATTGCAGATCTATTGTAATTTGAGTCACAACAAACCATTAAAAAATGAAAATATTCCTTATAATCGAACTAGAATCAGTAAAGTTCAATAAAAATATGAATCAAAGAAAAGTAAACATCTCAACCACGCTAGAAGCTTCACCTCTTAGCCCTAGCTAAGAGGTTTAGTTAACCATAGACATGATTGAGCTAAGAACTCTTAAATAAAACATAAAAACAAACTAAGGAAGAAGAAGAAAACTCTTAGTGGCGGCTCTCCACCCTTTTTCTCCACTCCTTAAACCCTAGAAGATGCTTAAGAACATCCTAGTAACTCCTATTTATAGTTGGGGAACTCCAACTTTCGCACCGAGTTGGAAAAGTCTGGAAATCGCCTCAAATTTACGCAGTCCGTGCAAAATCTATGTAACCCTTGACTAGTCAAGGATAGTCTTCGACTAGTCGAGGGTCACCTTTGACTGGTCAAGGACAGTCTTCGATTGATCGAGGATCGCGCGAATTTAAAAGATAATGTTGCTGAAGTTTGAGCCGAAGTTTCTTAGGCTAGTCGAGCCAGAGCCAGGGCTGGTCGAGCCAGAGCTTAGGCTAGTCGAGCTAAAGCCAAGGCTGGTTGAGCCAGAGCTTAGGCTAGTTGAGAATCATGCAAATTTACTTCAAATCTTTAATTCTCTTCATTCCTCACCTGGTTTCCTTGGATCTTTGGCATATGAATTCTTCAATATTGGTCTCCTAAGATCCATATCTTACCTTCGTGGTTCTTAATCATCAAATTCATGCTTTTAACTTCTTTTTTTTTTCAATCCAAGCTCTCAGTTTCACCTTGTAATGCAAACATGTATAAAATATAACATTACGCAATATCATGTTCATAAAACCAAGATATAAGTAGGGGAAAATATGTAATATTTGACACTCAACAGGACCAACGGTACTGTAATAGTGTGATCATAAGGAGCAACTGTAAGATGCCTTTTTGAAAGATGAATTGATTGTGTTAATATCAGGAATAAACTATCATAAAAGCATAAACTTGGATTATAGTTAAATATTACCACTATTGGATTATGACTAAGAATTACTACTACTAGATCCTCAGTACTCTTAAGATAGAGTTAAGATATGATAAGGAAAGATAATTTGATTGGTTTGGTGTGAGATGACTTGCTTTATTAGATTCATTGCTATTTATAGACCTTTTCCATGGCTATCTCTCAAGCATTTCTTTCTTTAATTAACGATTGTGGTAGCCTATTCATCACCATATTGGTCTTCCACATCATTCCTTTATCTCCTTGATATGTTCCCTTATAACTATTCTTTTCACTCAATCACTTTTTGTCCTCTAGGCTTCTCGGTCGTGCCCTGTCATCAGATGACATGTATCATCAAATCAACACCAGCTATAATTTCATGAAAAGCGCTCTAAATATCTCTAAAGATCTTTTGCATGTTATACATTTCTCATATAATGACACATGTCATTTTCTAACTGGCTATTTCATGAATGGTCAGAAATAGGGTACAACATTACCTCCTACGTTGCTTCGCATTTGGGCACAAAGATGAAAGCGATATCATGTTCAATACAATAAATGCAATCGACAGTCTTTCCACATGTCAGCTCCCCATTGCTTCTGCTCGACCAAGACAAAAACTGAAGGTTGTTTTACTCCTTTTTTTATAGTTGTCATTGTGACATGTAGTATAGAATCGTGTTGTACGAGGAGTCATGATTATCGTCTCATTAATGCAAACATCCCTGACCAATATATACATGATTTGAAATTATTTTTTACCTTTCTACGACTCTTCCTTCTCACGCTTCTCCTTTGTCTTTTAAAATTTCTGTAACCTGCCATGACCGCTTCTTCTTCTTCTACCACAACTTATTATTAAGAAGATTATATGACGGCCTAGACATTTTTCCTTCCAATATAGTGATCAGTGAGATCATTTTTTATATTCCTGTCAAACTAAACATATCACTCCACTCTCGGCCTAGCTTTTTATCCTGAAATCTTTCCTAAATAGATTCAATCCATAGCCCATTCTCCCCTGTCTATCTAAGCGAAAAGTTTCTTCAATCCAATCTCACTAATGCTCTTAAGATCTCGAGATCCTAGCTGAGATCCATGAAAGGATAGTCAGAATGGATCAACTGTGTATCCAATCAACATGGTGATACATGGTAGTAGGTCGATATCTACGAATGTATCAATCTATAATTGCATGAGTATACAACAAACACTTCTCTTTGTGTAGTTGCCGCATCTTTTTGAAGCTGATCGACCAACACCTTTCATTTTAGATGTGGTCCCATAAGCCCAATGATCATGGATATTTGCTCTTGTACCCATTTCCTTCCTTTTGACAATCCAATTGATCCCAACTTCGGCCAGGACGAGAAGCATTATTTCGTCCTTCTAAATAAGAATGAGTGAGCTTATTCTATCTTAATAGCCACTCAATGCAAATCTCAAAACATTGTTAATGACCAAGAGCATGCAACATTTATATTGATGTGGTTTTGCTATTACTTCCTCTAAGTGAATGGAGTTTAGATAATAAAAGAGTATGTTCATTTGGTAGATGAGCTAGCTAGAGGACAACAAGTAGGTCTTGTTCCATTTTTACTCGGCCACTTATATCGCAACATATTTGATGCAACCACAAAGGATTTTTACCACAACGGAGGACCTCTCCAACTTCTCCAGATGTAGTTGTATGAATACTTTTGCTTAGTCCTAGTAAATCCTATCCCCCCTCTAGATTCTTTCACTTCCTTAAACCACCGAAACATCTTTTACCCTAGAGCCTCCTACTCTTTCATAGATTATATGAAATTCTTCCTTGTCATTAACATTGATAAACCCAATGGTTCTTTCTGCCGATTCATAATAAAGAGTTCGGTCCGGCTTGGTTCACAAAAGAGTATGAAACAACTGATGTGGAGATGGACGAGCTCTAAGATAAGGCCTGGGACAGCTACCTCCTTTGTAGAGATCTCCCTTATGGAGGCACCGTGGAGACAAGCGTTAATGCTAAGGTAGGGTTTAAGCAGTACTGCTCAAATCTCTTAGCTTGCTAATTCGGCCTTGCTCAATGTATTCCTTTTCCATTCACTTATAAAACTTGCAATCAACCTCTCTATGAGCGTATGCTTGTGAATTCAATCAAGATTTTTAAACACTTCATAACAATTTTAATACGATTCTTGTGGCTTTCCAACCTCCCATCTTTCCAACCTATCCTCATCGGAAGCAAATGGTGGGTGAATTATTATAACCAATTGGTTATGGAATCCATTGAGCTTATAATCACCCCACTCTTTCCTTTTGTGCTAAGGTTAGAGAAACTTGTGGTTGAGAAGAAGAAATCAACGACCGAAGAACATAAAAAAGCAACGATGCCAAAACTAGTTGTGTCTCCAAGTCAGAGAAAGACATGGCAACAAAGAATGGCATCGGTTAGTTCCATCATCCCCCTTCAGCAACAACAATGGTGGTTAAAAGTGCCCTGGTTTGTCAATTAGCATGAGTGTTGAGTCAGCTAGACAAATAAACCCCACATGAAGACCGATCAAGCATCTGCCTCAACTAGATGTGTGCCCGAACTCGTCACAGGTAAATCTTAGCCTCACATCCCATATCCCAAAACACTAGGTAATTAAAACCCTTAAAATTGAACAGAACATATTAGGGTTTTTGGTTAAAAAACTTTCCCAAACTTCAGGAAAAATCTTTAAGTTTTCTACCTTTGTCGATTTATCGATACATGGATCGATGTAATCAAACCGTGTTGTCGATGTACTCAAAACTCACTCAATATTATCGAAATGAGGACATAAGATGTCCAGTAACCACAAAGATCTCTGGATTGAATTATCGATGTATCAATATATGGCTCGATATCATCGAAATTTGAATCTCGAGTCCATCGGAGTGGACTCGATGAAATCGACATCAGGTCTGTTGTGTCCAAAATTCTGCTAAGTCAAATCATGTAATCTTCGATATATCAAAGAGCACCTCGATATCCTCAAAATTTAAATTTCGATGATATTGGAAGCCCTTCGATGATATCGGATTGGACACACATTTTTCCAGCAAAGTTTTTCAGGTTGTTTCTCTTAGATCGAGGGTCACTCGATAAAATCGATATTCAAATATTGAACATATCGAGGCATGGTCAATGTCATCGAATGTGGACATAATTTGTATAGTAAGCTTATAGGAAAATTTCTTGGAATTATCGATGAATCGACACTGCCCTCAATATCATTGATATTCAAATTCTGATGATATCGAGTGATGCTTGATCATATCTTATACCTGAAATATTTCAAAGGTAATTGCTCTCATGCTTTCAAATGTTGAGGAATCGAACCTCGTGTCGATGAAATCAGAGTTCAAAATCTGATGATATCGACACACATTCGGTTTCCTCGACCAGCTGGCAAAAGGTTTCAAAAGCGTTTGACATTTGAGTTCGTGTCATCGAGCGGTCAGTCGATGTTATCGAGAGTATACGCTCGATGATATTGACCCTGCTTGATGATATTGAACTTTGTCTTAAATGTGACCGTTTTATATCCGTTGGAACCTTTTGCCTATTTAATGAGAGCTTGCCCTTGGTTGTTGGATAAAATAGAGAGTACTTTTGAGTGCTTAACCCTAGATCATATACCCTAAAACTTTTTCTCTCATGGAAGTTCATCCTCCAATCCACCCTCATCATTGACATTCAATAGAGTGGATTGGGAATGAACTTCCACATTCAAGGATCCTGTAGCTACCACCTTAATGGCAAATCATTAAGTTGGGATGCCTTGAATGCATAGATGATTGGAATCGCTCTATCTCCCTTATAGGAAAACATTTAATAGAGTAGGATTCCATCATAACCTTGACCTAACCCGTCGCCACGTATTAGTACATCTTCTGAGTTGCAGTTTAAGGAAGAAGAAGATTCTTCGTTAACAAAGGAGGAGATCTTCGACAACACATTGAATGATGATCATCTACTTATCTGTAAGTCATTAGAGTCCAGAGGACCCTTGTGATCACTCCTTCTGTAGAATTGGATCTAAGGTGTTTCGCACCCCTTGCAAGTCCTCATACGAGGCCTCCGACGGGAGAGTACACGGGGGTGCTTTGTGTTAACCCTTGCTCTATAGAGAGCATAAACTCTTAGGTCCACGTGTAGGTCCTTAACCTGTGTGGTCTAAAACTTGGGTGCTTTGTATTGACCCTTGCTCTTGGGATCATAAACTTGTGAGGTTCCTTGAGTGGATCCTTAGCCTGTGTGGCCTAAAATTGGGTGTTGTGTGTTGACCTTTGCTCATAGGAGCATAAAGTGTGTCATGTAGACACGGTGTGTCAGCCTAAGTGTAGGTTGTACTGGTTAGAGGTAAACCTAATTTAAAACCTCTGGTTTGAGGTGAAACTGTTGTGAAACCTACTTTAGTGAGATCCGGTGTACTCGTCCGCCAGAAGTGGAGTAGACAAGTAGTCGAACCACTATAAAAATGACTGCGTTTGGGGTTGATATTTGTCTTCCATTACTTATGTGATTTCCTTAAATGCTTTCATATTTGATTATTTGAGATCACACCTCACACATAGTCACATCCATCATAAACTATGATTTGCATCTTATTTACCTGTCAATTAGTTTTATGATTGGATCCTTTATTTGGCTTGGAAGCCATTAGAGTTACTCTGAAGAAATCTTGATGCATGCACATTTATTCAGGATTAGATTTATAGGATTTTAAATAACCATAAAATATTAAAAAGTCCTATTCACCCCCCTCTAGGACATATTGGCATATTTTTACTTCAACTAAAGCAGTCATTACCACAATTTCATTTGGTATCAGAGAGGGTCTCTCTTAAGGATTTCACCGCCTAGAGAGTGATCTTTACTGAAGTTGGTAATATGGGCAAAGAAGAGGGCTCATCGATCACTAGACCTCCAGTATTTGATGGATCAAATTATGCATACTGGAAGGCTAGAATGCATTACTTTCTGAGATCTTTGGATCATGATGTTTGGGATATAGTTGAAAGAGGATATGTGCCACCAACCGAACAAGTAGTACTTGAAATTGGCACAACTATCACCAAACTAAAATCTAAAAAAATGTGGACAACTTCGATAAAGAAAAACAAACATCTGAAGCTAAAGCTATGAATGTTATCTACTGTGCTGTGTCCCAAGACATTTTTAATCAAATCGGTATGTGTGGGACAGCCAAAGAAGCACGAGATTTGTTGGAAACAACTCATGAAGGAACAAGCACTGTGAAGAGATCTAAACTGCAACTCCTAACATCACAGTTTGAAAGTCTCAGAATGGAAGAGCATGAGACCTTCATGGAGTTTTTCACAAAACTGAACATCATTTGCAACTCCATGGGTGGATTAGGTGAGAAAGTTCCGGTCCCAAAAATCTGTAGGAAAATACTAAGATCATTACCAGAACGGTTCAATCCGAAAGTAATAACCATTGAAGAGTGTAGAAACATAGATGAAATGAAAGTAGAAGAACTAGTAGGTTCCCTACAAACCTTTGAACTACACTTCAAACAAACCCCAAAATCCAAAACTACTATCCTCAAAACTTCAAAGAATACAACAAATGAGGACATTGAAAGTGAAAGAGAAAACGAAGATGAAGAAGTGGCTTTGTTGGCTCAACGGTTCAAAAAATTCTTTTCAAAAAATCATGGCCGTCCATTTAAAGGAAGACAGGTGGACAACAAACATTTCACGGGTAAATCTAGTAAAAAGTCAAAGGAGCCACAATGTTATACTTGTCAAAAGTTTGGACACATGTCTACTGAATGCCCAAATAGAAAAACTAAGGGAAAGGCAATGGCTGCCACATGGAATGATACGGAAGAGTCAAACTCATAATCTAGCGACTCAGAGAGTGATGGAGACTAGAAATCTCTGAAAATTCATATGGTCTCCACTACCTCAACCATTCCCACTGAAACTGAGAATGTTAAAGAACCGTAAGCCAATGAATCATTTCCATCAAATGATGAGGAAACTGAGAATGAAGAAGAAGAACAGGATAAATTACAGGATGCTTACAATCAACTCTACATTCATAGCATCAACATCCTTAAAAGACTTAGAATATCTGAAAACAAAAAGGAATTGCTGCAAAAAGATTTGGATAAAACCTTGAAAATTAATGCACATCTAATTAATGATTTACAGCAATATCATTCAGATAATGATAGACTAGAAAGAATCAATATTTTCCTTCAATCTGAGTCTGAAAAAATAAATAAATAGGTTGAGCTATTAAAAGATAAAAACACGCTCCTTCAAAATGAAAATCACACACTCCTGTTTGATTTAGAAGAATCTAAAAAACTTGCTAATCTGAACTATAAATTTTCCTAGAGTGGTGAGAAATTAGAAAAACTCTTAGATATGGGAAGACCCAGAAAGGACAAGAGTGGCTTAGGATATGATAAATTTAAAACAAAAACTGGAAATGCGGCACCAATGGCTGAAAAATCTACTGCTTCAGGAAGTAAAACAAGAACCACTCCTGTTTGTCATTTATGTGGTGATTCTGGTCATTATAAGTTTGAATGCATGTCACCTAGGAGGACTCAACATGATTCTGGTCAAAATCATACCGATAAATATAGACCGACCAGAGGAACAATACAAAATGTCGAGAGTCCACCTAGGAATATGGATAGAACAAATACACATCCATCACCACCTAGAATGACTAACAGAATGAAGGAGTTATTAAATCAAGTGGTTGAATTAAACAAGAAAACAAATGAATGTGTGAGACAAGGAAACACGATTCAGTTGCCTAACTTGATTAAAGAACTGCCACAGTTAAAAATCCTGCACAAAATGGGTAGTAAAAGAAAAGAAAATTTGCCTTATCACTCACTTAAATCATATAACAGGCAATGATACTAAGTGGTACTTGGATAGCGGTTGCTCAAGACATGTCACAGGTGACAAATCCCTTCTTTCAAACTATTTAGATCTTAATGATGGGATAGTCACCTATGGAAACGGAAGCATCACTAAGGTAATTGGACATGGAATTATTAAAGGAATAAATTCGCTAAAAAATGAGAATGCCTTTTGCATAAAAGGATTGACACATAATCTTTTGAGCATTTCTCAAATATGTGACAATGAGCATGTGGTCACATTCAACAAACATGATTGCGAAATCCTTAACCTATCAGGTAAATCAGTGATGAAGGGTTGTCGCACACATAACCATTGCTATGTCATTAAAGGCAAAGGAAGAATTGATCCATATGCCTAGAAATATTGAGCATGGAAAAATGAGTCCAGGTCATGCATCTAGATCTGGATAGTTGCTGAAAAGATGCAATTTTTGCTGAACTCCTAATGATACATCTGAGGTTTCTCACCTCGATCTTTTTGTATATAAACATCTTGATGTTTATAATTTGATTTGTACAATGCGTGTACAAAATTTTGTTGTGTATACTATCTGATTCAAAGATATACTAAATCATACACAAAAGTTTGTCAAAATACTAAAAAATGAAAAATATCCACCTTCGATATGTCTGTCGATACATCATGTGGACTGTTCGATTTCATCGACCAATAATCGATACCATCAATGACCTCTCGAGTAGCTGAAATGTCGGGTCGGTTGGTCTTCCCTCGAACTCTTCATTGAAAATATCAATTAGGGTATATTGATATCATCGAACCTATGTTCGATGTTATCGAAGGTTACTGCTCAATAAAAATCGGAAGAATAAAAAAGAGTTTCACTTGTTGATCTCATTTTGGCATTTCATCTCTCAGAACAGTTTTCAAATCTAAATCTTCTTTCATCTCAAGCAGCAATGTCTAAAGACAAAGGTCTGGTTCTTCCACAAAGTGCCTCAACTGAGAGTAAGAAAGGTAAGAAGAATGTAACTGCCTCATCTTCATTTTCAGACTTAGAAATTATGGCAGAACGAGCCATTCATAGGAAGTGCATTGAACCCTTTGGGATCATCAACCTCTTAGAACTGATTGGGTGGGGCAATATCGTGAATTTTGGAGGAGGATTTCAGTCTGATCTTATGCATCAGTTTCTAAACTTAATCTACAACATTGAAAATAATCCTCCACTCATTTCAGTCCCTGTCATAAATCAGACCGAGCACATCACCCCTAGATTGATAAGTCATATGGTTGGTGTAAAAGTCAATAGGATACCTGTATCAGATTGGGATATGAACGGTCTTGGAGTATGGGGTGAAGTTACTCAAGCATTATGTAACGGTACTACAATTCCCAGAAATGCTAAGAATATTCTTCATGTTAAGCATCTCAATCCTACCTATAAAAATTCTTCACAACATCTTCAACACAAATGTCTATCCTTGTGAAGTTTCGAGCAACAAACTTTCTCCATATATTCTCAATATTTTGTATGATGTTCATCAAGGTATTCAAGTGTGTCTACCCACTCATCTTCTACAATTGTTAATTCGTGTGTCTACAGAAGAATACATCACTACATGTCCATTCCCGTGTCTTATGTCCAAGCTTTCTCGACAAATTGGGCTGCCTCTGACTAATGATCTCCCGCACCCGTGTGCCTGGTTCAACTACGAAGACATTGCAACCTAAATATCATTGACAACGTGTTTCGTGGTGGAAAAACTGACCCCACCTCCGGCAAGGGCAATCCTGTACGCAGCCCTGACTCTGTTAATATCTTTGAGGCTTTCACAGAACAAGACATTATATAAAACCTTCTAGACGGACAATCTCGCATGATGAAATGACTTGATGACTGTGAAGCATGTCTTTCAGAGATCAAACATATGCTGGTGGCCCTACAACATGCTACAAAACAAATTCAGGATTCTCTACCTGCGCAATAGGCATACCCAGGCTTTCGTTATCTATAGTGCGTCCTTCCCTTCATCATTTCCTTGGAGTCTCCATGGAATGCTTAGGGCATAAATATCTTTTTGAATGCCCTACGCTCATATATGTGTGTGTGATGAAGTATTAACTTGTAGACTTTGACTAGCTTTTTTTTTTGATATCCTCTGAGTGAGGAATATACTCTGTTTTTGGGTGCCCATGGATGGGCTTAATTTTTTATTTTTTTTAATTTGGGATAGATGTCACTCTACCGCCAACGTTGGGCAGTATATATTTTGGATTATGGCTGGTTATAATTCACACATATTTACTGTCATGTTTATATTTTGAGATGCCCTGTTTTATCTGGTTTATATCGCCTAATGGTGTGTGATGCTTGAATGTATCTCTATAATCTCTGCTTTCTTGCTTTACTGCTCTACTTGATCTCCTATGCATACATGGTTTTTGTCTTGTGATGTTTCTTTTACATCTATCTATTGTGCTTATGCTCCCTGAATTTTGGTTCTTCCATATTCTCTAACTTCAGTCAATATCAACTGTTATGTTATCCTTTACCAATGACTGACAAAAAGGGGGAGAACAAATCCACCTCGAAGGAAAATTGTGTGTATCTGTATGTGGATGGTGGTGTAGGTGTTAGGGGGAGCAGCTGCAAGATGACAGGGGGAGATTGCTATTAGGGGGAGCAGCTACTAATGTGTGTGTGTGCTCACTAGATAACTTTGTAAAATTGTGTAAAGTTCATGTACACACAATTTAGGGTGTTTGTTTAGAAGTTGTTCTAGGGTGTTTTGGTGTTTTGTCACGTAATTGACAAAGGGGGAGATTGAAAGTGCCCTAGTTTGTCAATTAGCATGAATGTTGAGTTATCTAGACAAAGAAACCCCACAGGAAGACCGATCAAGCATCTGCCTCAACTGGATGTGTTCCCGAACTCGCCACAGGTAAATCTTAGCCTCACATCCCATGTCCCAAAACACCAGGTAATTAAAACCCTTAAAATAGAACAGAACACTTTAGGGTTTTTGGTTAAAAAACTTTCCTAAACTTCAGGAAAAATCTTTAAGTTTTCTACCTTTGTCGATTTATCGATACATGGATCGATGTAATCGAACCATGTTGTCGATGTCCTCAAAGCTCACTCAATATTATCGAAATGAGGAAATAAGATGCCCAACAACCACAAAGATCTCTGGACGGAATTATCGATGTATCGAGATATGACTCGATATCATCGAAATTTGAATCTCGAGTTCATCAGAGTAGACTCGATGAAATCGACATCAAGTCTATTGTGTCTAAAATTTTATTAAGTCAAATCATGTAATCTTCGATATATTGAAGAGCACCTCGATATCCTCAGAATTTAAATTTCGATGATATCGAAAGCCCTTCGATGATATCAGATTGGACACACATTTTTCTAGCTAAGTTTTTCAAGTTATTTCTCTTGGATCGAGGGTCACTCGATAAAATCAATATTCAAATATCAATCATATCGAGACATGGTCGATGTCATTGAATGTGGACACAATCTATCTAGCAAGCTTATGGGAAAATTCCTTGGAATTATCGATGAATCGACACTGCCCTCAATATCATCGATATTCAAATTCCGATGATATCGAGTGATGCTCGATCATATCTTATACCTGAAATATTTCAAAGGCAATTTCTCTCACACTTTCAAATGTCGAGGAATTGAACCTCGTGTCGATGAAATCGGAGTTCGAAATCCGATGACATCGATGCACGTTCGATTTCCTCAACTAGCTGGCAAAAGGTTTCAAAAGCGTTTGACATTTGAGTTCATGTCATCGAGCGGCCAGTCAATGCTATTGAGAGTATACGCTCGATGATATTGACCCTGCTCAATGATATCGAACTCTGTAAAAAATGTGACCATTTTATATCTGTTGAAATCTTTTGCCTATTTAATGAGAGCTTGCCCTTGGTTGTTGGATAGAGAAAATAGAGAGTGCTTTTGAGTGTTTAACCATAGATCATATATCCTAAAGCCTTTTCTCTCATGAAAGTTCATCCTCCAATCCACCCTCATCATTGACATTCAATAGAGTGGATTGGGGAATGAACTTCCGCATTCAAGGATCTTGCAGCTACCACCTTAATGAAAAATCATTAAGTTGGGATGCGTTGAATGCATAGATGATTAGAATCGCTCTATCTCCCTTATAGGAAAACATTTAATAGAGTAGGATTCCATCATAACCTTGACCCAACCCGTCGCCATGTATTGGTACATCTTATGACTTGCAGTTCAAGGAAGCAAAAGATTCTTCGTCAACAAAGGAGGAGATCTTTGACAATGCGCTGAATAAGGCTCATCTACTTATCTGTAAGTCATTAGAGTCCAGAGGACCCTTGTGATCACTCCTTTTGTAGGATTGGGTCTAAGGTGTTTCTCACCCCTTGCAAGTCCTCATACGAGGCCTCCAGTGGGAGTGTACATGGGGGTGCTTTGTGTTGACCCTTGCTCTGTGGAGAGCATAAACTCTTAGGTCATCTAAAACTTGGATGCTTTGTGTTGACCCTTGCTCTTGGGATCATAAACTTGTGAGGTTCCTTGAGTGGATCCTTTGCCTGTGTGACCTAAAATCAGGTGCTATGTGTTGACCCTTGCTCATAAGAGCATAAAGTGTGTGGTGTAGACACGGTGTGTCAGCTTAAGTGTAGGTTGTACTAGTTAGAGTCGAACTTGATTTAAAACCTCCGGTTTAAGGTGAACCTATTGTGAAACCTCCTTTAGTGAGATCCGGTACACTCAAGAGTTGAGTGCGTCTACGGGAAGTGAAGTAGACAAGTAGTCGAACCACTATAAAAAAGGACTGTGTTTGAGATTGATATTTGTCTTCCATTACTTATGTGATTTCCTTAAATGCTTTCATATTTGATTATCTGAGATCACACCTCACACAGTCACATCCATCATAAACTATGATTTGCATCTTATTTACCTGTCAATTAGTTTTATGATTGGATCCTCTATTTGGCTTGGAAGCTATTAGAGTTACTCTAAAGAAATCCTGATGCATGCACATTTATTCAGGATTAGATTGATAGGATTTTAAATAACCATAAAATATTAAAAGTCCTATTCACCCCCCTCTAGGACATATTGGCATATTTCCACTTCAACTAAAGCAGTCATTACCACAATTTCAGTGTTGACCCAATTCCTCTCTAGCGAAAGCGCCAAAAGGTCATGGTCGTGGGTCTGATTAAAGCAAAAGTACCAATTCAACCTACAACTACACTTGTTCTTAAGAAGATTTCTAACATTAGATCTCTTCCAGGTCCTATCCTTAAACCCCTTATCCCTTTAACTATTCAAGTTGTACCAAGAAATCCTTTAACAATAACCAGTAGAAGAGGCTAAGTTGTAGCGCGGACTTTAGGTATCTCTTCTGCAATTGAGGCTTCTCTGACTTTGAAACAAATTTTCAAAACAAAGTATTGGTTAAGACTCTCACTCTCAGATTATGCTTGGGAAATAAAAGAAGCTCATAAAAAATACGATGAAGCCCATTTCAACTAAACTTAAAATAAATGAATGAAAGATGTGGAAAGCTTGAACGATCCCAATCTTCTTCTCAATCGTTACCTCAGACCTTATTGAACTAATCCACCACCTTTTCCTACTTCTGCTTGGCCTCTGGCAATACTTATCGATGATCCTTATAAAATTCAACCAATGATCGATTGATATTCTATCATTGTTGTTCGTTATGACTTAGGTGGGTATTTTTCTTTTTCTCTTTGCTTTCTTTTCTTTTTTTACTTTATTTACCCTTTCTCACGTTTCCTCGGCCACATATGCAGTGATAAGAGAATTTTTGGCCACTAAGAAACATGTAGTCTTTGTACTAGCTCCACAATCCCAACCAAAATTATTAATCATTACTACTGTTACACCAAATAAACCTGGAACTCCCACGTTGGAGCTTGATGAGACTGATTATAAAGTGACAGCAAGTGATATCCCTTGGCTTGATGATCAAACTCATGAAGACATGAAATATGTTCAATCAGCAAAACATTTTCATGTTTTCATCCATTCTGATACTATGTCGGCCGCTATCGATCAGGATGATGACGAATCACTCATGGTGATGCCACAAAGTTCTCACAGAGCAGTATCTTCCCATTATTATACTAACATCGGCCAACCAACCTACACTATCATTAGAAGCAACCAGGCAGCATTTCCGAGCACAACTAGCAGGAATCGGGTACTAGTCTTGGATGAAGAAGAGGAACCATCTCGGCCATTTACAACTTCTCCTATCTAAGCATAGCTACACTACACCAAAATCCCTAAATAGGAACGATTGAAAACCATCGCAAATTTTCAATTTCGGACAGTTCAAAACCGTTCCTAAAATAGGGCGTCGCAAAAGATTAGGGATGGTTAAAAACCATTGCAAATTTTCAATTTCGACACACTCACAATCCTTCTTAATTTTGGGGAACGGTATTTTTTCTTATTTAGAATTTTTTTTCTTTCCATTTGGAACTTGTATTTTTTGAAATATTTGAAACTTAAAGAATGTTGTAGTACAATTAAAAATTAGAAATGGCTAGAAATATAAAATATAAATGTAAGAAATAAAAATCAAATCTTTGTTAACCAAAAATATCACAAATCATATAAGATAAATCTATCAAAATATAAGTTAGTTGTTACTTTTCTTAGTTAAGAAAATGATTACATTCAAACTAAAGTGTAAACCAAAGTTAGATTAAGAAATAAATTTTAGACAGTTTGGATTAAACCACCAAAATGATTAACGTAATTGAATTATAAGTCTTGAATGGACCTGAGTTTTGGGATATAAAAGAAAATGTGGTAGCGAATGTGATGGACAAATTGGATATCATGCACACAACATGATGAGCTTTAAACCCACATTATTAACAAACGACACTTCATGGAAAATGACTGAGAACCACAACTCCCTCCATAACTCCTAATAATACTAAGATAGTCTTTGTATAACTTATTAAGAAACACCACAACTGCTGTAAATTGGAGTGGGCCACCATAATCAGGCCTCAAGATGATTAACCCACCTATACAATTAAGAAAAAAAAACCCAACATTAGTCTACATTCAATGGAAACTAAACTAATAGTGAAGTGGTACCCATCAAACCCATGATCTCCGTTTAATGGGTTGCATATGCATGAGATCACAAAATCATACATGCTAAGGCAGGGGAACCTGCGTATCAGCTTGTTGCACACTCCTTAGAGTGTAATGAAGGGGTATGAATCATGTGATCACAAACATGTGAGAGTGCAAAACCTCACATGCAACTAGTCTTAATATTAATTCTCGAAGATAAGAGTTAGCATCAATAGTGAACAACTACTTATTATTATATTGTGAACAATCCAAAATTAAGTTTTAACCCAAGGCTGAAATCATTATAATTCACCCAAAGGATAAATATTTCAGATGTGACTTGGTTCATTGTCTAGAAAAACAAAGTTAATTTATGCAAATTCTTACTTTAGTTCAAGTCACAGAACAAATAAAGCCACCAGCAGATAATTGTATCACCTCAAGCTTTAAAAAAAAAAAAAAACATTTATGAAAAGAATATAGGTCAAGCTCATTAGAAACCATCAAACTTCAAGCTTAAATGATATGGATATTGACCAATAAAAGGTAGCAGTCCACAAAAAATGGTTTTCTGGAATTTCTGAGTCATGTAAGAACTTAACTATTACAAGTTCCAGAATTCCTTTTCAAGAAAAGAAACCTAAATGAATACAATTGAATTATAAAGTCAAAAAGTAAAAGCCAAAATGATGTAGAGTGGGTCGCGGACACTTTCATGTCCAAGATGGATCACAGAAGGCCCGATTAGCGGCAGAAGTCATCAAGACCGTCAGAACCTTTAAATAGGCATATCTCGCAAACTGGAATGAGTTACTCGACGTACCATATATGATTTTGGGGTAGCATGAGCTACTTTAGTGATCCAACCTGGCCGTGTCAAGTTACCCATGCCAAATTTGCGAGATTCCATCATATCGCCGGCCGAATTCCATATTTAATTCAATTTTTTACTATAAATAGTAAGTTTTAGTTTGATTATAACTCTTCATCCGTCTAGCTTTAGGAGTTACACCAAACATGAAAAGTGTTTAGCAAAATTATGAGAATAACATGGTTAAGCTACATAGGATACTTACTATAAATAGTAAATTTACTATTTATAGTAAGTTACAAATTTTAGGGAGTTTTAGGTATAATTTAATTCTTAAAATTCTTCCTAGTATTGGTATCCCTATTTAAAGGGTTGTAGACTCGATTATTTCATCAATTAATCAATTTACGAATTTTCATGAATACTATTTTTATTTTATTGCTTTTTCCTCGTGGATTCGAGAAGTCAGTGAGGAGTCCAGAGAAACTTTGTGGATTCATAGTTATCCTTGAGGAAGATGGTGATCGGCCTCATCACGTTCATCCCTACGTCACAAAACCACATGAACAAGCAATCTATTTAGCTAAAGGAGTAAATAAATAATTGCTTGCTTCATCAATTTTAACTACATATGAAGAACATAAACATGGTATTAGCGTGAATCATTCACAAAGATAACCCAATCAAAGATAATACTTAGAAAACATCATGAAACACCAAAAATATTAATGCCATGTAAAACTGTAAATTTAAAATGTATGAAACATTCCTTAAACTGAAGTAGGCAGAGATGTATACTTACAAAAAGTTTCCATCCAAAAAACATTTCCTATTAGAAGACAACCTGAAAAGAGAAAAAATAATGTTAACACCTTAAGACGCATGATTTGAGTCTTTGTACTCGGGTTTCGGGCTGTTACACCAAAGATTTGTATTCGCATTCCCACATCTAATTCTACATCAGCATCTAGGTATCGTAACATTTACCAAATCATCACAATGTATAATTTACAAAACATACTTTCATATATGACGGCTCAACTACACAAAACAGGAGTCAGAGCTGCATCAAACCACCAATGCAATGAATTCTTGCATAGTTAAGTTTCACAATGTCCTGTGTATAGAAAAATCTGCTAGTATTTTTCAAAATTATTTATTTCACCATGTAAGTACTAGAACATGCTAGTTGCATATTGGAGGCATATTTTCATCTTTCGTTGTCATGAACCCTATGAAGTGTAATAGAGGTATGGTAGACACATGGCTCATATGCAGCCTCGGAACGGGAGCAGCAACACCATTCAAGTAGCATTACAAGAAAAGGACTTTTACCAGCGGTCAAAAGCGCCAGTAAAAGTATTAAAAAAAACAAAAAAAAAACAAAGTATAGGCAGAACTTTTACCGGTGCTCAGGCAAGAGTTGGTAAAGGTATAAAATAGCAAGTTGATTTAGGTCATGTACTTAATAGGGTAGACATTTTTTGTGTGCGACTATCCATGTGTCAAATGAGCCCAGCTCCCCATGTTATCTTCCCTATTACAACCCGAAAAAGTGACTGAACTCAAAAACAAAAATAGAAATAAGTCTTCTTCTAACCTTTCGAAACATCAGGTCAATGAAATCTTAGCAATTGTTAAATGAGATGTGTTCAGGACCTTCTTGAATGTATCTCACTAGTGATTTGGAGCAGAAAAAGGGAAATACATATCTCACTTGTGATTTGGAGTAGATAAGAGGGAAATGGAATGCACGCTGGTCTAGTTTAATCCAAATCATGCTCTGATACCAACTTGTAATGCCCTGAAAATCGGGGGTCGAGTAGCAACTCAACTCCCGAGTTCCAAAACATCACTTATGCAACATATATGCTTATGAGTCAATGTTGTCTGTGTTAGTACATTCATCATGAGTGAGATTATACCAAAATAGTAATTCATACTCCAAATCAAGTTGTAAAATGCAAGCGGAAGACTGGAAGACATAAATACATGTATATAAGTCAAAGACACGATCGGTCTCCAGAGTATGAATACATCACTGAGTCACCATATACATGTAATAGTCTCAAACATCAAAATGTCAAAGTAGTACAACTATAATGATAATCCATGTAGTCCTGTCAATCCAGATAGCCTAAGCGAAGCCACCGGAGAAGTGCATATAAGAGAACTTGTCCTGATCATCGTAGTAGTCAGGCTCCTCCTCAGGGGTCACACCGTCATCTGAAATCAAGACAGAGTCTGGTTGGTGTTTAAAACACCATCCCATAACGTGGAAGTGAGTGATCAACTCAGTGGTAGTCCTTTTCATATAGCAGGATTTGAAAACTGAGATACCTCCCTTATATCATTCCCAAACAATGATCCATTCTAGGGTTGTCAGTCCTAGTAAATCTCATACGATGTTGCTGTTCTAGGTCACTGCAAAGGGCTCATCACCAAATCAGTACAGGCCTAGTGTATACTCTGATTACTATAGAAAGGCTCGTTGCCTCTACGCAGGTTCAGAGTATGATCGAGGTTACTACAAAGGGCTCGTCACCAAATCAGTGTAGGCCGACAGCTTGAATACAGTGTCCCATACCACCGTATTTGGCTCACGAGCTCTGGTTGCTCACTGGTCACTACGGGTGCACTCGTCGCCCTAGCGTAGGCCGACAACTCGACCACAGTGTCCCATACCACCATGTCTGACTCATGAGTCTTAGCGGATCTTGATACCAAGGTTAACGGGGTTTCACTGGTGAGTTCGGTACCTTAGGTTCAAACAATAGCGTCTATACATGATGAACATACAATAGGCCAATCGGGTTACTTGGCGAGCTCGACTAATACAAGCGCACATCGTATCAATCGACATGAAGTGCATAAGCACCTCGTGTGGCCCAACCACTACCGACGACCAACGCACGACTCGAGTTCATCAAACACGTCCTACGTGGTGAATGAATCTCAACTATGAACTCAAAGCCTGTTATCGATTGCCTGGACTATACCATAATCCCAAACACATTCAATCCTTAATCAGTAAGCATGTGGAGTAGTCAGAGAAGAATTAAACAAGTAATGTAAATATATTAACAAACATGTTATAAAACACAATGCAAACAGGAAATCCAAACACATACATTTCATAAGTAAATGATTAAACTAAACAACGTGCATGAAGAAAATCATACACATCACTAAGGTAGTTAAGAATCCTATCTCAACACCTACTCAAGGCACTACTATACTAAGTACATACTTATACAAGCATTTTCACAAACACTTAGAATACACTTATTAACATACATAATGCATGTTGGCCAAAACATGTATTAGGGTGAATCCTTTTGCCGAGTAGTTATTACACATATATCTAGCATATACACACAATAATTAATCATGGCAAATATACTTTCATATTTTGTATGTATACAGTATTTTCTACAAATATACAGAATACACTAAACACCATAAATTACATACGTAACTGAATCGCAAAATGAATATTGCATTTTACATGTGAAATAACACCCATATCATGAATCTATCATTATCTGATATTGAAAGCATTGAAAACCATAACCTATACATCTATAGTCCGTACCTTATGCCGTAGAAGCGAGTAACAGACTCAGTTTAAACACCAAGTCTTTATCAACGGTAGAATGACAACCTATGGCATGAAATATGTTAGCTATTTCATCACTTCCACTAGTTGAATCTCTATAACTAATTAGGGTTTGGTTTCCTTACCTGAAAATGGAATCAGAATCGCCGGAAAAGCGATACGGTAGTGAGGGATTGGCACGTAGAATAACAGGGATCGATTCCCAAGAGTGATTCCAACTTCTCTCTCACTTTCTCTCTCTTTATTCTCTTCTCTCTCTTAAGTTTTTTCCAAATTTGTATGGAGTGAATGAGAGAGGGTTTGAAGGTCCTTATATAGGCCTAAAACTGATAGAAATGGCCCCAGGGCCAAGGTATACTTAAGTTATAGCCAAAGTGCTTCTGTTTCAGCTCAACGGAGCACTTTCGGAGCCCCCCTTGAGCCAAAGGTCGGACTTAAGCTCTCTGACCATGGATCTAGATCGAGTTAAGTTTTCAGTCCGATCGGATTTACAAATCGCCCGTGGCAGACCAGTTTCAGTTCAACGATACATGATTACTGATCAAGGCCACAAGTACACTGACCTGTGTATGAAAATTTTCCTGATCCAAGGGTGTATTTGGGTAAGATTCTGATGGTCTGAATCCTTATATTCGGCCCGCAAGCGACAAGTCTCAGATTACTTAAATTAGATTTTATTTCTAAAGAAAACCACGTTTTCTCACTCTTCACTCTGGGCTCAAGCAAATAGCCCCGGGATACTATCTGGATTTGATTTCTAAGATGGTTGTCAAGTCAATCAAGGCAGTCTTAATTATATAATTTCACAGTATTCGGACCTCCGACGTGAGGTCCAGATCCGATACGGAGTTTCAATGTGCTCCCGAGAGCAACTGGGTAATGAGATTGATCATAGATTTTAGGGTAACTTAGCATTAATAATTCTATAAGTTTTAGGTCTTGCAGTTCGTATTTAAAGTAGTTCAAGCTAATTCTACTGATTGTTTAGTTTAGTACTTAACTAAAGCATGCCCTAATTATGACAGAATAAGGTCATGGGGCAGTTCTACGCCCGTTTCTGGCACTTTTAATTAGTATATTATTTTAATTATTTTTTTAATAGTTCATCATCAAGTCTACTTCATCTGTACCAAATTTCATTAGGTTTCGTGTTGTAGAAAAATTCTAATAATTCTAGAAGCAGGAGCTATACAAATTGATAATTTTCAGATAGTTATCACAATAACCTATATTTAACTATATTAAAAATTTTAATATATTTTTTACTTATTTTTATATGAAATTATACTTATCAAGCTTCAATCTGGCTTTTGAATCACCTAAATCGGAGTTATAATGAGGGAGATATGATTTCTCAAAGTTGGACAAAAATAGCAAAATTTTTTCTACCGAAAATGGGCCGCCTGCCCGCTGCGGCCTGACTGGGCCCGCTGTACAGATGAGGCCTCGCCGAACGGGCGAGCCCCTCGCCAGTCGCTGGACTATTTGGGGTGGTTTCGCCACTCGATATTTGAAATGGGTGTATTTTACACACTGAAATGAGTTGTTCGACGTACAATATATATTTTTAGGGTAGGAGAAGCTGGTCTATCCAACTCGCCTACTTAGTCTGTGAGATTCCAAAAGGTTAATGGTTAAAAACCTATTTTATTTATTTATTTACTATTCATAGTAATTTTAGTTTACTTATTATTTTTCATCACCTAAATTTTAAGATTTTGTGTCTAATATGAAAGTCCTTAGAAAAATTTGGAAAATAAGGTGGTGAAAGATGAGATTTTGAAGGAAATGGGTTGAAAGGGGATTTAAGACTTTGGGATTGAGTTTTTGAGAAGTAATTAAGGTGTTAGGATCGACCTAATGCTTAAGTACATCTAACTCCAAGTTGGCAAAAATACGAGGTGTTACATAGTGCACCTTTCTTGTACCTTTGCACATCATGCATCGCAATGCTTGCCATCCATTACAGATATGGCAATTCCTAAACTTCACAATACCAGTGTTAGATGAGGAAATCCCTTGGACCACCTAAGTTTCACCTAATAAAATCATCTTTCGTTAAAAAAGAAAAGAAAAGAAAAGGAAAAAAGATGGTTTAACTTTTCATTTATTTAAGAGCAAAAGATAAAATAAGGCAATCATATATAATTTATGTTCTCATTTCTCTTAAGGGTGCATTTGGTTACACCAAATATCATGAAGTTTTATGATATTCCCACCGAATTCGACTAATTAATCATGAAATATCATGGAATTTTATGACATTTGGAGGCAAACAAACACACCCAAAAGCAAAGACAACATCCTTGTATTAAAAGAAAGCCCATGGCCAACAGAGCATCACTCTGGCAAACACTCAGAACTCAATCCACAACAATACTTGTTCTGGTGCACATGCGCACAAATGCGAGAGTAGATGCACACATGCACAAAAAAAGAGCCAGCCTACTCATTAGATCAGGCATGCAAGCAAAACATATATTCTTTTGAAAAGAATCCTCTGAAAATGTTTCTTTATAGTAACAACTAGATTTCTATATTTAACACTGAGATTCCAGAGACACTTATAACTGAAGTTTCTAACAAATAAAACATAGCTAACTTTGTCACCTAAAGCATGTTGTTTTCAAATTACATTAAGAGACCATTTGCCAATTGTCCCCCCCCCCCCCCCCCCCCCCCAAAAAAAAAAAAAAAAAAAAAAAGCGTAAAATATAAATTTATCAAAGAGAGGATATCAAATTATCTCTTTTTCTTATAATACGGCACAATAATACATTCATCAGTGAACCACATGAGTGCAATGAATTAGACCGTAGACAGATTTGATTTAATCGATCCATGGTTTTTAGAAAGGGTGGTGTGATCCAGCCTGATCTTCATATTGCATGTGACAGTTTGATGCATCAATAAGAACCTTTCATCTAATGAGTCATGCTCTGGATGTCAAACAATAAAATAGAACAATAAATTAGATGATTTTAGGCATCATGTCATTGGTCTTCAAAACAACGGTTGATAGTGGTCGACATTAGTTGTTGGAAAGCAAATAAAAATATAATGGGTGTGATTTTTAAACAAGGGCCATGCATGATTGGGCCGACTATTTGGACGGTCCTCATTTAGGTAGATCATGACACTTGTAATGTGTACAATTTTTCTAATAATATTTTGGTTTTGCATCTCTACTACTGTATGGACACCCGAGACCAGCAGATGGAGTTGGGTATTGTAGGGACATCACAGGGAACATCTGTTTTGCTTTTAGCAACTACTACAATATGGTGACTAACACAATGACAGAAGAACCTTAGGGCATTATTCATTCCAAAATATAAAATAGAAAAGTCCAATATAATAAATATAGAAGTACACAGTCAATACACACTTAGACCTAGAAGCAACTCCCCTTTTTAGTAGCACAGAATGTAGGGAAGCGCAGAAGGTGAGCCCTCAAGATTTGACGGTCTACACGAATTTTGGAACCCTTACAAAGCAGAAGATTGACGCTCCAATGGCC
Organism: Magnolia changhungtana; assembly: GCA_030180095.1. Taxonomy (NCBI): domain Eukaryota; kingdom Viridiplantae; phylum Streptophyta; class Magnoliopsida; order Magnoliales; family Magnoliaceae; genus Magnolia; species Magnolia changhungtana. The sequence goes on along the minus strand of JASAUF010000393.1, from coordinate 67,097 downwards.
CGTTTATCTACTATTGGAGCAGATGGATCTATTCACACCTCTGATCCTATGGTATAAGTGGTCCCGAATTGCGATTTATGGATTAGATCATCCCAAGGACAAGCCAAAATGAACAGACTACTGTGCATACTATATCTCTCTCCATATACTCTCGGTATTTCGTATGATGCCTTTTAGGAGAGAGAGTCTCATCCATTTTATAGGAAGGCATGAGAGTTTGGATGAGACCATATCATCCGGTCTTATCTCTATCTCCCATCATAAATCAAATTCAAAGTTGAATTTGAAATATAACAGAAAAGGAAAAGGCTGGAAGAAGCTTAAACTTATGGGACCCACCCACTAGTGATTGCTCACTAGTGGGCCCCACTGGCCTAGGTCCAACATCTCCCACTCAATTACATTGTGGGATAGGCACAAAATTTATCCATCTAACTCGCCTAATAACAATAAAAAACTAAACATCGTGATCAAAAGAATCAGAGGCGTGGGACCAGCTAGATCACCATAATCTTCTCACAAGTGTCGACCTAAATGGGCCCACACTAATGTATGTGTATAATCCATTCCGCCCATCCTTTTTATCATGTCATTTTAAGGTTAGGGCCAAAATATCAGCCCGATCCAGTGCTTTTATGGCCCACAAAATAGAAAATAATGGTGACTGTTGAAAGTTTCCATGATCACTGTGATGTTTGTTAGAAGTGGACATTGCCTAAGTTATGACTTTTTGGGTCCACGCCGAGCTGGCCGATAAGGTGGATGGATCGGATCACCCCTTTGTGGGCCTTAAGCTATGGTACCAATGGTTTGGTAGAAAAGGAATTGAACTCGTTGAAAACCATGATTCATATAACATGACAACCATGACCCATATAACATGGCAACTATGACCCAAATGGACCGCGGTTGTATGGATCGTAGTTGTCACGTTGTATGGGTCTTTGTTATCCTGTTATATGGGTCTCAGTTGTATGGATCACAGTTGTCCTGTTATATGGATTGTAGTTATCCTATTATATGGGTCGCAGTCGCAGCTGTCCTGTTATATGGGTCTTAGTTTTCCTACTATATGGGTCTCATTTGTCCTATTATATGGGTCGTAGTTATCCTGTTATATGGGTCGCGATCGCAGTTGTCCTGTTATATGGGTCTTAGTTTTCCTGTTATATGGGTCTCAGTTGCATGGATCGCAGTTGTCCTATTATATGGGTCGTAGCTATCCTGTTATATAGGTCGCGGTCGTAATTGTCCTGTTATATGGGTCTTAGTTTTCTGTTTTATGGGTTTCAGTTGTATGGATCACTTACCCCATTGTGGGCCTTAAGCTATGGTACCAATGGCTTGGTAGAAAAGGAATTGAACACATTGAAAACCATGATCCATACAACATGACAACCACGACTCATATAACATGGCAACTACAACCTATACAAACCATGACCCAAATGGGCCCACACTGATGTATGTATATTATGCATTCTGCCCATCCTTTTTGTCATGTCATTTTAGGGGTAAGGCCCAAATATCAACCCGATTCAGTGCTTTTATGGCCCACAAAATAGAAAATATTGGTGGCTATTGAAAGTTTTCAGGCTCACTGTGATGTTTGTTAGATGTAGACATTGCCCAAGTTAGGATTTTTTGGGCCCACGCCGAGTTGGCCGACAAGGTGAATGAATCAGATCACCCCATTGTGGGCCTTAAGCTATACTACCAATGGTTTGGTAGAAAAGTAATTGAACATGTTGAAAACCACGATCCATACAACATGACAACCATGATCCATATAACATGGCAACTACGACCCATGTAAACCACGACCTAAATGGGCCGTAGTTGTATGGATCATAGCTGTCATGTTATATGGGTCTTAGTTGTCCTGTTATATGGGTCTCAGTTGTAAGTTTTCCTATTACATGGGTCGTAGTTATCCTGTTATATGGGTCCCGGTCGCAGTTGTCCTATTATTTGGGTCTTAGTTGTCCTGTTATATAGGTCTTAGTTGTATGGATCGCAGTTGTTCTGTTATATGGGTCGCAACTATCCGGTTATATAACATGGCAACTACGTTGCAAACTATGAACCATGCAACATGACAACCACGACCCATATAACATGGCAACTATGACCCATGTAAACCACGACCCAAATGGGCCCACATTGATGTATGTGAATAATCCATGCCGCCCATCCTTTTTGTTGTGTCATTTTAGGAGTAAGGTCAAATATCAACCACGACTCTTTGTGGATGAAAACCACGATCCATTATGCATATGAACCACGACCCTTCGAATAGATCGTGGTTGTCATGTAGCAAGGGTCGAGGTTGTCATATTATATGGGTCGTGGTTGTGAAGTTACATGGGTCGTGGTTGTCATGGGTCGTAGTTGCTAAGTTATATGGGTCGTGGTTGTCATGTTATATGGGTCGTGATGCGTAAGTCGATGGGCCCAATAAGAACATTCATTTCTACATATATTGGGATGTGTAAGTCGACTAAGATGACTTACTAAAATAGCCTTCCTGAGATCTTGAGAATCTAGACTCCTCGAAGACTCCTATAGCTACACGTAAGTCGAGTAACTTCTAATCCACATCAGAAGCGGAAGTGGATTGGCTAGTGTACCCCCATGAATAATGTATGTGGTCAATCCACGACGTCGATTCATTTTTCCATCTTATTTTTGCTGTTGAACCCAAAATTTAATTATACCCAAAAATCAAGTGGACCTTACCATAGATCAAAAGTGAGCAGGATCTAAGACTTAAGTGGGTCGTGGTTGTCACGTTTTATTTAACTTTTGAACTGGTTGGATTTCAAATAATCATTATGGTGCGCCTTAGGATAATTTCAACGGTGGGAATCACTCTCCTCACTGTTTTCCATGGTGGAGTCCACTACAGCTTTTAATATGCCTCATTCTTTGGCTATTGCCCTAAAATGATATCTCAAAATGTATGGACGATGTGGATACAACACATACATCATAGTGGGCCCATAGAACTTCAATAGCCGACTCTGCTACTCAACCCGTCAGTATCTAATCCACATCCCCGGATGTGGATTTTCTACGAAAGCCTTTCGCAAGAAGTACCTGTGCTGGGATCGTAGGTGGGGCCACCATGATGTTTGTTAGGAATCCACTCTGTTCATCCATTTTTTGAGATCATTTTAGAACACGAGATCAAAAGTGAGCAGGATCCAAGACTTAAGTGGGTCGTATTAAAGGAAAAGGTGGTTAGGTAAATTCCTACCGCTGAAACCTCCCTGGGTTCGACAGTGATGTTTACATGACATCCATACCGTTAATAACGTCATTCCTACTGGGATGAACTGAAAAAAAACAAATATTAGCATGATTCAAAACTTCTGTGGCCCCATGAATATTTCAACTATGGATGTTCAATTATCACTTTTTCGTCCAACTTGAGCATTGCATACGGTTCATTTTTAACCTCATGTACTAAAATGAACTCACAAAACGGATGGACCGAGAGGATTTCGCACAAACATCATAGTGGTCCCACATGGGTTCTAGCATAGGAACTTAATGCGAAAGGCTTTTGTAGTCGAAGGAAATCCGCATCCGCATCCCCGTGTCTCGATGGAAGTGGATTGGCTGGTGTACTTCACATGCTATATAGTTATTGTATTGCGTCCTACCCGCAGGGATCTGTGGGGCCCACCATGATGTAAAGGATTTATCCACTTTGTCCATCCATATTACAGATAAATTTAGGCTATGAACCCAAAAATGAGGTGGAACCAAGACATTAAGTGGACAACAAAGTGGGGATTGAATGTCCACCATTAAAAATTCTTGGGAGCTACAGAAGTTTCGGATCAAATATTTGTGTTTTCACTTCATCCAGGTATACATGACTTTATGAATAGCTTGGATGGTAAAAAAACATCATGCTAGCCCTTAGAAAGGTTTCAATGGTGGGTGTCATTATCACTGCATCTTCTTTTGGTGTGGTCCACTGGAGCTATGGACCAGCCTCATTTTTAATATCATTCCGTAAAATGATCTGATAAAAGAGATGAATGGTGTGGATAAAACCATTACACCATGGTGGGCCCCACAGATCCCTACCCGGACGGATTACCGTCCGGGCGAGGGTATGCTCGTCTTCACATGACACGTACCTACAACAACTGTGTAGCTGGTGTGAGGTACACCAGACAATCCGCTTTCGTCCAGGATGGACGTGGATTGCGTCCTTCCCCCGCCCGAGTCTATCTCAGAATGGGCAGTTCTGTGGGCTGGCCTACTGTGATGTATCTATTTATCCAAGCCGTCCATCCTTTTTCTCAAATATTTTTGTTTTTCCTTCATCTGGGTTTGTATGACCTAATCAACAGATTGGATGTTAAATAAACAATATAGTGGGCCTTATGAGGATTTTAATGGTTGATATCCAACTAATATTGTTTTCCTATGGCGTGGTCAACCTTAGATTTATATCCCTCTCATTTTTTGTATAAAGCCCTAAAAGGATAAGGCTAAATGTATGAACAGAATGGATGATATGGTGTGGCCCAAGTAGCACTGACTACCAGTCATGGTGATGATGTCAATCCGTGAAGGTTGAGTAGCGAGTCTGGATACTCAACCACTAGCAATCCGTGCTCGTTTTTCTTTCCCAACGTAAGTTGCGCTAGAGAAAGGAGTCCAGATTCTTAAGACCTCACGTTACTCGACTTACGCATCACAATATATGTAGAGATGAATCATCTTATTGGGCCCACTGTGATGTATATATTTTATCCATGCCGTCAACTCATTTTAAGGAATGAACCAAAAAATGAGGCATATTAAAGGCTCATGTGGACCACACCATAGAAAACAGTGAAATTGAAAACCTTTTGGGGCATAATTTTTTTGGATATAACTCATTTTTTGGCCAATGATGTTAAATTAATTTCTAAATCTAATGGACGGATTGGATTCAACACATAAATCATGACAGGACATTTGGTAGTAAAGGAAGTGAATATGTAACAACCATGACCCATATCACATGAGAACCACGACTTGTATAACATGATAACTACAACCCATGACAATCACGACCCATTTAACATGACAACCATGACCCATATAACATGACAACCACGACCCATATAACATGATAACCACGACCCATATGACAATCACAACCCATATAACATGACAACCATGACCTATATAACTCCACAACCATGAACCATATAATATGATAACCACGACCCTTGCTATATGAAAATCATGATCCATTTGAAGGGTCGTGGTTCACATGTACAATGGATCGTGGTTTTCATCCACAAAGGGTCATGGTTGATATTTGACTCTACCCCTAAAATGACATAACAAAAAGGATGGGTGGCATGGATTATTCACATACATCAATGTGGGCCCATTTGGGTTGGATTTGCATGGGTCATAGTTACCATGATATATGGGTCGTAGTTGTCATGTTGCATGGTTCGTGGTTTGCAATATGTTCACTTCCTTTTCTACCAAACCATTAGTACCATAGCTTAAGGCCCACAATGGGATGCGCCGATCCATCCACCTTGTCAGCTACCCATATCTCATGATAACCACAACTAATATAACATTATAACCACGACCCATATATATAACAAAATAACTGCAACCCATATAACAGGACAACTGCGAACCATACATTTGTGAACCATACAACAGGACAACTGCGAGCCATACATTTGCGAACCATATAACAGGACAACTACGATCCATATAACATGACAACTACGACCCATACAACTGGGACCCATATAATAGGATCCAAGACTTAAGTGAGTATGATTAAATATTGGATATGGCTCATTTTTGGTCTATTATCCTAAAAAAATCTCGTCAAACAGATGGTTGGGGTAGATTTCTCAAAAACATCGCGTTGGGCCCCACCCAGGTTTCCAGCGCAGGAACTTCCTGTGAGAGGTTGAGTAGCGAGTCTGGATACTCAACCTGTAAGTAGCAATCCACGCTTGTAGATTGAGTAGTGAGTCTGGATACTCAACCTGTTCAGTAGCGTGCCCATTTTTCTTTCTTTCCTAATGTAAGTTGCGCGCGAGAGAGGAAATCGGATTGAGTACTCGGTTGGGCCCACCTTAAATGTATGTGGTCTATCCACGACATCCATCCATTTTTCCATCTAATTTAAGGGGTTGAGCCCAAAATTGAAGCATATCCAAAGATCAATTAGATTATACCACGACCTTAATCTGTAGCCTTTGATCCATTTACACTACCAAAAATGGATCGTGGTTGTTATGGGCAGTAGTTGTAATGTTATATGGGTCATGGTTGTTATGTTATATGGGTCGTAGTTATCATAGGTCATGATTGTCATGTTATATGGGTCGTGGTTGTAATGTGATAAGGGTTGTTTTTGTCATGGGTCGTGGTTGTCATGTTATATGGGTCGTGATTATCATGTTAAATGGGTCGTGGTTGTCACGGGTCGTAGTTATTATGTTATATGGGTTGTGGTTCTCATGTGATATGGGTCGCGGTTGTTACATGTTCACTTCCTTTACTACCAAATGAAAGGATAACCATTGGTACCATAGCCTAAGGCCCACAATGGGGTGATTTGATCCATCCACCTTGTCGGCCAACTCGTCATGGGCCAAAAAGTCCTGACTTGGGCAATGTCCACTTTTAACAAACATCACTATGAGCTTAGAAAGTTTCAAGTGTGGTGCCACTGTCACCATTATTTTCTATTATGTGGCCCACATGAGCACTGGATTAGGCTGATATTTGGGCCCTAGCCCTAAAATGACATGACAAAAAGTATGGGTGGCATGGATTATACACATACATCAATGTGGGCATTGATGTACAGTCAAATTCTCAAGTCATGGTTGTAATGCAGTATGAGTCGTAGTTGTAAGGTGGTAAGGGTAGTAGTTTTCATGGGTCGTGGTTGTCATGTTATATGGGTCGTGGTTGTCATGTTATATGGGTCTTGGTTGTCATGGGTCATAGTTGTCATGGATCATGGTTGTCATGGGTCATAGTTATCATGGATCGTAGTTGTCATGTTATATGGGTCATGGTTCTCTTGTTATATGAGTCATGGTTGTCATATTATATGGGTCGTGTTTGTCATGTTATATGGGTCATAGTTATATGGGTCGTGGTTGTAATGTGGCAAGGGTCGTAGTTATGAGTCGTGGTTGTTCTGTTATATGGGTCGTGGTTGTCATGGGTTGTAGTTGTCGTGAGTCGTAGTTATCATGTTATATGGGACGTGGTTCAATGTTATATGAGTCACGGTTTTTACATGTTACTTCCTTTACTACCAAATGAAAGGATAGCCTTAGTACAATAGCCTAAAGCCTACAATGGGGTGATCCGTTCCGTCCACCTTATCGGCCTGCTCGTCAAGGGTCCAAAAAGTTCTAAGTTAAGCAGTGTCCACTTCTAACAAACATCACGGTGGGCTTGGAAACAATAGCGAATTTTATTGTCACCATTATTTTCTATTATGTGACCCAAATTAGCTCTAGATAAAGCTAATATTTGGGCCCTAGTCCTAAAATGACATGATAAGAAGGATGGGTGGCATGGAATATACACATACATCAATGTGGACCACACGAGTTTGGTCCTCGCCCATGCATAAAAAAGCGTTCCGTATACATCACCGACTTGGGCCCACATCTGATCCATTGATGTTTTAATAGTCACCATTATTTTCTATTATGTGGGCCACACGAGCACTGGATCAAGCTGATATTTGGCCCCTAGCCCTAAAATGACATGGCAAGAATGATGGGTGACATGGATTATACACATACATCAATGTGGAGCCAAGTCAGGACTTTTTGGGCCCAAGACAAGCTAACCAACAAGGTGATGGATCGGATCACCCCATGTGGGCCATATATAATATGATAACCACGACCCATATAACAGGACAACTGTGACCCGAATAACATGACAACTATGACCGCGACCCATATAATCGGATAACTGCGACCCATATAACAGGACAACTATGATCCATACAACTGAGACCCATATAACAGGACAACTGCAACCCAAATAACAGGACAATTGCAACCGCGACCCATATAACAGGATAACCGCGACCCATATAACAGGACAACTTCGATCCATACAACTGAGACCCATATAACAGGAAAACTAAGACCCATATAACATGACAACTACAACCGCGACCCATATAACAGGATAACTGTGACCCATATAACAAGGCAACTACGATCATACAACTGAGACCCATATAACAGGAAAACTAAGACCCATATAATAGGACAACTGCGACCGCAACCCATATAACAGGATAACTGCGACCCATATAACAGGACAACTACGATCCATACAACTGAGACCCATATAATAGAAAAACTAAGACCCATATAACAGGACAACTGGGACCGCGACCCATATAATAGGATAACTACGATCCATATAACAGGACAACTGCAATCCATACAACTAAGACCCATATAATAGGATAACTAAGACCTATATAACATGACAACTACGATCCATACAACTTCGGCCCATTTGGTTCGTAGTTGCCATGTTATATAGGTCGTGGTTGTCATGTTGTATGGATCATGGTTTTTAACGTGTTCAATTCCTTTTCTACTAAAACATTAGTACCATAGCTTAAGGCCCACAAAGGGGTGATCCGATCCATCCACCTTATCGGCCAGCTCGGCGTGGCCCCAAAAAGTCCTAACTTGGGCAATGTCCACTTCTAATAAACATCACAGTGAGCCTGGAAACTTTCAATAGTCACCAATATTTTCTATTTTGTGGGCCATAAAAGCACTGGATCAGGCTGATATTTGGGCCCTAGCCCTAAAATGACACGACAAAAAGGATGTGCAAAATGGATTATACACATACATCAGTGTGGGCCCATTTGGGTCGTGGTTTGCATGGGTCGTAGTTGCCATGTTATGTGGGTTGTGGTTGTCATGTTATATGGATCGTGGTTTTGAACGTGTTCAAGTCCTTTTCTACCAAACCATTGGTACCATAGCTTAAGGCTCACAGTGGGGTGATCCATTCCGTCCACCTTGTCGGCCTGCTCCGCTTGGGCCTAAAAAAGTCATGACTTGGGCAGTGTCCACTTCTAACAAACATCACAGTGAGCCTGAAAAGTTTCAATAGTGGGTTCCATTGTCACTATTATTTTCTATTACGTGACCCACACAAGCTCTGGATCAGGCTAATATCTGGGCCCTAGCCCTAAAATGACATGACAAAAAGGATGGGCGGCATGGATTATACACATACATCAATATGGACCCCACGAGCTTGGTCCTTGCCCACACACAAAAAAGGGTTCCGTACACATCACTTTTTTGGTATTAAATACAACGTAACTTCTTCTTTCTTGAAAAGCCGTACAACTACTGAAACAAGGACAAGGGCATTTTGGTCCAAGTAATTTTCGGAAGCATGTCAGACGGCCCTTCTGGGAATATATGGAGTGTTGTAGAGTTCAAGGTAATTTTCAATTTCCCTTATTTATTTATAGCTTATTTAGAAAGGAATTGGAAAATCAAACAGCAATTACTCTTAACCATTTTTCTCTAAATCAGTCCAATGGGTTGGTTGAAGGTCTTGTTCCTCCTATCCGTCTTCCGCTTCCTAACCATTGTATCTTCCAACTCCAATGAATTTTCACCAAATTACAATTGCCCAACAACTAGGTGCTCACACCATGGCCCTGACATCCAATTCCCTTTCCGAAAACAAGGCTTCAACCAGTAAGCTGGATGGTGCAGCTACCCGGGCTTTGAGATGCAAGGGCAACTAGATGTCCTACACCTTCCATCTACAGGAGAAGTTGAAGTGAGACTTACCGACTACACCTCTTAGAGACTAAGCATCGATGCCTCCAACGGTTGCCTTGAGGGACTACTCTTCCACCATCTCAATCTCTCCTCTTCTCCTTTCAACTACACTGAGGAAATGAACAACGGGACATTTGTCAACTATTCGGTGGGTGTTGATTTCCTATATCGTGAAAAAATTGCTTGCATGAGCAACTGGGAACATGATGTTTTCCTTTTATCTTCTCATATGGAGGTGGAAAGATTGCCCTTGACTTTCCAGCCCACGAAGACAGTTGAAGTTCCATATGTTGTTAAAAAGGATGTCTTAAATCTGAAAAGTTTGACTAGTCGAAGCAAGTTTGACTCAAAGTCCAGCAATAATGTTTCTGAAAATTTTGAGGTCTTCGACCAGTCGAGGGACAAGCTCGACTAGTTGAAGGGGTCCTTCGACCAGTCGAAGTCCAGGCTCAACCAGTCGAAGGTTACGCAGATGGTGCGTAGATTTTATGTGGACTGCATAAATTTGAGGTTGTTTCAGAGAGGTGAGTAATTTAAGTTTCCTAAACGATAAATAGGAGTCCCTAAGGCCATTTTAGGAGATGCTAAGGCTTTTTAAAAGTATTTTAAGGGTTTCTAGAAAGGGGTTTTAGGGTTTCAATCGATGTAACAAGGGTAAGATTTGAGGTTGTTTGATTCGGGTAAGTCCTCTCTCTTTGTAATTTATGATTTCATAGTGGATTTCTATCGCTTTGTGCAGTGGTTTTTCCCACAAGGGTTTTCCACATTAAATCTTTGTATTCTCTTGTGTTTGCTTAGTGCCATTGGATTGCTATCCTATATCTAAATATGTGTGATTCCACAACACAAATTCCAACCAGTGGTATCAGAGAAATCGTTGGGGCACATATTTGAATATGAGGGATTAACATCAATGGGAAGCACTAGGTACGATACTGAAAAGTACTAAGGGAAAAATAACTTTGAGTTATGGAAGATCAAGATGATTAGTTCTTTAATCAAGCAAGGCGAAGATGGTGCTCTCGAGGAGCGAAAGTCTATTAGGACTGATGATGATTGGAATACTCTTGATAAGAAGGCCTTATCATCGATCCGTTTATGTCTCACGGATGGGGTTCTCTATAATGTCATGAGGGAGAAAACTGTGGCTAAGTTATGGGCGAAGTTAGAGGATGTCTATGCGAAAAAATCCTTTGAAAATCGCCTACACTTGAAGCGTCAGTGGTATAACTTCAAAATGGCAGAGGGTGGAGATTTGGAGGCTCACATCAGCAACTTTAATAAATTGTTTTGTAAATTATTGGATATGGAGGAAGTGATGAAAGATGAGGAATAAGCATATATGTTGTTGAATTCTCTTCCGGCATCGTATGAGTCATTCAAGGATATGAATAAAACCCTGAGTGTCAACATCGTTATCTCAACCCTTTAAGGGAAGGTCATGAGAAAGCTTAACAACGAGATGGGGACATCTTCTGATGCACTATTTACAAGGGGCAAGAATTCGAAACAAGGTATATAATCTTCAAATTTTATATCCAAATCCAAGGGTAAGGGCAAAAGTAGGTTAAAGTGCTAGAATTATGGGATGGAAGGACATATGAAGAATGATTGTACAAATCCTAAATCTAAGAGAGAAGAATCTGAGGCTTCATACAGCGAGGCCAATGCTATCACGTCAGATGGATCGAGTGGATGTGATGGTGATATTTTTGTCTGTGTCTACGATCAAACAGCCATATGATGATCGTAGGGGCAAGTGGATTCTAGACACATGGGCATCCTTTCACATGACTCATCATCTGAGTTGTTTCACAAGTTACAGGGAATGCGATGGTGGACAAGTGTTTATGGGCAATGACATTGCTTGCAATGTTGTGGTTGTCGGTACAGTGCGCATCAAGACGTTTAATGGGGTGGAGCATACCTTGACTGATGTTAAGCACGTTCCTGATTTGAAGAAGAATTTGATTTCTCTTGGTGTACTTAAGGCAATGGGTTGCAAGTTCACGGATTTGATGCTGCTCTTAAAGTATCTAAGGGAGCACAGGTAATCATGAAAGTGCAACAACTCGGTAATCTTTATAGGTTGATCGGGAGCACTTCAACAGGTGGAGCTGCAGTGGCTGTAGCGGATTCTACCTCTGAACGTGTGTGACATGCTGGGCATGGCCACATGAGCAGGCAGGGCATGAAGATTGAGATGCATGGACAAAGATAATAGACAGGTGGAGTAGCCACCTGTGAGAAGAATCACACCACATAATCACATGATAACGACGAGGTACATGGACGACTCCAATATCACATATGTTCTCATTACAGATGAGAGAGATCCATCTACTATTCAAGTGGCTCTTGGTGAGTCTGGTGCTGAGAAGTGGAAGGTGATTATGGACGATGTGATGGACTCATTGTACCAGATTGTCTCATGGGAGTTGGTGGAGCTTCCGATGGGCCGGAAAGCGGTTGGATACAGGTGAATCTTCAAGGGGATACAACATAGATATAGAGAGAGGTTTGTAGTAAATGGTCATGCTTAAAGAGAAGAGATCAACTTCTCATAGATATTCGCGACAATGGTATAGCAGGTGTCTATAAGAATCATATTAGTGCTGGTTGGCCTATGTGATCTTGAGATAGAAAGGATGGATATGGAGTCTGAGCTTTTGCAAGGGAAATTGAAAGAGCAGATCTACATGAAGCAACTAGAGTGATTTGAAGTTTAAAGGGGGCTGAGAAAAAGTTTGCAGGAAGTCGTTGCATGACTTGTCACCTAGGCAGTGGTATAAAATTTGATTCCTTCATGGTGAGTCAGGAATTGTATGTTGATGACATGTAGATCGTCAATCATGACTTGTCTGAAATCAATGCACTAAAGACTCAGTTAAGTGGGACATTCAGGATGAAGGATCGGGGGGCTGCAAAGAAGGTTCTCGTCATTGATATACATAGAGACTGGAGGAGTAGGCTTTGGTTATCTCAGACAGAATACCTTGGGTAGGTATTAATCAAGTATGTGATAGACCAGGCAAAGCAGGTGAGCGGTCCCTACGCGTCTCTCCTTAAGTTTTCCTCATGACATGTCCCAAAACAGATAAGGAAAAGCAGGATATATCTCATGAGCCTTATTAGAATGTGGCTGGCAGTACATGCTATGGCCTGTATTAGACCGGTTATTTCATAAGGTATTGGTGTTGTGAGCATATACCTTGGCAAGTAATATTGGGTAGCGGTGAGATGGTACGAAGGACTACATCTTATCTTTGGAGAAGATAGGAACAAAGTTAGAAGAGTATGTGGATTTAGATTACGCAGGCAGCGTGGATTCCATGAAGTCGACTTCATGTTACTCATTCGTACTAGCGGGTAGAGCAATTAGTTGGATGTCTATGTTATCTGACAGGTGCTTGAGGAAGGAGGCGTAACACTGGAGAAGATTCACACCAGCGTGAATCCGGAAGATATGATCACCATAGTCGTTCCTACAAAGAAGTTCAAGTTCTGTGCAACTTCTCTAGGCTTGGCGATGGCATCAAAAGGAGGACAGAGTATGCACGAGAAGTTATGATATGGTGCAGAGATAAGAGAAGAGATCAAAATGCTACACGTTTGAAAATTGAAGACATGGTGGAGATTGTTGTTAAAAAGGATGTCTTAAATCTGAAAAGTTCTGGAAAAAGTTCGGCTAGTCAAAGCAAGTTCGACTCGAAGTCCAACAACAATGTTTCTAAAATTTCCGAGGTCTTCAACCAGTCGAGAGATAGGCTCGACCAGTTTGAAGGTTACACAGATGGTGTGCGGATTCTACATGGACTACGTAAATTTGAGGTGGTTTCAGAGAGGTGCGTAAGTGGAGTTTTCTAAATTATAAATAGGAGTTCCTAGGGCCATTCGAGGAGATGCTAAGGCTTTCTAAAGGTATTTTAAGGGTTTCTAGAAGGTGTTCTAGGGTTTCAAAGGGTGTAACAAGGGTGAGATTCGAGGTTGTTCGATTTGGGTAAGTCCTCTCTCTTTGTAATTTATGCTTTCATAGTGAATTTTTGTTGCTTTGTGCCATGGTTTTTTCTCACAAGGGTTTTCCACGTTAAATCTTTGTATTCTCTTGTGTTTACTTGGTGTCATTGGATTGCTATCCTAGATCCAAATCTGTGTGATTCCGCAACACAAATCCCAACACCATATGGTATGGATATGGATATGGTAATGGTCTTCCTCATCCTCTTTAGCTGAAGTGGGACATGCCCGGATGCATTGGCTGTGATGAAGCCAAAGGAGGGGTTTAAAGACAAGACTCAATCTAATGAGATTACATGTTACTATAATAAGTGCAATGAAGGTATTTTAATGAAAGATAACTGCTCCACTATTCTTAGAGAACCAAAAGTTGTAGTTACATAGCTTCACCTGGAAGCTCCAATTGTTCAATCTCAGCTCTCCATTATTTTCCAAACACATTTCCTGACCTTCCATGAAAAAAATACACTGATCGTATCACCTAATCCATCCTCAATTCAGCATTATTTTCTATACCCATATTTTTTCTAAATTAACCATGGGTGGGAAATGTGTTAGACCTGATGAACAGTCCAAATCGATGGATTGGGCGGTCTATATGTCCTAATGCAACTATGAACACTGAAGCTTATAATTCTCTGATAGCTCTGGAGCTTTTCTCTTGATAACAACTCCCATTTCTCTTCCTTCCATAATAATAATAATAATAGAAAAATATAAATATTCTGCTTATATGTGCCCATGTTTTCTTGTTATGATTAGACTTTTCAGCCAAATTTTCATCATCATAAATCTATTCTTTCTTTTGTATCCTATTGAAGATGCACACCTGTTGTCCATATCATAATGACTAATCCCATCTTGGCAATTTCTTAGTGCAATTTTCTTATTTGATTTTTTATTAATTATTATTATTATTTTTATTATTAGGGGGGGGGGGGGGGGGGGGGGCATATTATTGAGAAAATCTCACCAAAAATAAAAATTTTAAAAGATATTTATTGTAAATTAATAAAATTATTAATTTACAATATATATGCAGGGAATGAATTTTGCATGAAAATAATGATATTCTCTACATAGAATCACAAAAAAGAAATAATTACTGATGAGTTTAAAAAGAGTTCATTGTACTAACATGATAATATTGTCCTTTTTTCTATTTTTAATTAGTTTGTTTGTTTGGGGGTTTGTCACTTGGGTACAGAAACATGGAGAGTCCATTGATATATTGATGAGGCCCCACTCATCATGGGCCATCCAGCGAAAATGAAACTTAGTTGAATTTGGTGATCATAAAAGTCCAATAGATGTCTCGGGAAATGGATGGTTACAAGAGATCAACAACATTTTTCACATGGCTAGGATCACTTAAGCTGGATTTTGACTTCTCAGTGGGGAAAGTAATAGTTACCAGAGAAATCCTCAAAGTAATTATGAAGGATGGTTATAAAGAACTGTCCAGATCTCAAATAATGCATCGATGAGGAGAGTCTGATCAATGGGATGTTTGCCATGTAGGCCTACTAGATGAACTCTCTAGATAACCATGTAGTTTGTTACTGTGGAAAATTGATCCAAACCATCCAATCAATTGGCCATGCCCCAAGATCAAATCAATAGGATGATCTTAAACATAAAATTTAAGCATATAGTTGTAAACAACGGTCTTAGTATATGACCGTCCACTTCACGAAATGGAAGGTAGTGCAAAGTAGCTAGTTGATCAAACCTCTGTCTCCAGTGGGTCCAATTCTTTAGGGTGCATCACTCTTGTTTAGTCTTGCTCCAAAAAATCAGGCTGGCACTTAGTCAGCCTCTACATAAATTATACATAAAATCCTCTAAACTCAGCTAGTATGGCCCACCTAAGTTGGAAAATACAGTGATGATGAGGCACATCAGATGAACGAAAAAACATGTAATTATAGGTAAAACCACTGCTTCCTTCTTTTCACGTGGACTACATGAACAAGAATATATATATATATATATATATACACTGCATATATGGACTGAAGGAGTATATATTCACTACACCAAAATCGTTGTTTTGTGACGGACCAAATCCATCGTAAAAGCTTGGTCCGTCGCTGTTTATTGGGTCATTTTTGGTTTTACGACGAATTTTATCCGTCATTTAATCTGCGACAGATAAAATCCATTGTAAAAAATAAAAAATCCATCGGTAATATTCAAAAAATTAGTCGTCGCTAAAAACATTAGCGACGGATAAGGTTCGTCGCTAATATGAGTAAGCGACGGACTTCAAATTCGTCGTTGATTTTCAATGTTCAGAAATTAGCGGCGGATTTGCCCCGTCGCTAAAATATTGATAATTTAGTATTATTATTATTTGTTAATCTTACACCTGCTAGTCATTCAAAAAATAATTCACACTATTGTTTGATAAGAATCTTATTCACAAAATTGGTAACAACTCAATTCAATAAAGAGGAAATGACCGAAGTGGGGCTAACCTAAACTGCAACTTATACTACCTCATTGACAATAATATGTTTGATCATGCTTCTTGTACTTGAATATTAGCCATTAAAACTTTACTTTTTAATGCTCCATATCCATCTCCATGCACAAGCATCTCTTTAGAGTGTTTCTTCAGCCTGCAACATTAGAATCTAAATTCAAATGATTATCTAAGATGATTCAGCCCTGCATGGTAGCCATGGTATGATTGGCACCATTTTCCATCAAAACCTTAAAGATGTATGAAAGGTGTGTGGGCATTAAGCAAGTTCGTGTGGCACAATCCAAACCATTCATATAAATCCCATGGGACTCTAAATCCCACGTTATAGTTGTAATATT
Organism: Magnolia changhungtana; assembly: GCA_030180095.1. NCBI lineage: Eukaryota > Viridiplantae > Streptophyta > Magnoliopsida > Magnoliales > Magnoliaceae > Magnolia > Magnolia changhungtana. The sequence continues at coordinate 50,388 of JASAUF010000393.1, read as the reverse complement.
CTCACTACCAGGGCAATTCATAGCTATCTTTGTGAGAGTAGCATGATCAGAATCCTTGTATAGCCATCTTTATGAGGTTAACATGATTGGGATCTTTGGATTTTTAGGTCTGGTTACCATTGGTCATGCAATTAAATATAATGCATTCCAACTGGCATTTATGAAGGAAAGCCATTTAACTTACACAAATTGTGAAAATTTCTACACCAACAAAAGTCAATGTAAATATTGTGAAAATGAACTAATCTATTTTCTATTTACCACATGCTCTGTCCTACAAAGTCCGATCCCTTGTCAGCATTTTCCATAACCTATCAGGACAACCCAATTCATGTAAGATCTGGAGGAACAATACATTTCTCTCTACGAGTATAGGATACAAAACATCAAGTCATCATCTTACCTTGTCTGTATGATTTACATGGATCTCTTAACATCTAGAAACACAATATTTTTCCCAGCCACGTGCGATCACGTTGCAATGACTGTCTTTATATGCAGACGTGTCCTCAAACTATTTAACACAGTTGCCTAAATTGCCAAATCTATACCTTTTCTTTATCATCTCAAAATTACATCCTCCCAAAACAGATGCTCACTGATCAAGTTGAACTGTTTTAAGGAACTATTAAGATGTTATCACCTAAAAAATTGGAATACGAAGTCTAAGAAAGTGTATAAAGTGGTTAGGATTGTTCAACCAATTTGATCTTGGTCTTGTAACTTAGAATAGTGGGCTGCACAATTAGTTGGTTTTTTTTGACCTACATATGACACATACAATTTCTGAGTGCATCTGTATCAGCTTTTCTTTTTTTCCTTTTTCTTTTTTTTTTTTTTTTTTTTTTTTTTGATTTTTTATCGGCAGAATCATGTGATATAGAAGAAGAAACTAACCTGTGTTCCCTTCTCAAATGAATTGCAAAAGATGAGACTCTAAACCGAATCTTCACACAGGGCTGCATAAAGACAGAGAACACAAACCATTAGCAAAAAATCTAAATATCTCTTTCTTTTCGGCAAAACTTATGTACTACCTAAAAAATTTTAATGATTTTCTTTTACTTGTCAATATTGCTTTTACAAACTGATATTTGGTCTACCGATAAACACTAAATAGTTTTGGAAGTGCAAAACCCTATCCTGGCTACATATAGTCGCAAAAAGTACAATTTTGAAATCTAAATATGATGGTTACATTTCATGTTGTTCAAATTGTCTATGTTAACATTCCAGCTTCTATAGATTTCAGTTACTCCCATCTTTTATGTAGTTGGTATCTAGGATTGTTTATTTAAGGTAGGAAATTCAAATATCTTCTCTAAAAAATTATACGAGCAAAATAGTGAATCTGGATGCTGATTTCTTTAGTTGATGAAATCAGGAAGTATAAATATGTAAAACAGAGTTTGAAGGTGAAACTCAGAACTCTTCTTTCACTTGAAAGTTATGTAGTCGGACATGGCTATGCATAGCCAGTGCACTCCCACATTGACCAAAACCAACATTAGTATATATATATCTATAAAATAAATAATAATAAAAAAAGACGACAAAATAGGTGCAACTGGCACACTCATTGTTGCTCAAACACAAAACACAAGTGATGCAAAGTTGCTCAAATGGAATTTTGAATAAGGGAGATTTTTAAATCAATAGTAAAAGAATGAAAAATTGTCATGACATATGAAACATCCTCCATTCAGATTTTCTTGAAGTGAAATACAGCTTTAGACATAGTTTGAAGTGTTAGGCTTTAAGTATAAATAAATAGCAAGATGATTAACTAGAGAATGGTAATATCAAGTCCCACCTCATATGTGCACATTTAGCAAGGAATTGAGCATACATTATGAATATGTGCTATATAACTGATTGAGAGTATGCATGTTCTAAAAAAGACTAAGGTGGCTTTTGGATATAGTGACTGATTGTGGTCAGCAAGGATAGTTAATATGGTTGGTGCTAGAGGCAACACAAAAAATGGAAGTTGAATGAAGAAGGCTTCTATTTTCCCCCTTCAGCACCACATCAATCACATGGTAAGAACATGCAGGTGTCTTTTCATGCCTAAGTTTTATGTAAGTACAAACGACAAGATAAAAGAAAAATCTGTCTATGCCTAATTGAATTGAAGTACTATTTTGGCAAGAGGCAAAGTGGAACTCGAAAAGCAGTACCAATAAAATAAAATAAAATAAAATAAAAACTGGAATATCTATGTAAAAGTCGAAAAGTTTTTTATTTGGCAACCAAACCACACCTTTGGTATAAACACCAGGAAAGGCACCCAAGCCCCAACCCCAATTTTTGGGTTTTGAAAAAAGAATCCATATTCCTTTTTTTGCTTGATTAAATATCAACAAAAATGGTGCCAAACTGTTTGAGTAGACCCAAGTCCATACATGTATGTCCAACTGGTAAATTATTTTCCGAAATAGATTTCCTCGTATCAAAGTAAAGAAACAAATAACCTGCAACTTTTGGGGAAGGAACATATAAGGCCTTCTCCTCCTGGGTGCACAACCATCCTATAAGGTACATCACCACCAGTTCCAAGCTTATTCACCTGAAAAAGATAAACATACACTCAATACAAATAAAGATAGCCATTTGTAATGAGGACAAACAATCAAAGTAGACAAACTATTGTACAGCTGCAAACACTACCCAAAGCCTTCCCAAAGCTACTCAAGCAGGGCACATGTTCCACAATGGCACATTGTAGAAGATACTAGTTGTTCGTTAAGGTGGCACTGGCACACCATGCATGTACATTGTACAATTGCACATAATCTAAGTAATGGACCTTTGGAACCAAGAGTTTTAAGGACTGTGGTATAGGCTATAGATATGAAACCTTGGTTGGGACATGTGGCTGCATGTGGGGTTAGTAGCTCCTTGTTGTTTCATGCTTCTTATCGAACTTATGAATATAGTAATATTTTCAGGTATTGGAAAATCTACTCGAGAACTCCATCCCTTACCTGAAATACAGCTATAAAAAATACAGAGTTGTTTGGTGAGCTTCTAGACCCTCCATCTTGCCGTTGCTCCTTATTTTACAAATGCTCAATATTTTACATCTGCACATTTTGTAATTAATTTATCTCCCTTTTACCAGTGTATGAGATCTAATGCATGTCTCATGTTAAAAAGCAAGAGAAAGCATGAGAAAGGGTCTTCAGAAGGAAAGGCAGTCTAGCTGGCTTATAGAGTAGAGGAGTATATGAAACCATCTTATAGTGCAAGCACTGGGGAGGAATTAGAAGATGGTTTATTTGATGGTAACGGTCTCAGTAACCACCAATTTCCATGGCAAAATCAAATTTACATTTTTCATTTTCTGTGAATTGAAAATATGAAAATTTATTGCATTTTCTGGAGTTGGCCTTGCAATTTGGAATGATCATGATGTTTGCATATGCATTTCCTCTTGATTTTGCTTTTACTGTTTTGGTAATGTCGGAATAATGTCATGTTTCTCATTCTAGTTGGATTTTTTATAGACCTGTAGGTGTTGTCAAATGGTAATCTGTATCCTGTGTTATCCTGTGTGCAGAATAACATTACGGAGATTAGAACAGATGCACTTAAGCTGCTGGTTATGTTACGGAGGCCTATTCCTCGTGTTGCCGCAATAATTGGTGCCTGGCTGAACATATTCCAACTCAGTCTGTATTTGGGTCAAGTAAACAGGATTATCGCTTGTCTCCTCGGTACATTGTGCAGGAATGTGTATGCAGAAGGCTACTTCGTTGCATGATATGATTGGGAATTTGGGATAGGATAATGCTAAGTATATGCAATACACTTTTATAAATGATATTTTAATTTATGTATGTTATCATGAGATCCCACGTGCATAACATTATATTATATTATCACATATTATTGTATGCATGCAGTTGCATAAATCAAACTATAAATTTCTATGCTCTAATATAAATTTAAATTACAACATAGAACTATAATTTCGGATCACTGAAAATAGTTACCTGGATTGCAAATGACCCATAATTTGGGTCACACAATTCGGAAGAGCTGAAGAGGGAATTGTGATTTAGGTAACATTGGTTTCCCTTGTAGCCTAAAAAAATGACTAAGTACAGTTTAGCGCTAGAAATTTAAATTGAGAACATGTTAGATTCAATTCAATAATCGAAAAGCAGTCCTAGTACTTTTTGAGGACTCAAAGATCACAAGCACTTCCTGAGCTCTTACATTTTCAGGAAGTGGAACTTTAACAAGCTTCCAAAGCAAGCTCACTTGACCAATGAAATGGACAACTTAACAATTACACAAAAACAAAAATCATAATGTACATCCTCAGAAGGTTAATAATGCTGAGATTGACTCCTTAGTCTTAATGGGTTAATAATGCAGAAGAATCAATTATTCCATGAAATCCTAAGATGACCCCAAGCTATTGATGTAATTCAAACTAGAGTACCGGAGAAAGACGTCCAACATCCAAAGCATACAGAGTGGTCGCTGCTACTGGCCTGCATTAAACCCAATGATTCATCATACACATCACCTTGACAAAAAAGTGTAGCAATCAGGTAACTTTGATATTGTATGGTGAGATGGAAATGAGAAAGTAAGGGAAACAGTTTCTAACTTGGTAAGCCAATACACCCCTAGGGAATGTTTGAACCGAGAATGTACAGCGCCTGGATAAACCAAATGCGTAAGACCTGAAAGATGTTAAAATTGTCTATTTAGCAATATTAAGGCCCATCAAACAACATCAAGAAAGCAAGATCTACATGTTGAAAGTTAGGACATTATTCGGTGAATGGCTTCTCACCGTCCATCTAGGAGCTACCACAACTTCCTTGATTCACCAACTGCTGACAGAAGAATCACTTCAGTATCATTCAACAAGTTCACCTTTTTCTTCAAGATTCTTTGCACGCTTCAACCATCCACAAAAGAGAAAAGATGCTTCAAAACATTAAAAGTAACTAACGACAACTAGAAACACCTAACCTCAAGTAAGGATACTGAACGACACAAACACACCCAACAATAGAAATCACTACTTAAAGAAACCACATAATCATGTGGCAAATGCCACAGATGCAGATAAATGCCAAAGAACCACCAGCTAAAAATCAGTAGATAATCAATGCTAATCTCTTCAAGAAAGAGCAAACCTTAGCTCAGTTTTTCAAGAAATCCTAGATGGGTTTGCAATTTTCCTCAAAACCAAGATAAAATCAATAGAGAACAGAGCTAATCCCCTCTTAAAACAGCCAATTTCTGCAAGAATTGGCAAGAAATCAAAGCATTAACACCCAACCCTTGTTGAAATCCCTCAAGAATACCAGAAAACCCCAAATGCGTTTTCAATTCCCTCAAAACCCAGGTAAAATCAACAGAAAAATAAGCTAATCCCCTCCCCAAATAGCTTTTATATTTATGAAAACACCATTACAATAATCGCCAATATTTTCCTCAACGTTCGGAATGGAGATCTTCAGCCAGCTCGGCGGAGTCCGCTTATACGAGAAGGGCCGATAAAGAAATACCTTTTCCATGACCGTGCATTCGACCGATGGCTGCTGCATTTAGATGGAGTGCGGCTCTCTCTCTCTCTCTCCCTCTCTCTGATGCTTACCTTCTTCTCAGCCGTGAAAGATGTAGGCCTCCCCAAACATCTAATCTCTGAACTAGCTGACTAGTTTCTAACAAACCAAAGCAACACGGCTTGCACTCGACAAAATTCTACAGAAACGCCAGGAGAATAAAAACCCCCAAAACTAATTTCCAATTTCCTAAGAACCCAAACAAAAATCACCAGACAACCCAATATAACCCCTTCCCCAAACCACCACCAACAACGCCCAACTGGGAGGGAGTGCGAGAGAGAGAGAGAGAGAGGTGTGGATTTTGGGGGGTAGAGAGGGTGTGCGATTTTAGGGATTTTCAGATTTTGGGGGGTAGAAAGGGTGCACGATTTTAGGGATTTTCAGATTTTGGGGAGAGATGGAGGGACTCGGTTAGCTAGGGAAATGGATTGGCTACTCCCCCTGACACCAGCCAATGGCCGGCAGTCGGTGGTTTGTGGGCCCCACCATGATGTATTTGTTTTATCCATTCCATCCACATATTTTTATAAATCATTTTACAGTATGAGTAAAAAAATGAGGTATAGCCAAATATCAAGTGGACCACATTATAGGAAATAGTGTTGAATGAGGGTCGACCATTAAAAACATTTTCGGGGCCATAAAAGTTTTGGATCGAGCTGTTCTTTTTTTTTTTTTTATTCATCTGGGCCTGTATGACCTAATCAATAGACTGGATGTCAAATAAACAGTCTAATGGGCCTTAGGAGGATTTTAATGGTGGATATCCAATCAATATTGTTTTCATGTGTTATTGTCCACATGAGATTTATATCCATCTCATGTTTGGGATCAAGTCATAAATTGATATGTAAAAATGGATGAACGGAATGGATGAAACACATACATGATGGTGGGCCCACAGAGCACTGACCACCAGCCACGGAGCTGGTGGTAGGGGGAGTAGCCAATCCATTTCCGTTAGCTACAGAGGACGGAAGTGGCCTGCGTCCTACCCTTGCCCAAACCATGATCGGTTCAGCAGGGATCTGTGGGGCCCACCATCATGTAATTACTTTATCCTCATTGTTAATCCATTTTATTACATCTATATACAATAGTATGCAAAAATTGAGGTAGTTCCACGGCTCCAGTAAGCCACACTAAAGGAAGCATTAGTGATAATGATGCACACAGTTGAAACCTTTGGAAGGGCCACCATGATGTTTTTTTTTTTTTACCATCCAACCTATTCATAATGTCATGTAGACCTGGATGAAGTGAAAACACAAATATCAACTTGATCGAAAACTTCTGCAGGTCTCAACAAGTTTTTAATGGTGAGCATTCAATCCCCACTTTGTGGTCAACTTAAGCATTAGTTCCAACTAATTTTTGGGTTCAAGCCCTAACATGATCTATAAATATGGATGGACGATGTGGATAAAAATCTTACATCAATATGGGCCCCACATAGCCCTATCTAGATGAATTGGGTGGGGTAGGACGTAATCCGCTTCCATAACAACTGGGCTCGTGCCAGAAGTGGATTGGCTGGTGTACCTCACACCACCTATCTAGCTATTGTATTGACGTCAAAAAGTTCTGAGGGTCTGATCATGATATGTCTTATATCCAAACCATCCATCCATTTGTCGAGCTCGTATTAAGGCTTGAGATGAAAAGTAAGATAGATCTAACTATCAAGTGGACCACACTACAAAAAGCAGTGGGGGATTGGACGTCTACCATTGATAACCTTTTAGGGCCACAGAAGTTTTAGATCAATATAAAATTTGGATCAAGCTGATCTTTGTTTTTTCCCTTCATTAGTGCCTATATGATATAATCAACAGATTGGATGTCAAATAAACAGTCTAATGGGCCTTAGGAGGATTTTAATGGTGGATATCCAATCAATATTGTTTTCCTATGATTTGGTCCACTTTAGATTTATATCCCTATCATTTTTTTAGATCAAGCCCTAAAATGATCTGTAATAATGGATGAAATACATACATCATGGTGGGGCCATAGAGCGCCGAACACCAGCCACCGGGTTGGTGGCAGGAGTAGCTAATCCGTTCCTCATCCCTGCTGGTATTTATGGGGCGGTCCATTTAATCTTTCGATATGATTCATTTTTTGGATAATTCTCTAAAATGATCTCAAAAAATGAATGAACGGTGTGGGTTGATCCCAAATTTTCGGTAAATCCACAACTCAAGTGGACCATGCCACACAAAATAGTGTGGAATAATGATTTCCACCGTTGCTACCTTCTTTGGGCCCACAGTAATGTTTATTTTCCATCCAACCTGTTCATAATATCAAAAGGATATGAATGAAGAGAAAACACAAACATCAGCTTGATCCAAAACTTCTATGGCCTCCAAGAAATTTTCAATGGTAGAGGTTCAATCACACTATTTCCTGTGGTGTGGTCCACTTGAGCTTTGGGTATGCTTCCTTTTTGTTCTTTAGACCTCAAATTATTTGTTAACATGGATGAACGGAGTGGATAAAATAAATAAATAACGGTGGACTCCACAGAGTTTACTCAGTATGCTAAGGGTAATTAGTAACTCACCTAAATGGAGTGGAGAAGGGTTTCCTTAAAACATTCATAATCATATATTAGGCTTGTCTAAATGTGATTCACATATCCAACCCACTCATTATGTGTGTCCCACTTGGATGAGGGGTCAGACCAAGTTTCAACCGCATCCAAAACTCATGTGGGCCCCACCAAGTGCTTTTATATTTTTAGGATGTCTTCACATGGTTTTAGATGGTATGGCCCACCTGAATTTCATATATGGATGATTTGTGAGATATCTCATAACCTAAAGGGGACACATCAAATGCACGGTGTTGATGTTCGACACACATTATGTTGGGGCCCACAAAACTTACTAACATTAATACTTGGGTTCTCGCGAGGTCAATAAGTTGGGTCACAATTTTGATCAAATTATTTGACTTATTTTATATGTTTGGTCCATTCACTTTATTTTACTGATCAATATCTTCAATTTGATTACTTACTCGCCTCGATGAGGCTACATTTTTTTTCACAGATAAATTTCAATTTTCATTTAAAAATAATATTTTTTTTTTTCAAAATGTATATTTTTTACGCTTAATTTTTCTTTGAAAACTTTTAACAAAATATCATTTTTATTATAAAATATTTATATATAAAAATAAATAACAAATTCTGAATTTTTATTTTCAAAATTTCAAAAGTTTTCTTAAATTTTAATTTTTTTTCTCAAAAATTCCAAAATGCCGATTTTTTTCTTCAAAAGCATCATTTTGCTTTCAAGTTTTCAATTTTCTTTTTTAAAATGATATATATATATATATTTTTTCAAAATCTCAATGTTTTTATAAATAACTTTTTCTTTTAATTTCAAAATTTTAACATTTTCAATTATTTTTAAAATCATGAATTTTTTCAACTTCTTTATTTTTCGTTTCAAAATGTTTGTTTTTTTTTGTTAAAGTACCGATTCTTTAATATTGTTTAATTTTAAAATTTTCAATTCTTTCTAACTTCTCCATTTTTTTAAAAAAGCTTTTTTTTTATACTTGTCAATTTTTTTTTTTGAATTTCTCAATTTTATTTTATTTTTCAAAAAAACAAACTCTCATTTTCTTTTTCAAAATATTTTCATTTTTCAACATCGTCAAAATTTTCATATTTTTTAAAATCTTTTTAATTTTCTTTTTCAGGATATTATTTTTTTCTGGAAATCAAATTCTTTTTTTTTTTTCAAAATTATCAACTTTATTCAATATTATTTTTTTTCCCACAAAATAGATTTTTATTAAATCACGATTTTTATTTTTTCAAAATCTTTTTTTTTTTTCTTAAAAATTGTTTAATTTTATAACTTCTCAATGTTTTTCTTTCATGTCATATTACAAATCATTTAAATATTAGTTTTAAAATTTTAAAAATTAATAATTTCCACTCATTTGACATAAAAACAATTTTTATTTATTTATTTATTTTTACATTCAATCAATTGTTAAAAAATAATATTGGATACAAATTTGTACAATTAAACCACCGAATTTGTATTAAAAAACAATTCTTAGACTAGAAAAAAAATATGATTTTCCACCAAATTCTAAAAAAAAAAAAAAAAAGAAATGTTAAGGCAAAAGTCCTTTTGGACGGATCATGATCCGTCGCAAAAGCAAATGAAAAGCGGAGCCATTTGGTTAATCCATAGCAAAATCACCAACTTACGACGGACCAAAATCCGTCGTAAATCAGATTTTAGCGACGGATTTTGGCCCATCATGAAATTCCGCGACATTTGGACTGCGGATTTTAGAGAAAGATGGGTGTAGCGACAGACCTTTTCCATTAGCGACAGATTAAATCCGTTGTTAAACCAAGCGATTTTTGCGACAAACGAAGTCCGTCACAAACATACGTTGCAAATTCACCATATTATCGTAGTGATTTACACCAATTTTGGCTTATAAGCTATTCTACTTTCGATATTAAAATAATACAGATTGATAATATTGGGAATAGGATTCGCGATTGGTTGGGTTCGGGCTAGCCCAAGCCTTACTATTTAGTAAACATGACCCTATCTGATGATCTTTGCTATTGATCAAGAACTGTGAAATGTTTGGTTAGGTCGAATTTGGTCTAGCCATCCATCTTTCAGGCTCTTGATCTAACTATTGCCCCTGGGCTTTGTGCGATTAATGATCACTCCCTCCCAAGCTTTATAACATTCAAAAATGGGATTTTTGTCCAATGCCAAATGATTTTAATAGTAGAACTATCTGATAGTTGAGATTTTTTGCATGATTGCTCATTCTTTGGATCCTTTCCATCTACGTAAGCAAATTCATTTCTTAACACTAAGAAATATGATCAAACGCTTCCTGGGCACTGTACATTGTAATGCTCCCAGTTAGGTAGGGAAAAGTGGACAGTCTAACCAAAAGATCTCAACAGCCCATTAGATCCTTCGTACACTTTATAGGCCACTAATAAATAGACGTGTATGATGTACTTAAGATTTAATTGTGAAATTAATCACCATCTAGACTACCCATTTGGTCCAGCCCATTCATGGTAGGTCACCATGAAAAATCACAACCACATGATTATCGTATCAATGACTTGCAAAATGTTCAGAAACACATTGATTGGATGATGTGACTACCCAATCGAAGTTCTTGTACAAGGCTGCAATTGATTAGACAGTAAAAGCAAGTTCAGAGGACCCTAACATTGTCCATTTGGTGTGATTTTTGAACTATGGCCTATCCTCAATTTGGCCGACTTAATCAATTGTTCACTTGGTACATGCATTGCACATCTCAATACAGTTCCACATGTTTTAGGAAGTAATTTCCATGCTTATGTGTGCAGGTGCGAGCCTAGTCTACTTTGTTATCTTAATAGCATCGTTGATTAGCTTGAAGTTCTATCACTCGTGGAAGTTAGAAAGGTGGAAAGATATATAGAGAGAACCGGCTCAAGGTTGAAAATTTTCTAGAGGATTATAAATCTCTGAAGCCCACGATACTCTTATGCTAATTTGAAAAGGATGACCGATCAATTCAAAGACAAATTAGGTCAAGGAGCATATGGAAATGTTTACGAAGGAGTGCTTGTAAATGGAAATCTAGTTGCCATGAAGATCCTACAAAAGTCAGGGGGAGATGGAGAAGACTTCATTAATGAAGTGGGTACCATTGGTAGGATTCACCACATTAATGTGGTTCGTCTTCTGGGCTTCTACACTGACAACTTGAAGCGTGCACTCATCTATGAATCCATACCAAACGAATCATTAGAAAATTTCATTTTCTCAGCAGACACCAAAAACCCTTTGCTAAGTTGGGAGAAGCTTAAAGATATTGCAATTGGCATTGCTAGAGGGATAGAGTATCTTCACCAAGGATGTGACCAATGCATCCTTCATTTTGATATCAAACCTCATAATATATTGCTAGACCATAACTTTAATCCCAAGATATCTAATTTTGGGCTAGCAAAGTTATGCTCCAAGGGACAGAGCATTGTATCAATGACTACTGCCAGAGGAGCCATGGGTTACATTGCACCTGAAGTGTTCTCTAGGAACTTTGGAAATGTTTCGTACAAGTCGAATATTTACAGTTTCAGAATGTTATTGCTAGAAATGGTTGGAGGAAGGAAGAACATTGATGTTATGGTGGAAAACACCAATCAAGTGTACTTTCCTGAATGGATTTATAATCGTCTACATCATGGGGAAGAGCTGGGACTCAACATCGTTGCAGTTGAAGATGGGAATAAAGTAAAGAAACTAACAATTGTGGCACTCTGGTGCATACAGTGGTACCTGGGTGATCGCCCTGCTATGAACATTGTGGTCCAAATGCTAGAAGGAAGCATGGAAAGCTTGATGATGCCACCAAATCCTTTTGCCTCCTCTGCTCCTCCAGATGTTGACACAACTACCCCTGAGATAACCCATGTGGCAAACTTAACAACTATAACAGAACTTGAAGAAGGGAAAGAAGATGATATTTCTTGACATCAACCTCCAAACTTATGTCATTAAGAATGTTTGCTATATTATTTGTCATGGTCTCCAATTCTATCTCTTATCCATTAAATTGAAGTCCATTAGAATAAGCACAATGCTGTGTTTCTTTTTCCTTTACTTCGAATCTATAATGATTAGAATGCTCTTACCTTTAGATAATTTCATTGATGCTTTCTCACTTTGTTTTTTTCTTATGTATATAGACCAAAGCAATATGAACTGTGTATGTACAACATCGTTTGACAACTGTGGGTGCAGCCGTATGACTGTATAATCTTTATAGCTTGGTAATATACGGGCGTACACACATTAAGATGAATGCATGTCTTCTTCTTAACCAGTACATTCTATACATACTATACATAGTCATTCAAGTTGTTCCCATAGCTATATAAATAGACTACCTAGGCCAGACTTGGGCTATATGTGGCCTGGCCTAACACCTCAATTTTCATATTTTACAAGAAAAATGTATTTTATCAAATCCATTCTTCAAATTCTCTTTCAAAAATTTCGGTTATTGAATCCATCTGCTTCCACCTATTATTATATCTCATTGTTTATGCATGTCAATGTCCCGATTTTGGCCCATTGAGTGATGGATTTCAGAGATTTAATAGAGGAATGTCATTTTTTATACCAGGGGACAGTGGTGCCTTTTTATATGACCCCCATGGGCTTATTTCTTGACACTCTCACACACCAGAAAAACCAAAAGATACATCTCTCCTCAAGTTTTTGAGTAATATCTATACATCAAATAAACTCTTAGAGATGTCACTACTAAAAAAATGACCAAAGTCGTCGTTCGTATAGTGGTTTTGCCGACAACTTTTAGTCGTCGAAATCACTGATGGCTAAAAGCCATCGACAAATCCCAATAAATTCGTCGGCAAAACCGCAGGGCTATTAAACCCTTATTGGGTGTTACCCTTACCTTGGGGTCCACCTTAATGATTTGATGTATATCCACAGCTTACATCCATTTTCTAACCCATTTTAGGATGTGGTCCCAAGAATTAGGTCGATCCGAATATCAGGTGGACCACACCATAGGAAAACATGGAAATTAACTATCTTTCATTGATCTTTGGTGTGGTCCACTTGGCCTTAGATATGCCTCCTTTTTGGAATCATGCCCTAAAATTAATTGCCAAAGTGAATGGACGAAGGGGATAAACCATATACATCACGATGGGCCCCATAGAGCCATTGACAAGACTGTTCATCACTCCGTGCGAGGGTAGTCTCATCTACACCCAAATAGACGGAGCCCATGAGATACTTTTATTCTCGTAGGCTAGATACTCTCTCTCATGTTCGCTCTCTCGACTGTCCTCTCTCTTGTGTTCACTTTCTCGACCCTCTCTCTCTCTCTCTCTCTCTCTCTCTCTCTCTCCCTCTAATAACCCACAACCTCTCTCTCAATTATCCTCTCTCATGCGTTCACACACACACACAAACTCTCTCTCTCTCTCTCTCTCTCTCTCTCCCTCTCGCTCATCGTCTCTCCCTCTCCCTCTCCCTCCAATAACCCACACAGCTTCTCTCTCTCTCTCATTCTCTCTGTCATTGTAGAAACAAGGTTTCTCTCTCTCTCTCTCTCTCTCTCTCTCTCTCTCTCGCTCTCTCGCCATCTCTTCTCTCTCTCGTAACCCTCTCTCCCTCCCCATTTTCGCTTTCATATTCATAGATCAGACATTCAATTTATGTTTTCTTTCTCTTTGCATTTTTCATTCGCATATCACACATTAGACCCAGGCTTTTTGACTCTCTCTCTCTCTCTCTCTCTCTCTCTCTCTCTCTCTCTTGGTGAAAGCTAAAAATCCCCAATTGAGGAACACGAAATGGGTCAGATCCAACACTCTGAGAAATACATCGATGATAACTATGAATACAAGTTTGTACACTAGACATCCCTCTATCATTATCCTTTCTTTTTCCCAAAATTTTGATAAATCTCGGTAATTTTTAATTAATTTTCTATTTGAAAATTTCCATAGGCATGTCGTTCTACCTTTGGGGGTTGTGAAATTGTTGCTAAAGAATTGGCTCTTCTCTGAGGTAAATTTCGATCCAATTAGGGTTTTAAACTTTCAATATGCACCTTTTCTTTCTTTCCTTAAGCTGTGATTGGGTGTCCAACAGAGCTGTAGTTGGGTCCACTATGCAATCCATTGGCCTAAGCGCCAGATAATGCTTTTAAGGATGGAATTGCGAATTGCTCTTCTAGTTTTGTATTTGGATTGTGCTGGCCTAACCTGTGTGGGTATATGGAGGTAGAGCATCGGGTGGAAGGAATGACTTGTGGAGAAGGAATAGACTCTCATTTTATTATAAAAATCTAGAACCATTTGAATATGGAACATAGGGTGTTTGGATTCAATGCCAAGTTCTGTCTGGAAGTGAGCAGCGAGTGGAAAAGGTACCACAATACATTTCATCTTGTTTCCCTTTTCAAACAAATTGAAATGGATAGGGGATATCCTGTCTGATTTGATCCTGTAGGCCCCCTCCAAACATGTCTTTGGTACGTTAGAAAAACATGGTTGTAATCTTTTCAAATGTTTCTTGGTGGGTATGCTGGCAATGGAATGAAATTTAGGCCGGCGTCAAATCAACTCAATTTTGGTGGTCTGCAAACCAAGTCAACCCTAAAACACATGTATTCTCACTGAGTCTGAATAAGTTGGAAAGATTCTCTGACATGAGTTGTAATGGTTTTGGTATTTGGGCAAGTTTCACTTCGAAACTGAGTTTTGATTCCTTACTGCTGGCATTCAATCTATGACGATAAAACTCATAGTGTTTTGCCAGTTTCATTTAACTTTGCCTCTTTCTACACAAGAAAATAACTTCTTCATACATAGTTGGAGATTATAATGAAGAGAGTCAACCAGCTGGAAAAGTTGTACATGGACATGACCTTGCGGAAGGAACTGCATGTATTTAAATCTTAAAATTCACCCTCTACCCTTTTTCCCAAGGGCACAACACAGGCAGGATAGGTTGGATTGAGGGTCAACCCCAACTTGAAGAGGATTGAACCTGCAAACTTGACCCGCCCCGAATTCTAACCTAAAACCAAGCCATTGTCCTATATTCTTGACCTAATTACTCGACCTCAACCCAACCCAAACATGTGATTATTCCCAACCTGACCTAACATGACACATTTGCTCAACCTGAACCCAACCCAATGTATCTTAACATAAATTTACTCAACCTGAACCCAACCTAATGATAACCTTGACAACCCAACCTAAAATCGGTGCTTCAATCGGATTTGGGTTGACCTAAACACAAGTTATAGCCATACTTCTACCTCTTTTGTTATTTCATTAATAATTTCCTGGATGGCTATTATCATGTATGTAACGCCCTGAAAATCGGGGGTCGAGCATAAACTCAACTCCCGAGTTCCAACGCATCACTTATGCAACAAAATGAATGATGATTGAATGTTGTCTACTTTTGTATAATGAACATGAGTGAGATTAAGCCAAAACAGCATATCATACTCCAGAGACAGTTAAATTACAAGTGGAAGACTATGATAGCTATATGTAATATATAACTATGGTGAGTCTCCAGAGTGTGATAACAATACCAGGTTAAATAATTATAAGTACGTTTCAAAATATACCTAAGGTGTAGTGTCATCTAGTCAACATCCCTATAATCCCATCGATCAAGACATGGCTCAAATGGAGTCGCCATAAATAACATATACGAGAAAACACTCTTATCGTCACAAAAGTCCGGCTCCGCCTCAGGAATAGCGTCGCCATCTGCAATCAGACAAAGTCTAGTGGGTGTTCAGAACACCGCCCTGTAACGTGGGAGTGAGTAGCTAACTCAGTGGAACAATAAAGCATAGGTTAACATGTTATCGACTCAGTCAAGCAGTAATGATAAAGCAGTACAATCAAACACTCCTAATTACTCTTATTAATGCAAGTATGAATGCAGTCATGATGTATGCCCTCACCACCACCTCCCTCGTGTGACACCATCTTACGTTCCCGGCATGCTTTCATCCCTCAGTGCTCCACATCTTCCAGGCACATGCAATGTATGATGAGCATGATTATTGAGTTGTTATTAGTCCATTTCAAATAGCAAGATTGGAAAACTAAGGTACCTCTCTTGTATCATTCCCAAACATGATCAATTCTAGGGTCGTCAGTCCTAGTTAATCTCAGACGATGGTGCGTTTTCTAGGTCACTGCAAAGGCTGTCAGGGCATTACGCACAAAGGTTACACCACTCCCCCATCACCTCTTTAACGATTCATCATTATACAGAAACAGGCCTAGTTCATACTCTCTACACTGCGGCAAAACTCATCGCCTCACCTTAAATTCAGAGTATGCTCGAGGTCACTACAAAGGGCTGCGATGGCTGTTACACACAAAGGTTACACTACTCCCCCATCACCTTATAAATGTAGGCTGACCGCATGAATATAGTGTCTCATACCACCATAATCGGCTCACGAGTCTGGTTGCTCACTGGTCACTACGGGGAGGCACGTGGCCCCAGTGTAGGCTGACAGCTCGACCACGGTGTCCCATACCACCATGCCCAGCTCATGAGTCTTAGCGGATGGAGGTACCATGGTTAACGGGATTCCACTGGTAAGTTTGGTACCCTAGGTTCAAACAGAGGCATCCAAATATGGTGAACATACATAAGACAAATTGGGTTGCTTGACGAGCTCAACTAGCTCGAGCGCACAACACGTTGAACGACATGAAGTGCATAACCACTGCCGCCAACCAAAGTACGACTCGGGTTCGTCAGACACATCCTACATGGCGAAAGAATCTCAGCCACGAATTCAATCCCATTATCGATTGCCTGGACTATAATCATAGCCCCAAACACAATCAATTACAAAATAGTTAAAGCAGTGATGAATTAAGATTTTAAATCATACAATCAAATATCTAATATTGTCCGCTTAGGGCTGACAGGGCTGTTGCTCGGAAACATTGCACCACTCCCCCATCACCCTTCACAGATTTCATGGAATACAAAATAAACATGTAAAGTAAACAGAGCAGAATTAAATAAATAAGTAATTCAAGCATGTTAACAAGCATGTCATAAAGCATGT
Organism: Magnolia changhungtana; assembly: GCA_030180095.1. Classification (NCBI taxonomy): domain Eukaryota; kingdom Viridiplantae; phylum Streptophyta; class Magnoliopsida; order Magnoliales; family Magnoliaceae; genus Magnolia; species Magnolia changhungtana. The sequence goes on along the minus strand of JASAUF010000393.1, from coordinate 33,115 downwards.
TATAAAGCATGTTATGAAGCACTATATAAACAGAAAACACAAATACATATATTTCATAAGTAAGCGGTTAAAGTAATTAACCACATGGAGGAAATCATACCGGTCTCTAAGGTAGTTGAGAATCCCATCTCAACACCTACCTAAGGCATCATCATCCAAACACTTACTCTCATAAGCATTTTCACAAACACTTAGCATACACTATTTCAACATACATAGTGTATGTTAGCAAAACATGTTGTAGGGCAAATTCTTTCGCCAAGCAATTATTTTATGCATATATAATATATTCATATAGCAAATAATCATGGTAAACACATCTCCAAAATATATACGTATACGGTACTTTCTACAATACACTATTTCTACATATATAGTGTATATTAGCAAATCATGTATTAGGGCGATTCCTTTCGCCAAATAAGTATTTTATCCATATATCATATATTCATACAACAAATAATCATGTCAAACACATTTCCAAAATATATACATATACGGTATTTTCTACGAATACCTAGAATATGTAAAATTCCATATTTTACATCTTTAATCGAAATGGAAAACAGACGGCACTTTGTACATGTGCAATTGCATGCAGATCATGAATCTATCATTATCTGACATTGAAAGCATTGAAAACCATAACCTATGTACCTAAAGTCCGCACCATTTGTCGTAGAATCGTAACGGAGTCGATAGGTTTGCTAAGCTTTCGTATTCAGCAGTTTGGTGGCCTAAAAAATGAAATAGGTTAGCTATTTCATAACCTACAACCCTTATAACTCTAAAACTGATTAGGGTTAGGGTTTCTTACCTAGAAATGAAGTCGGTATCGCCGGGAAAGTGATAAGAACGGAGTGGTTTAAGCATGGATACGGCAGGGAAGAATGGCAGGAAGAAGCTCCCACTTCTCTCTCACTTTCTCTCTCTTTTCCCTCTTCTCAAAATCAAATTCGGATGGCTGAAATGAGAGAGGGTTTAAGGTCCTTATATAGCCTAAAACTTCACCGAAATAGACTTGGGAACAAGGTATACTTGGGTTTTGTCCAAAGGGCTTCTGTTTCAGCTCAACGGAGGACTTCTGACGGCCCCTTTTCTGTGTGTGGTCGGACTTAAGCTCACCAATGCTGGATCTATGTTTAGTCAAGTTTTCGTTTCATTCAAGTTTCCAGATCACGCATGGCGGACCAGTTTCAATTCAACGGTCAGTTGAAGTCGATCAGAGATTCCGAGTACACTGACACGTGTAAGAAATTTTTCCTAATCCGAGGGTGTATTTGGGTCAGATTCTGACGGTTAGGTTGCCTAATACTGATCCGCAAGTGACAAGTCTCAGATTACTATTTGAGATATTTATTTCTAAAGAAATCTAAGTGTTTTCACACTCCTCGCTCCAGACTTAAGCGAACAGCTGTGGGACACTGTCTGGATTTGATTTCCGAGATGGTTGTCAAGCCCAGCGAGGCGGTTCTAATTCCTTAACCTCATATTATTCGGACTCCCGATGTGCGGTCCAGATCTGATACGGAGTTTCAACGTGCTCCCGATAGCAGTCGGGTAATGAGTTTGATCCGAGATTTTAGGGTAACCTAGCGTCAATGATTCTACAAGTTTTGGGTCTTTCAGATCGTATTTAAAGTAGATCAAATAGATTTCGTAGCTAATCTAGTTTCGCACTTAGTTACTTTGTCTCATTTCTAAAGGATTTAATCCTATAAGATTTCTGTCTGAGGTGGTACTTAGTCCTTTGTAGTTTGTATATAAAGTGATCTAAGTTATACTACTTAGCTAGTTTAAGATAGTTTCTAGGGTGAAAGTACTTAGAAAAATGAAAGATCAAGGTGGTGAAGGGTGGAATTTGTGAAGGAAATGAGTTCAGAAGTGGTTTTAGACTTTGGGATTGAGTTCTGACAATTTTTAAAGGTGTTAGGATCGACCCATCGCCTAAGAAAGTCTAATTCCAGGTTGGCAAAAATTCGGGTTGTTACAATGTAGTAATTGCATATCATGTATTTATTAGAAACATAAAAAAAAGGTCAGAAGCGGAAGCTATGTGAAGACGAGCTTACATGCCCAACTACCAGACACATCTATAAATGGCGTACAGGGCAGAAGCAGTGATCAAGTATGTAGACGCTTTTATGAGTGCAAGTTCCAGAGAGCTTTTTTTGTGCATTTGGAGAATTTGATAACTGATAGATGCGACAAGAGAAATCTGGCTAAATTGAAGAATGTGTTAAAATTGCATGTAGAATTCCACTCTAGGTACTTGCTATAACTCGATCTTTTGGGATTTTCAAGTAATTTCAAAAATTACATGTGTATCAATCTTTTGGAATTTCTGAGTAATTTTAAAAATTACATGTGTATGATTATGGAAGAAACTTGAATGGATGAGTTTTTTATGGGTGGGAATTTTTTTTGGGTCCTTATTGAAAATTACATGGTCTCTATTCATATTGAGGGAGTTTGGCCAAATTGTGATGTTGTTACTCTAGGTGTTCATGCTCATCCTGAATACCAAGGTAACTACAATTTAATCATTTGCTTTTGGTTCATTTGTTTATCAAAGACAACCTAACTTGGTTAAACACTTCTTAAACCTTTGATATTCCATGTAAGTGTATGATAAATTCTGACTAGATGTCACTACACCAAAATCCCTATTTAGGAACAGTTTTAAACCATTCCTAAATAGGGTGTTGCAAAAAATAGGAATGGTTAAAAACCGTTGCAAATTTTGGAATAGGAACGGTTAAACACCGTTGTAAATTTTAGAACAGGACCGGTTGAAAATCATCACAAATTTTAGAAAAAAATGTCATAAAATTTAAGAAACAGCAATTTCAAAATGATATTTTTTTTTTCAATTGAAACCTATATATTTTTTAAAATATTTGAAACCTAAAAATATTACATTAAAATTAAAAATGAATATTAAATAAATATTGTATGACTTTACAATAAAAGATGTAAACTATTTATAACAATAAGTTAAAAATTGTCTGAATACATTTTAAAAAAAAAAATTCCTCAATATCATCCACTCCTTGCTTGGCCAATACAACTATCTCCACCCTCTTTGTTCACACATCATTGCAACCAAGCAGCGTTGATACCCATCTGCAATGATCACTACCAAAATCTCTATTTGTAACTTTAAGATAACAAAAAATGTCAAGAAACAAGTCAAACGAGATTGAACTTCTATCAAAATAAAATGGTTTAAAATTGTGCCAATTATAAAAAAATAAATAGTGATCAAATTTTATCTTAATGACAAAAAGCCCAACAACCTACCAATCAATAGACTTGTAGAGAAGGAAGATAATGCTATAATACATATGTTCATTTAAATGAAAGCATTAAGATGGCAATTTAGTTTATTTTGCTGATTAAAGAAGAGAGAGAGAGGGAGAGAGAGAGAGAGAGAGAGAGAGAGAGAGAGAGAGAGAGAGAGGGAGTGGCACGGACCTTGCCACATGCAATTTGATCATAGTGCAGCAAAAAAGGAAATGGGTATGCTACACTCCAATTAGTTTCCTCTTACAAAAATTACTGGATGAACTTTGTAGTCATCTCGAAATTCCATAGGTAGCCATATTGACCCATTCAGTTTCAGGGTCTACATAGTTCATTGATACAAGAAATTCCCTTAAATGGTTTATAGACTAAAAACATTTCTGAAAAATGGTAGTTAGTTAAAGCAAAAGTAAAAACTGGAATGTGGAGTCCAACGTAAGGTGTTGACACAACAAACAAATCACTTGCATCTTAACAAAAAATACATGTCTGTGTTGTTGAACATATTGCCAAGCACCAACATTTGCAAAAGAAAAGAAGAAGAAGAAGAAGAAGAAGAAGAAGATTGGCCAACCTATAAAAAAGAACTCCCAAAAGAAAATAGAGAAGCACATCTAGTTTCCTGATCAGTCATAATGGCAATCACATATTCACATTAATCAATAGTAGTAGCCAAAATCCGCAATTGAAAAAAATAAAATAATAAAGGCAGTGAACAAGATCACGAGAACATAGAGGCCCACCATTACATTCACAATTTCCCAACCCATAAGGAATTGAGCTTTCTAATGGAAATATATTGCTTTAATAAGACCCATCATCCTGAGAAATAAAATACTCATCGGATATATCCACTGCTCTGCAAGAAGGAATCCCATTGATCCATCTAGTAACATTTAAGGGAATTATCATCAACTAATGGGCAGCATAACAGACGGACAGCTGGACATTTCAGGCCCTGTTTGAAATACCACAAAAACAACATGGTGGTCCCATAAGAAGGAAAATACCTTGTTTTCTTTGAGCGAAAACAAGGCCAAAGCATCTATTTGTTCAAAAGAGAAAAGCTAAAAAAAAAAAAAAAAAAACAACATTCAACATTCAGTTTTCATGGCAACACAGAATAAAAGGGAAAAGGAAAACTCCTTTTACCAGTCTTTCATGGGAAATGGAGCTAAAAAACAAAAAACTTTCAAAACAAAACAAACCACTTCGTAGTAATAAGAATCCAATCTAGAAAATATCACTACAAAACTAGAAAAATCCACCTCTAAACAGCAAAAGCTTTATGTCTCATGGCAGATAACCAATCTTTTAAAAATTCTCAAACTAGAAGAAACAAAAATTCCATTTCCTGCTAAACTAGATTGGATGATTCTTCAAAAAAATCAAATACCGCCAAAATCGAGCGATATGCATCTCTATGTATGTATGAAACAACAAAGAGAAGCAGAAGCTATACATGCATGGACATAGAATTACTACTTTCTTATAGTAAGGGTGGAAACCATGTGTATAACAACTCAAAAACCCACCACTCCAAACACCTGGTTCCACATGTAAGCATGTATATATGTATGTATATATGTATGTGTAAACAAAATTAAAACTCACCTTGATCCTTTGATTCGATACATATACACACATGCATATATGTATATTTGTGTGTGTGTGTGTGTGTATATATATATATATATATATATATATATATATATATATATATATATATATATATATATATATATATAAGATGTATATATAAGTATGTATGTATGTATGTACACAAACATCATTTTCAAAGCTTATGAATGAGATGCTGCACACGAAACTTGGTAGACCATCCATCAAGGTTGCCCAAGCATGAAAATAAGATGCCGCACATGAAACGCAACAGACCATCAAAAAGAACAAAATCCACTTCAAGAAAAGGTAAATTGGTACAAAAGATAACAAAATCTTCATGAATAAACAGAAGAAAATGTGATCACAAGAAACCAATAAAACCCTAATCTTAAAAATTAAAACTAAGGTTTCCACCAAAAGATAACAAAATCTTCATGAATGAACAGAGGAAAATGGGACCTACTTAACCTTCTCTAGGTAGAGACATGGCATCATGTTTCCATTTTAATTAAAGATCTCTTGTGAAAAGACTGAGAATATGGTATTTGACAGGGTTGTTAATTTCACATGTTGGCCAAAAGATCACGATGGTCCATTCATCAGGTGGGCCAACCTATGGCCAAAAAAAAAAAACCAAGACAACAGAACATCTCCAGATAACATATAAATTCTAATGGGACTTCAGATGCTCTCTCAAGACTATCGGAGGTTTTTCTGTTGTGCCCACTTGAATTGAGACTGCAAACTAATGTGGAGAAAGCTTCCTTCAAATAGAACCAGCTTCATCAATTAACAAGTAGCAGTTTATAGATGATATCATTCTTCACCTATTGACCTTCAAAAACTATCTAATCATTCTTGGCAATTTGTCAGTTCCAGAAGCTCCCTGGAGTTTTTTAGCTCTTTTTTTTTTTCTTGAATTATCATGGGAAAAATATCATTGAAAATTAAAATTTTACAAATTAACCTAGCAAATTATTTTAAAATTATTATATATGTATGTATATAATGATTATTTAAAATTTTTGATTTGTGTTAATATAGCAGTTTCAAGATACAATTATGGAAAATTAAAATGCTGCCAGATTTTGAAAATGTTAAGATATTTACATGTTGTTTGATTAATGTTGCACTAGATTTTCTAGATCTTGGTGATATTTGTTGTAATAGTCATATAACACTTGGTGTTATGAAACCTTGAATGCATAGGCTCTTTTTTCCTTATAAATATAAAAGGATTTCTGAAATGGTAAGCTTACAAGTTGAAAATACGAAAGTTCACAGCAACGTCAGCTGCAGTGCAATTACAAGAAGAGAAGGTCCAAGATCCACTAAAGAGGGAGCAATTCCATCTCTCAGGATGTTCAGTGCAACCTCAGACATCATTTTGGATCCAGTTTCAACTACTAGGCTTATCCACAAGACATCTAAAGGATATGCAACAAGAGTGGATTTCATCCAACAACAGAGAGCTTCCTATCCTTTCCTCTGAAAAGTTTCTATATCCCAAGATGGAAAAGATAGATTACATGTTTGGACATCACAAACTGAATTCTTGTAAGATTCATAAACAAGCAGCTGCATGACACTATATGGGATTCAGTGTATCACCTGTGGTAGATTGCCTTTCCAATAACCCTTACTTCCCTCCTTCCCAATCAACATAATGGCCTAAAATCACAGGCAGAGTGACGCGGGGATGAACGTGATGAGGTCAATCACCGTCTTCCTCAAGTATAAATACTTCGAATCCACAAAGCTTCTCTGGACTACTCATAGAGACTTCTCGAATCCATGAGGAAAAAAAGTAAGAAAAATAGAAATAAATCCTATAAAATTCGTAATTTTATTGATGAATAATAAAAATGAATTTACAACCCTTTAAATAGTGATACCAAACCTTGGAAGAAGTTTCAGCATCAGACTCTGACTCAAACTTAATAAAATTCATAACTTACCATAAATAGTAAATCTACTATTTATGGTAAAGGTCCTATGTGGCTTAACCACATTATTCTCCTAATGTTTTAAAGCACTTTTCATGTTGGACACAACTCCTAAAGGCCAACGGATGAAGAGTTATAATCAAACCAAAACTTACTGATAATAGTAAAAATACAAATAAACATGGAATTCGACTATCGATCTGATGTAATCTCTCAAATCTGGCTTGTGCAACCCGGCATGGCAGGTTGGGTGGCTAAAGTAACTTATTTTGCCCTAAAATCATATATTTTACTTCTGATAACTCATTCTGGATTGCGAGATATGCCTGATTTAAGGTCTGATGGTCCGGATCACTTCTGTTGTCGACCGGACCTTTTCTGATCCATCTTGGCCAGGAAACTATTCACGATCCACTCTACATCACGGAGGCACAGACAAAACTGCAGAGGCTTCAAGACAGTGGCAGGGAGGTTAAAGGTTGAAGACATATCCTGCAACACCAAGAGTAGCTACAGCGCCTGATGCAAACAGGAATAACAACAACAACTAGACTCACAACATAACAGGAGCAGATGACGATGATGAAATAGGGCAATTTATAGGATCAGGCCGAGAAGCATCCAAAATTACTAGCAGGTTCGCTGGAAAAGAACATTGATAATAACCACTACAATTCTTATTTTCCATTAAGACTTCATCATCTAGCTCCTGGATATGAAGAGAAAATGCTTCAGCTAATAACCTGAATCCAGATTCATCCAAATACAACCGAAGCAACTGATGATCACACCAGCTTTCCCATTCCAAGCAACATCTCCGTCCAAACAGAGGCGTCTTCAACCACTACCTGACACTATACAACAAACTCCCAACTCTCTCTCTCTCTCTCTCTCTCACACACACACACACACACACAAAACACACAAACTTCCACTAACAGCACAAGCAGCACAATATACATTTGGAAAGAGAGAAGTAAGCACGAGGGCCACTCTGAGCTTGCGAAGTATGCTAGACACATCCACTACCTCACAAACAACCATAATGAGTTATCTCTAAACCTGCTTCATATATACACCATAAAGCCTAGCCTGTGATGAGCTCGACTACAAGCCACATCCAATGTAAAACTTGTAACGACAACAACTACTGGCCCCATTCATCGATATTTATATTTTACATAACTAACCTGCAGCCCTGGCATGCACACACAATACTCTGTAGATAAGTCCATTCCTCCTAAGTCTGTTGCAGGTCTTATACAAGGGGAGCACAACCATGATTTCAGATGCTCATGCAAGGTAAGAGAGATCATCGGAATCTGAGGGCATTGTCCACTTCCTAGCCCTTACAGACATGCTTCCTGCCAATTGGATCAACCTTTACTTCTAATACCTCCCAACCCCAAGCCATCCATTGCTAAGAGACCCTTAATTTCCATAGGGAGATCATGTTCAGTTGACCACACCATTGCTTCATAGACGAGCTAGTCTATTATCAGCTACATTGCTCTCTCTATAAACATGTGCGATGGTGAGACAATCAAACCCCTACTTGCAATTCTAGATTTTGTATCAATAAGACCTCTTGCTGAGTATGTGAATGCGATCACTAGAATCTGGAATAATTGAACGAGACTATAGAAAGTTTGAAAATGTCAATATTAGAGGCCCTTGTCCAACAATGCAACCTACAACATACAAAAGAAAAAAAGACCACATCACTGCATAAGTGCAGTATATAATCATGAAGTCATGATATACTACCATGTATCAACACCATCTCTAAGACATTATTTTCCCATGCATCACTGCAAGAAAATCCCAATTGCATTGCATTACAGTACAATTTTAAGAAAAGATGTTAGTTGGACGCATTTTTCATTAGCCAATAGGACCAAAGCCTGGTTGGTTGAAATTGGAAATCTTTTTGGCATGTCAACTTAATGGCAGATCTCTCACTAAGGAGGTCTCGAGGCCTACTATTTACATTTGGTCCTCTTATCCATTACCTTAATAGATTAGAGGTCCTTTTCTACACCTTTTAATAAACTTCTGTTGCTGGTAGAAAAGAATTCTTAAATTCAGGAATGTCAAGCTTCATAAATTATATCTTTACCCAATTGCAGATAGTTCTTTATAGAACAAGCATCCACAAGAAAAAATTGGTCATGATAACAGCTTTCATGACACCAAGTATAATGTAATTTCATCATATATTTGGGGCAACAAAAACATAATTGAAAGAGACTATAGAATTTATGCATGCATTAGGCCATTTAGCATTCATAATTAACATTCAACCTAATTGAATTTCGTAATTCAATTCAATTAAGCATCCAAACACAACCTTAAACATCACCTAAACAGCCATATCAAAATTCAATTCTCAATCACCATACTCTAGCAGAGTATGATATAATCTTCAGCATGTATTTGGATGCTTAGTTTCAGTAAAATGTAATTGACTCAATTGATTACCATTTACAGTGGATAGAAACAAAGGGGCGGTGGAAGTAATGCATGTATGAGGCCAATCGACTTGATAATACTACACACATTTGTTTTAGGAATTTCATCAAACACCTAACATGCTTATTGCTCACAAAAATTTCATTAAACAAAGCAACACAAGAAAAATAATAACTAACCTGAGGCTGAATGTGTAAGTGCTATTATGTTTAAAGCACATGTTACACCTAGTTAGTCAAATTTCGTCTTGTCAAAACAACTTAGCAAGTCATATTCTATTTAATCTCAAGTTTAAGCTCAAGTTCAAGTTCAAGTTCAAGCTCATGCTTAAGCTCAAGCTTAAGTTGAAAACCAAGCTAGATCTACTAAAAATGCTAGTAGAAGATCAAGCTCCTTTATGAAGTTCTAGTCCTACGAAATTCATTCCTTATAGGTATTATAAACCCTAGAAAAACCTTAGGTTTAGGTGCTTTCAAAACAGATTTAAATTTGGATTTTTATACTTATTGTAGGTTGAGTTTCGACTAGCCTGAGTTTTGCCTCGACCAGTCTAAGAAAATTTTCGACTAGTCCAAGTAACAACTGAAGTAGAACAAAAATTTTGTTATACCTTGGACCAGTTGAAGGGTATCCTCGACTAGTCAAAGGACCACCTTCGACTAGTCGAAGGTTCCTCGAGTCGAAGTCCAACAACTAAAATCAAGTCGGATTCAACTTGTTCGACTAGTCGAAGAGGCTGTTCGACCAGTTGAATAGGTCCCTCGACCAATTGAAGATCTATTAGATCTTATGTAAAGGTGCACCCACACATAAACAAGAGCCAAAAAGTGTAAACACTTTACATTTGCACCTCTAGTTAAACTACGTCTTATATAACAGTAATGCATGTTGTTTGTTCTACGATTGGAACACTTTTTGAAGCCTTACTTTCTCTCTGCTTGCCTAATTTCTTTTTCTTTCCTATTGTCTTCCCAATTTTATATTTTTTCCCAATCATCTTTTTAAATAGAAAGGTGGTTCTATAAATCCCCATGATGAGTGGTGGTCTTCCTGAAAACCGCCATCCACTAAGTATAAAGGGTTTTTAAAAAAAAAAAGACTCCATGTTTTAGGAGAATGTAGTCACTACAAACAATGACTTTCTAAAGGAAAGTTGACATTTATCATGAGTGTTGTATTTCCAACAAAAAACATCGCCACTCCTCATGAGGTTACCTTTCTCAAAGAGTTTTTCTTAACTTTTTTTGTCTGTCAAAGACGATGAATTCCTCTATTTTTGTTGTATTCATTTTTCATATGCTTCTTTACTTTAAGAAGGCCTTTTCATTTGATCTTTGCTTCCTCTTGTCTTGATTATGCTAAGCAATTGCTCTATATTTAATATATTCATTTTTCATATGCTTCTTTACTTTAAGATGGCCTTTTCATTTGATCTTTGCCTCTTCTTGTCTTGATTATGCTAAGCAATTTCTCTCTTTTCTAGTCTCACAAAAAATGTTCAAGCGCTTGGCACAGATGCAGGCTCTACAGGAACAAGTTTAGTTTTGTGCCTTCAGCTGATTTCTTTTTCATAACTTTTTATTTTGTCAATATGTTACTAGGCTTGAGTTGACAGGTTGGTATGAAGGTTCTTGTACTACATGGAGTAAACAACACAAAATCAACATATTTAAGAGGCATTGCCATGTTCCTAATGTGCTCACTATTAATTCCATACAAGTCAGGCCCAGGTTTGGTGATGCAGGTTGTTGGCCTCATAGGCCCAACCATACACACACTGAAAATCTTCTTGGTTGAATGATCCAAGCTTTTCAGTTGGTGGCCTGCAAATAGTTGTAGCAAAAAATACATCCAATGTCTACATTGAATGAAAACAATGCAAAAGATTGGATAGTGCTTCCGAATAGGTAACAATTTTGCAGTGTGGTCCATGTGTGGAGCCTATCAGATCTATCATCCAGATGCCATGTGCCCACTTGTATGGACTCTGCGTTTAGGACACTACAAACCTTGAGGCCTACGACCCGATAATTCCTACACAATCAGTTCATGTAATGTATTTGAAGTGTTTCCAGCAATAGGAAAAGATTATTAGCAAATGAGAGACATATATGAAGAGATGCTGCCATGTGATTTTCCTTGCAGCATTGTTGTTGGTTTTTTCTTATTTTTTGATCTGGTAGGCAATGGGCCTACAGATGAAGTGGACACATCCATTTGAGAGGATCCTTATAGACTTCATTTGCATGAATTTCCTTAGCCAGATTAGATAATGAAACTATTAAGTATTGGGTTGATATGTTCATCTATGCTTTATTCCTAAGCTGTGATGGTTGCTAAACATTGGTGTGTATCAGGTTAACTCTGCAAAAACCATTGATAAAGATGTTAAAGATCTGAAAGCCAATCTGAGTAATGAGGCAGTGTATGACATGTCTCTAGAAGCAAAAATAGTCGACTGGTAAGAAAAATGTGAATCCACAACTCTGTTCCCATGAATTTCCAAAGGCTTTCTAAGCCACATGCATCACAACATGGTGCTTGAGATGTCCGATTTCGACGACCGCTAAAAATCAGACCACTGATGAGCTTAATGTGGACCATTGCCATTTTTTAAAATCATCAGTCATTTCCCGAATTGTTGTCACCTCAATGTGCGGCCGGCACATTTTTTCTCGCCAAACCATGCACTCGATAAGGACAAACTGATGCATGGATTGGATCTTCCTACATGCCAGTTTGCCCATGCTGCTATGTTTATAGGTGCATGTGGGCATCAGAAAACCCTAGCCTTTTTCAACCGGTATATGCTAAAGTTGCAATTATTGCAGCTAGTGGACAAACTCGAGGAATCTAGAAAGGCAAGAGAGATCTGAAACATGCAGTGGCTATTAAGGAACTTAATGCTGCAAAGTTAGAAATGGAACTGAAGTCGCATGAGCTTGACCAAAGGGAAAGGAAGGTTGAAGTTATGGTTGTAGAGGTAACATTTGCTCCCCTCTTGATTCTGATACTGGACCCAATTCACTTTCATATATAGATCTTTTTAAAGAAAACCTTGATTGTTTCTCCCTTATTTTCATACTTTAACTTTTCTTTTTAAATTATTTGAACCATTAGTCAGGTATGCCTTTACTTTGAATGGGACATTTATCAAAATTTGCACTGATTGGATAATCTTAGACCTCAGGTTGGAGGTTTTCTTTATGGACAGTGAAAGGAACTTTGGTTGGCCTTTTTGTTAATCATCCTTCTTTCTGCAAAAGTCCTCCAACAGAACAGGTGGGATTGTCTTGTGGGTGTGCTTTTTTGGGGTGTGGCCCATCTAAGGAAGAGCCTTCCTGGCCAGCTGTTCATATCTGATACACTTTTACCACACCTTTGAAATCAAGGTGCATAAATGGGATTTACTGTTGATGGCAGGGGGATGATATAAATATGAGAATTAGTTCAGTGAAAGAATCTGGAGTGGTGACGCGGCAACAACTGGATGATAAGTGTGAAGAAACAGTGGCAAAGGTTTGTGTACTTTGATGAGGAATGATGGTTGGATGTGTACACGATATTGTCTTGTCATCTGGTGAGCCCCACCATACATTGTGGCCCCAAAGCCAGGCCAATTGGGTGTTCACATGTTCTTCTCTCTCGCATGTCACGAAAAAGGGAAAGATAGGAACCAAGGGTATATGTGTGATACACTCACCCCCACATGTGCAGACGTTACTCCTCACAACCAATTTGTTCCATACTTGAGAAATACACCACTCTAACAAAACATGTGAGATTTCACCACAATGGGTACTCTTGTTGAAACTCCGGTGAGTTTACCACTAAGGTATGAGTAAGAACATGATGTTAAAGAGGTTTAGAAATAAATTGATATTTTTGTTTTAATTCATCTAGGTCCACATGACCTTATAAGTTGGATGGCAAATAAACATTACGATGGGCCTTACAAAAGTTTCAATGGTGATATTTTTGTTTTTCTTTCATTTACAAAAACCTTATAAAGAGGTTGGATGGCAAATAAACATCGATGGGCCTTAGGAAAGTTTTAACAATGTACCTGCTTGGGCCTTGAACTTACCCCTTTTGGGCTTATATCTTAACATGATATGGCAAAATAGATGGACGGTGTGGATAAGCCTATACACGGTGATGGTCCCTTCAGAGCTCTGGCCTATGCCATGCTTAGGACAAGCAAGGGCAATACCCATGCACCAAAATTCTAATATTTTATTTTGTTAATTGGTTTTAGTTGATTAAATTATTCACTTTTCATGGATTTGAGCTGGTTATTTGTAATATATGAAGGGTTGACTAAACTAGTCTTTTCTTGGATTGATCTGGTTGTTTGTAATATATGCAGGAAGGGCTCAAAAGAAGGTTGAACAAGAGAAGATACTATCCAATTCAAGGTAAGGCATAGCCAACAGTTGAAGTTCCGGGTAATTTCTTTTGTATGGGTACTAGTTTAGGGGGAAGTGTTTAGTTAGGAGGGTTAAAGTCAATATTTGGAGTGGGCCACTTGGGTCATTTCCTCTTTTATTGAATTGATTTGTTACCAATTTTGTGAATAGGATTCTTATCAAACAATATTGTGAATTATTTTTTGAATGACTATTAGGTGCAAGATTAAAATAATAATAATAATAATTAATTGATATACTTTTTTTTTTACAGATATTTTAATGACAGACCAAATCCGTCGCTAATTTCTGAAAATTGAAAATCAACGACGGATTCGGTCATCGCTTACTCATATTAGTGACGGACCTTATCCGTCGCTAATTTCTTACAGTTGAAAATCAACGACGGATATGAGGTCCATCGCTTACTCATATTAGTGACAGACCTTATTCGTCGCTAATTTCTGACCGTTGAAAAGCAATGACAGATATGAGGTCTGTCGCTTACGCATATTAGCGATGGACCTTATCCATCACTAATGTTTTTAGTGACAACTAATTTTTTGAATATTACTGACTGATTTTATATTTTTTACGATGGATTTTATCTATCGCTATGATGTGACGAACCTTATCCGTCGTAGATTAAACGACAGATATAATCCGTCGTAAAACTAAAAATGAACCAGTAAACAGCGACGAACCAAGCGACGGACAAAGTTCGTCTTTTTTTGGTTTTACGACGGATTTGGTCTATTGCAAAACAGCGATTTTGGCGTAGTGTTTTACGTGACCAAGAAAATTTGGGTAAGTTTGACACCAAAAGTGATGAAGGGATATTTTTAAGATATGCTTTGAATAGTCGAGCGTATCGAGTTCTTAACAATAGGACCAGTGTAATCCAAGAGTCCATTAATGTGGTTATTGACGATCATGAATACACCTGTCTCTAGTTTAAAAAATTATGTTCTTCTAATTGATAAACCAGACTCTTCATCAAGTCAACATAACACTGAACCATCCAACTAATCAGATTCTTGAAAACCCTCTCACTGGTGTGCGCACTCATAAACAGTTAGAAGATGTGTAATTACGTGTGCTTTACATCTCAGATAGAACTGACTAATGTAAAAGAAGCTCTTACTAACGAAAACTGGATTGTAGCAATGCAAGAAGAGCTCAATCAATTTGTCAGAAATGATGTTTGGTACTTAGTTCCTAGATCGAAAGATAAACACATTATCGGAACAAAATGGATTTTCAAAAATAAGTCTGATGAACTTGGTAATATTATTAGAAACAAGGCTAGGTTGGTTGTACAGGGGTAAACTCAAATTGAAGGCATCGATTATGATGAAACCTTTGCCCCAGTAGCTCATCTTAAATCATACTATTTATATCCATTGCATGCTTTAAAAAGTTCAAAATATACCAAATGGATGTAAAGAGTGCTTTTTTAAATGGCGATTTGCATGAAGAAGTGTATGTTGAACAACCAACGGGTTTTGAAGACCCTAAGAATGTTGATCATGTATGTCACGTCCTAAACTCGGAAAATGGGCTCATAAAATTTTAAATCGCCGAATCTGGCACCGACAGCCTTCGTAGTGCCCCATTCTCGAATCATGACACTCATATGCTAGATTCCAATCCTGAGATCCTACAAGGAGGATTTTCAGTATGATTTTTTTTTATTATAATAGAGCATAACCACCAGCATAACCAAGTCACAAAACAACATCACCACATATCCACTATATCAAAAACTTCAAGTACAATATGAAAAGAGAAATACAAGGTGATTAAAAAGCTTTAAAATAATATGATGCGTGCTCTTGCCTCAGCGCTGTTGCTATCAACGACACTGCACGTAACGGTCATGCATAAGCTTATAAAAGCTTAGAGGGTCGTGTAAGTGTGTACGCAAGACAAGTGCCAAGTATGTAGTATCAGAGAAATGCAAAAATACGCTGGTAAGTCCATGAATATTATCAGCTGTACTAAGGCTATGCAATGTAAGGCATGAATGTAAATGCTATCGGCCATACCAAGGCCATGCGATGTGAGGCCTACGTAGCCAAATGTCATATGCGAGGTACAATATAAGCATGTCAGTCTTCATCAAGTACATATATCAGTATAGTTTCTCTCTGGGATATCACCGAGGTCTAGTACACTCCACACTGACTGCCGCCTCCCTAGCCGTACAGCCCAGCGAGTGGAAGAGACCACACTATCCGCCTGACTAGTAGTCTGCCAATACCTACCTAGCTCGTCGATAGTGGACTTATTTATGAGCTGGTCAAACTCAACCTAGCTTACAACCCCCTCACTCGGGCGGATAAGCCACACCCCCTTCCAACCGACCATGACATAGTGGGAGACAACCTACTGGTATTTGGCACTTGGGCGCTCGTGTATCCACTTGGTCTAGATGTTGGAGCATCTCCTCGTACCAAAAAAGTTCTGAGACTTTCACCCAAGGACATCCTAAGTGCCCACAGTGCTAGAACTAAGTATTTTCGGTATCCGATACGGCCATCCACGATGTACCTATGGAGGCCATGACCCTGATATCGTTAGGACGTATAATGATCATGACACACAAATGAGAGATGCATGAATCATGCAATCCAGTCATGCAACAATCCTGCGCGTACCATGCGGTCATGTGGGTAACTCCTATCAGTGAATCCCATAAATAATCTGCCCAATGGCATATGCTATGATCAGTCACTATTCATATCAAGCATACATATAATGCGTATGGCATGAGTCATAGAATTATACTAAGCATATTATAATGTTATGAACTATCCTCACAACGAAGATGGGCCTAGGCGGCCTACACCAAATGTGGGCCTATCAATGGGCCTTAAGGAAAGTTACAATGCGGACATTTAACTAACATTATTCTTACAATGTAGATGTCAAACCATCATTGCTCCCAAGGTATAGCTCGCCATAAACATCATTACATAAACCATGGTGGAATTACACATTGCAATGGACCTTATGTACATCCCATTGGGCATTGACCCATGGGCCTTAGATACATCAAATGGGCCGCATCATATAGGCCTCATATAAGTCAAGGTGGGCTTCATACATTCCCAAAAGAAGAATCATATTGAAGGATAATTTAAACCATACTCAAATAGCAATGGAGATAATGATTTTCACCCTTAAAATCCTATAGGGCCCACCACAGAAAACCGTGAGAGCACCTACACCCACCGTTCAAACATTTATAGGACTCACGGTTATGTATTTTTGAGATCTGACCTATTCATAAGTTAACATGGAGATAGATAAAGTGAAAGCAAAAACGTCAGCTTCGTCAGAACTACCATGGCCCTTAAGGAGTTTTGAACGGTGGATGTCACCGTCCCCACTATTTTAAATGGTGGGGTCTGCTTGAACTATAGATCTGACTCATTCTTAGTATCAAGCCTTAAAATTATCTTTCAAAATAATTGGATGGTTTGGATGCAACAAATGCATCATGGTGGACCACATAGACGACATGGATGAAGCAGGTGGATCTTACAGAACTTAGTGACGCCACTATAGCAGTTATGTAGCTGGAGTGATTGCACTAGTCGTCCCACTCAGTGAGGATGGTGTGGGTTTGACACAATGTCAGTGGGTCCCACGTGGGGCCCACCATAATGTTTATTTTCCATCCAATTTGTAAATAAGGTCACTCAGACCTGGATAGAGAGGAAAAACAAATTTCATAATGATCCAAAACTTCCGTGACCTAAATAGGGTCTTAATGGTAGACGTTCACTCCTACTGTTACCTGTGATGTGGGCCACCTGAGCTCCACATATGGCTAATTTTTTGGAGGGGGCCCACTGCCCTAAAGGGCCCATCAAATGCACAGGGTTAATGTTCAACGCACATCATGGTGGGGGCCATGGCTGGGACCCATGTCCCTGGCCACCATCCCATGCAGCAGGACGTTCTTTGCAGCGTCCTCGGACGCGATGGCAAGCAATGACAAAGCTGCCGTCCGCTTTTTTTTTTTTGTTTATCATTTGTTTCTAAGGTTTTTCCTAGGTGGGGCCCGCATCTGAAAAATCCAACCCAACTATTGGATTCTATGGCTCAAGATAGTCTAAATGAGCCCAATATTTGATGTGTTTTGGTGTATAAAAACATCAGAGTAAATTTTAACGGTAAAAACCACTGTTTTCTATGACATGGCCTGCCTGATAATCAGATTACCTTCATTTTTCAGCTCAACGCCTAAAATGAGCTGGGGAATGAGATGGACGGCATAAATTAAACCCATAAATCAAGGTGGGGCCTACATGAGCAGCCCACCCAAAAGCTTAAATGTGTGTGTGTGTGTGTGTATATTGTGCTGCTGTGAGTACAACCCACTGTCTGTTCTCACTTCACTAAGCACGTCCAGCGTCCAGAGACGCTGGACGGACGTTGTGAATATATTCATCAAGGTGGGTCTCACATGGACGTAGCCCCACTTGATTAGATAAATCTGATATTTGTGTCTTCCCATCACCCCAAGGTAGGGCCCACATGGTTTGGACGGTGTAGATCTAACACGTCCATCAAGTGGGTCCCAAGAAGGTGGACATCTTAGATAAATTGCATACATCATGGGGCCAACAACAAAGGAAAAGAGAGAGAGAGAGAGAGAGAGAGAGTGATGGAGGGACTCTGGCACTATGGGCCCTCCTTCCATAATTTACAACATACATCAAGTGGGTCCCATTACATATGGGCCCACTGATCAAAATCAATAATGGAGATCCTTTCTCCACCAAAATGCAAGGTCTAGATGACCCTATTCATGTAAGGAAAATAAACATCATGATGGGGTCCATGGAAAATGGCCACATCATGGAATGATCATGAGAATCAAGGTGGGCCATCGGCTACACCTAGGGTCCAAAGTGAGATCCATACCATCAATTGGTAGGCTTCACTTAGCCCATCATTAAAAAAAATGAAATCTAAGCCTATAGAAGCACCCACTGTTTGATCTCCTTGGTTCGATGGAATGCCGATCTCCTTGTGTCTCACTTTGATTGAAGATGATGAGAAATGAAGGGATAGGATGATGGATCTTGGGATGGGAAGTAGGCCACACAACTCACTCTTTTCTCTTTTGGAAGTGCTTGGACGTGCACTCCTTTGCTTGCTTGAAAATGATGGATGTGAGGTGATAGTTGTACTTGACATGTATGGGTATGTAAGAGAGAGAGAGGGAGAGAGTTGACTTTGGGGTTGCTCTTGTACTTGACATGAGGTGATTGATTGATGGGACATGTTGTAGAGATTCTCTTAGGATTACAAATGCGCAGTGTTTTCTTCAAACTGAATGCGGGCCCATATCTCCTGGCCAGGGTATCTGATCAGTATGCAAGAAGCGACATTGGAACCGCGGCGATGGTGTGGTCATAATGGTATAAGTCTCAGATTGAGCTAACTCAGATCTACGGGGTACGACTTAAGGTCGTGTGCAAACGTTGATTATAGGTCGCGGATTGCTTGAATTCGACGGGAAAGATTGCGGGAGTCTACGAAACGATATGGACTAGGATATGGGCCTTACATTGTATACCGCCTTAAAAAGGCCCTTTATGGTTTGAAACAAGCTCCTAGGGCATGGTACGAAAAGTTGACTAAGTTTATACTAAGCTGTAACTTTATAATGGGAAGTGTTGATAAGACATTGTTTGTAAAGAAACATAATGATCACATTTTAATAGTGCAAGTTTATGTTGATGATATTATTTATAGATCTACCTATGCTAACATGACTATTGAGTTTGCAGATCTAATGAAATCTAAGTTCGAAAGGAGCATGGTTGGAGAATTGAATTATTTCCTAGGGTTGCAAGTAAAACAGCTACCTAATGGTTTCTTTATCTCTCAAACTAAATATGCTCTGAACTTAGTTAAAAAGTTTGGATTTGAGAGTGGGAAATTTTTTTATACTCCTATGAGTACTACTTTAAAACTCTCAAAAGACTCTACGGGTAAGAGTGTGGATCCTAAGCTATATCACAGTATGATAGGAAGTTTACTTTATTTAACTGCAAGCAGACTTGATATTGCATTTAACGTAGGAATTTATGCTAGATATCAATCTGACCCTAAAGAGTCACATCTAATAACTGTTATGTGCATTTTACGATATGTTACTAGTTCAGCTAATCTTGGTCTCTGGTATCCACATGATACTAGTGTGCAATTAATTGGTTACACGGATGCTGATCGAGCTAGTAACATTGATGACCGAAAATCAACTAGTGGTGGTTGTTTTTATGTAGAGAACTGTTTAGTTTCTTGGCAAAGTAAGAAACAAAGTTTCGTATCGCTCTCTACTACTGAAGCTGAATACATTGTGGTAGGTAATGCATGTACTTAGATTGTATGGATGAAAAGAATGCTAAGCGATTACGAAATTGTGCAAGATATTATGGTTTTATATTATGATAATTTCAATGCAATTAATATATTTAAAAATCCAATCCAGCATTCACGAACCAAGCATATTAACATTCGATATCACTACATTCGTAAATTAGTGGAAGAAAAGTCAATTTCTTTGGAATATATTCCGACCGAGACTCAACTTGCTGACATATTCACAAAACTGCTTGACAAAAGCAGGTTTTCTAAATTGAAATTTAATCTTGGTATGTATTATATGAATTGTTGATTCATGTATTTCTGTATCATAATGTATATATTTGTTATTTTAAATGTTTAAATTTCAAAATTTTATGAAAATTACACATTTTAGGTTGTGCAAGACCAGTCAAGTACATACTCGACCAGTCTTGGCACGACCGATCGAGCATGTACTCGACCAGCCGTGAAGCACGGGTTTAGTGCTTTATTTGGGGGGAAAATCACTTTTTCCTCATTTTGGTTGTCTTCTCCAATGGTTCCTAGGTCGACCGGTCGAACCCATCTTCTATTTTTTCAAAGTTAGTGCACTGTTTTCGTTTTCCTTGTAGTCCCTTTTCATCATTTGTGTGGTTTATTTCTTGGTTTATAGTAGTTTTTGGGATTTTCGTCTAAAAAACCTGAGCTATTGAAAACTCATTCTACCTCTCTTGCAATTTCTTTGTTTCTTGATATCTTTGATTAAAATGGAAGGTAGAACCAAGATGAAAGGATCTCGTGGTCATTTTACTTCTCGGTCGACTCCTATAACAATGCACCACCTTGGGTCGCCCGAAGATGATCCCTCTTATGTGTGGGATATTAGGTTGCGCAATGTTATAGTAGAACGACTTGTTAATATTGTTCATTCAGCTCCGTTTGATATCATTTCCCTCCTTCAGTCTGTAGGATGGGATAACATACTACATTGGGGTGGGCCGGCATACCGCTTCATTGTGCAGGTATGTATGCTTGCATTACTGATTTTTCTACTGAAAATCTGACATTCACTATCTCAACCAGAGGTCCAATTGATGCAGATCGTCATCATATCTCTGGCTTAATGGATTTACCTATCAATGATGAAGGTATTCCCATTAGTGCTGTAGTGGCAAAACCATCTGAAATTGAGAAACGGATGCTTACTAGAGATTTATGCAATATAGATGCAGAATGGAATACTACTGGAAATGCGCTTGCCTTAAAGAATTTGTTACCCAGATACAGAGTCCTTCATAGGATATTCATTTCGAATGTTGATGAGTGTTGAATGTTGCATATCAGACCCCAGTAATTGCTTAAATTTACGTACATGATAAGGCTTAATGGAGTGTTTTACTCATGTTTTCATTGCAGGACGTAATAGTGAGCGTTAGATTGAAAAGAGAATTAAAAGCATGGATTTCATGATCCAAAGTCACCAGAGCACGAGATGGACTCCAGAGAACCAATAATGAAGATTTTACACGTCTGGGATCTGAGGAAAGCAAGCCAAAGGGGCCCGAAAAGGGTCCAGAATGCAAGATCACATGGTTCCCGCCATCCGATTGGTTCAAAACTGCATATATGAGATGGGGGCCATAAATTAACTGTACATATTAAATTTCATCCATTCAAGAACTTGGGAAGTGGGCCAACTAACAAATCAGCCCACAAACCATCGATTCTGGGCCTACCTGATATCTGGAATTGACTCAAATTTGGTCTTAACGCCTTAAATGGGGAGACCAATCAGAGGCTCGGATCTGATTTTATAAAAACATCACAGTGGGCCCCAGATGTGATGCATGTACACCAACCACACCCTACGCTTGTCGTGCACTGGACGGCTGCGCTGACCGACTCCTCTCTTAAAATTTAAAAAACAGAAATCGTGTTACAGCGTTAACGCTGCCGATCGATTGATTCGAGTTGTGGGTCCCACACATTACCCAAATGCGTGATCCGAGTCGTCTATCAGGACTAAATGAAGGCTGTTAACACTACCTAGGTGGAAGAATCGTGAATGATCATCAAGAGTGAAATCCAGCCTTTCAAATACAGGTTGAACGGTGGAACAGAAACATTCTGTGGGCCACACAAAAATGAAGAAAAACCATGGGTTTTGGACTGAAATTTCGATAGAAATTCGGTGAACGGAATGGATTTCGCTGTAGATTTTGATCACGGACCCCACCATCACAGCAGCAGTTGTTTTTGCGTTCGCGTAACGGACGGCCGCTGGCCAGTTTTGCCGGAGTTTGTGGACCCCACCCGTCAACCGTACCGCCGATCCAAGCCATTCATCGTGTAGAGGGCTTCGAGAGCTTCAAAACCATGCTGATATTCTGCTCTCATGCGTGCACACGTGCGTGATACAGAGGCCACAAACAGGCAGTCTTGTGACGTTCAAAACTGATCTTTTTGCGATTTCTTCTCTGGGCCGCATTAATGGACGTTCAAAACCACCCATTCTTGACTGAAATTTCGTCCTGAATCCAATGGACGGGGTGGATTTTCTAGAAAATACTTCTATGGGGCCCACCGATCACGGCTGTGAAAAGTTGCACTCCGTGTCCTGCTACGACTCTGCTACCGACTCCAGCCCTCCAACAGCTAGAAAAGAGGAATTATGGACGTGGGAAATTCATTCAGAAACAGGGAATTCCAGATCCGGAGCAAGGGAGAGAAGAGAGATAAGAAAGAGAAGAAAGAAGAGAGAGAGAGATCGATTGGTTTGATGTTCCTTTTTTTTATGAATTTTGTTTAATCTTTTTGATGGATTTTATGGGTTACTAATCTCTCAGCTAGGGCTGAGATGAAGCCCCTAATTTGATTAGCTCTTGTATTGGTTGATTTACTTTGAATATTAATTAATTTGTTTCTTTCTCTAAGTGGGCTTGATTGGTTTAAATTCTATACTTCTCCATCTATGAACTTGAGTAAAGTATATATATGGATGTTGTTTGGATGCTTATTATAGGTACTTGTGTCTGATCAAAAACAGGTTTCCTATAGAGGAAGAAACAGGGTGCTTTAATGAACTGTACATTCCATGTGCCCGACCAAGGATATGGGATGTGTTATTCATGGCATTGCTTAAAGGAATTGGACATTCTGTATGCCCGATTAAGGACACAAATTGTGTTTTCTCTCTATAAGTGGTATCAATCTAGATCAAGGTGAATCAACAGACAAAACAAGGGTTATGATAATTAGGGGTGGATTCAAAAGTCCTAGTGCTCTTTCTCTGATTGAATTTTCTTCCATGTTCTTAATTATTTTTTTTCTAGAATTGTGCTTAGTAGTTCATTCCATTATTTGTTGGATTAGTTAAGGAGAGTCATAGATTTGAATTGTGACGATTAGTCCTCGTGGGAACGATCTCGTAATACGTACCATATCTACATCTAATTCGTATACTTACAAGTTTAAAAATCATTTAAATCGTGTTGGTTTAAATAAAACAACAAGTTTTTGGCACCGTTGTCGGGGACTGTTTCGTTCCAAGTTGAATTTAGGATTCTCTCTTATCATAATTCATAGTCTTAGGATTTTACTAACTTTAGGTTAAAGTTTTTATTTTATTTTTAGAAACTAACCTATTTCTTGTTTTGTAGGGTCCTGACATAAATTTCTAAGTTGATTCTAACATAGATCTCCAAATTGGAAGTGAAGGAGGAGCTCCCTATTCTTCAGACATTGATCGTCTCATTTTTTTTCGGGTTCTTTCTTCCAATCCTTGCTTACATAATTTTTGTTCTAGTTTTATTTCTCTTAGGTTGCATCTTAGCTTAGTTTTTTTTTTTTTTTTTTTACATTGTAGTAACTTAGTTTATGTTAGGACGTAGATCTCTGAATATAGAACTAGCACCGTTTGATCCTGAAATAGAAAGAACATTTCGTGAAAGATTGAGAAATAAGCCTGTTGAAATGGCGAATGAGATGAAGTTAAAGCTCTCAAAGATTATTCAGCTCCTGTCCAATTTAATGCACCTTCATGCATAGTGTTGCCAACCACTACGGCAGCACACTTTGAACTTAAACCTGGAGTCATACAACCGTTGCCATCCTTTTACGGATTGGACAAGGAGGACCCATATCATCATGTGAAAGAATTCCTAGACATTTGCTCCACCTTTAAGTTCCAAAACTTCTCAGACGATTCAATCCGCTACTACGCTTTGTTTCCTTTTCTTTGAAGGATAAGGCGAAAGCATGGTTGAATTCTCTAGAAGTTGGATCTATCACTACATGGGACCAACTGCCTAAGAAGTTCTTAAACAAGTTCTTCCCGTTCACAAAACCAATGCCCTCCGTAGAGAAATTACTAACTTCACACAAAAAGAGGGCGAGCACTTTCATGAATGTTGGGAAAGATGGAAGGACTTGCTTCTTAAATGTCCTCACCATGGTTTTGAGAAATGGCAACAAGTTCAATACTTCTATGACGGTCGACACCCTTAGATCGTCGCATGGTTGATGCCACCAGTGGAGGGTCATTCATGACCAAAAGTGATGTCGAAGCGTGGAACTTCTTTGAAACCTTGTGCGAAAATTCCCAGCAATGGGACTATTCAAATAGAGGTGACAGAAGTCCCCAACCACAAAAGAGAGGTGGTATATATGAGATAGGAGTCATGCCAGATCTGTGCGCCAAGCTTGATAACCTGACAAAGAAAGTTGATGCTCTGGTATTAAATAATGGACCTCCACAAACAACTCAAGCCGAGGCTTGTGCCATATGTTCTAGTCCTGACCATCCTATGCAGTCTTGTCCATCTGGTGCAGCATCCCCAAAACTTCTCTTTGAACAAATACATGCTATGAACACTTTTCAAAAACCTGGGAATGATCCTTACTCGAACACATACAACCCAGGGTGGGCTAGACATCCAAATTTTTCTTGGGCAAAAGGACCACAACAAGGAGGACCATCTGGAAATCCTCCCATGCAACCGCACCTCCAAGTTGGCAGTCAACAACTTCAACAGTTTCCACAATATCAACAACTGCCTGCACAATCAAGGAAACCATCTCTTGAGGATACACTCCATCTTTTTATGCAGAGTTCTCTCCAATTCCAAAAAGACACCCAACAAACCTTACTAGCCAACCAGCAAAGCTTACATGCAAATGCGCAATCCATTGCCAAGCTGGAAGTACAAATGGATCAACTAGCTGCCACATTAAGTGAGAGAGAGAAGGGCAAGTTCCCTAGCCAACCTGAGGCTAATCCAAAGGGACAGTATGAGATTGGCTCTAATTCCAACCAAGGGCAATATCATGAACAGGCCAAATCGATCACTACCCTTAGGTCAGGCAAGCAGATTGGCAATAAAATAGAGATGCCTAGGGATGAATCAAGTTCTAAAGCAGAAGATCAAGATGAAGCAGAGGGACACACCAATGCATCCAAAGTCCAAAAGCCCTCTGACTCTCCAAGAGCCACTAATGTGCCACCTTACGTGCCCAAAGCACCCTTTCCTCAACGTCTGGCACCAATAAAGAAAAGAAATAACTTTGATGAAATTTTGGATGTGTTTAAAAAAGTGCAAGTCAACATCCCGTTGCTTGATGCTATCAAGCAAGTCCCTGCTTACGCTAAGTTTCTTAAAGATTTATGCACTCAAAAGCGTAAGCAGAATGTTCATAAGGTCTTCATTGCAGAGCAGCTCAGCTCCATGATTCAACATAACACCCCTCCGAAATTTAGGGATCCAGGAGCTCCCACCATTTCTTGCGGCATAGGAGATCATAAGATCGGGAAGGCGTTGCTTGATTTAGGGGCAAGCGTCAATTTGTTACCATATTCAGTTTATGAGCAGCTAGGACTTGGTGAGTTGAAACTGACTAAGGTAACATTACAACTAGCTGATAGATCTGTCAAGGTGCCCCGGGGTGTTATTGAAGATGTGTTAATCCAGGTTGATAAATTTTATTTTCCAGTGGATTTCATAGTTATAGATACTCACTGTCTGCATCTTCATAGTCGGATCCAGTCATTTATTTGGGTCGTCCATTTTTGGCCACATCTAATGCTATTATAAATTGCCGGAATGGAGTTATGAAATTGTCCTTTGGTAACATGAATATTAAACTCAATGTCTTTAATGCAGGATAACAATCCGCAGATTTGGATGACATATCTGAAGTGGACATGATCGAGAGTCTAGTTCAGGACTCCTTCCGTACATCTTTTGAAGATCCACTTGAGACCTACTTAGCATAATATGGCATGGATTTTGACATCGATAGTCCCATCCACGAAGTCAATGCACTGCTCGACTCTACTCCTATATTGGAGACTGAAAAATGGAGAGCGAAAGTGGAACCTCTTCATCCCTCTGAGACTCTTCCCGACAAACACACTTTCTAACTCTAAGAAGACAAAGGCGAGCAGGCTGCTTAATGTTCTTAGAGCATATAAGGCAGCAATTGAACGGAAGATAGCGGAAATACAGGGAGTATGCCCCACTGTATGTATGGATCATGCTGTGGAATGTCGCGTGAAATGCAAAGGAAGCGTGATCCTAACATGAAAGAAGTCGTGCGAGCAGAAGTCCTTAAATTATTTGACGACAGTGTCAGTTACCTCATTGCAGATAGCACAGCTCATGGGAACTCATATCACTTGTCTGGGATTGGTTAATTAAGGTGTTGAGGTAATTTCTTTGGTGGACCCTGGTTATAAAGATTATTTCATTCATGGTCCGTTCTTGTCTGGCTGAAGACGTTAAACTTAGCGCTCTTGGGAGGCAACCCAGCCTTTTGCTTTATCGTATTGCTTTTTATTTCATTCCTTTTCATTTTTCCTTGTTAGTTACTTCAATGTTTGTGGGTAACATTACTGCAAACCCTCACGAGACTACAACTCGCCCGCTAGGGGTAACCTAGGGGTTTAAAGGCTTGTTGCATACACTAAATGCAATCGAGAGCATTTGCAAAAGTGGTATAGGTAGGATCTTCTTTTGTTTTTCTTTTTGTTATTTTTACTTATGTTAATTTCTCTCTTATGCTAACTCGCTTTTACGTTGAATTTTTTTTTTTGAGAAAGCTTCTTGATTCTCTATCCAGGTATTATCTTTCCATCACTCCTCTTTTATTCTCGTTGTCCCATGTGCATTGCTTGCTTATTTCTTTTACATTAAGGACAATGTAGATTTTAGGTTGGGGGTGGGAGATTAGGTTACCTAATCAGTATTTTCTTAGTCTTGAGCAAAATTTGTGAAAATTTTAAAATTTTTTTCTGGAATTTCTATTGAATTCAAAGTGATTTTGAAGGATAGTTGTGATTTTAACATTATAAGATACGTGATGTTGGTAACTTATGACTCTTGGATTCACCATCACGCTTGATTTCACAATTAATTTTGAATTGTTAATCCATGATTAGAAGTTGTAAACATTGATTGAGCCATGATTTCACATATCACATCTCGATTACACATTAAGTTTTCGGTTCGATAACTGAATGATTAACTTGGTAAAAAGAAGAATTAAAAGCTAAGTCACATAATCTTCACCATAGGTTTGCTCCCTATAGGTGTAGATTTGATTCTCCATAGTTGACATATGAAAAAAAAAAAAAAAAAAGTATAGCGACGAGTTTTCACCATAGGTTTGCTCCCTATAGGTGAGAATTTGATTCCCCTCATTTGCGTTACTGCTCATAAAGAAAATCAAAGGCTGGTAAAATGAAAAGTTAATCTGTGAGATAAGTGTTGGTTTCAAGCTTGGTTGTTAGGAATTCTGTTGTTAATTACTAATGATATCATGAAATTGACAATTGGATCTTTTAATGATTGTAAGCTGAGATTACACTATACACTCATGGAACTCAATGTTTTAAATTGTTCTAATTAATGGATTAATATTTTGAACTTGATTATGAAGTTTACTGTAAGCTTGATTTCAGGAGAAAAATCTTCTCACCATTCATGAATCTTAGAATTTTCACATCTCAGTTATTTGTTCACAAGTCACTTGAGTTTACAGGAATCGTTTTTATTTCTGAAATTAATTTTTGCATGTTTTGCTCGGGACTAGCAAAATGCTGGTTGGGGGTTGTGATAAGTGTCGAATGTTGCATATCAGACCCCAGTAATTGCTTAAATTTACGTACATGATAAGGCTTAATGGAGTGTTTTACTCGTGTTTTCATTGCAGGACGTAATAATGAGCGTTAGACTGAAAAGAGAATTAAAAGCATGGATTTCATGATCCAAAGTCACCAGAGCACGGGATGGACTCCAGAGAACTAATAATGAAGATTTTACACGCCTGGAATCTGAGGAAAGCAAGCCAAAGGGGCCCGAAAAGGGTCCAGAATGCAAGATCACATGGTTCCCGCCATCCGATTGGTTCAAAACTTCATACATGAGATGGGGGCCATAAATTAACAGTACATATTAAATTTCATCCATTAAAGAACTCAGGAAGTGGGCCAACTGACAAATCAGCCCACAAACCATCGATTTTGGGCCTACCTGATATCTGGAATTGACTCAAATTTGGTCTCAACGCCTTAAATGGGGAGACCAATCAGAGGCTCGGATCTGATTTTATAAAAACATCACAGTGGGCCCCAGATGTGATGCATGTACACCAACCACACCTTACGCTTGTCGTGCCTTCACCGACGGCCGAGACGGTCCAAGCGGCGTCTTGTTGCACACCTCCTCTCTTAAAATTTAAAAAACAGAAATCGTGTTACAGCGTTAACGCTGCCGATCGATTGATTCAAGTGGTGGGTCCCACACATTACCCAAATGCGTGATCCGGGCCGTCTATCAGGACTAAATGAAGGCTATTAACACTACCTAGGTGGAAGAATCGTGAATGATCATCAAGAGTAAAATCCAGCCTTTCAAACGCAGGTTGAACGGTGGAACAGAAACATTGTGGGCCACACAAAAATGAAGAAAAACCATGGGTTTTCGACCGAAATTTCGATAGAAATTTAGTGAACATAATGGATTTCGCTGTAGATTCCGATCACGGACCCCACCATCACAGCAGCAGCTATTTTCGCGTCCGCGTGACGGACGGCCGCTGGCCAGTTTTGCGGGAGTTTGTGGACCCCACCCGTCAACCGTACGACCGATCCAAGCCGTTCATCGTGTAGAGGGCTTCGAGAGCTTCAAAACCATGCTGATATTCTGCTCTCATGCGTGCACACGTGCGTGATACAGAGGCCACAAACAGGCGGTCTTGTGACGTTTAAAACTGATCTTTTTGCGATTTCTTCTCTGGGCCGCGTTAATGGACGTTCAAAACCACCCATTCTTGACTGAAATTTCGTCCTGAATCCAATGGACGGGGTGGATTTTCCAGAAAATACTTTTGTGGGGCCCACCGATGACGGCTGTGAAAAGTTGGACTCCGTGTCCTGCTACGACTCTGCCACCGACTCCACTCGACCCTCATGCCTATAAAGAGGAATTATGGACGTGGGAAATTCATTCAGAAACAGGGAATTCCAGATCCGGGGCAAGGGAGAGAAGAGAGAGAATAAAGAGAAGAAAGAAGAGAGAGAGATCCATTGGTTTGATATTCTTTTTTTTTTAAATTTTGTTTAATCTCTTTGATGGATTTTATGGGTCACTAATCTCTCAGCTAGGGCTGAGATGAAGCCCCTAATTTGATTAGCTCTTGTATTGGTTGATTTACTTTGAATATTAATTAATTTGTTTCTTTCTCTAAGTGGGCTTGATTGGTTTAAATTCTATACTTCTCCATCTATGAACTTGACTAAAGTATATATATGGATGTTGTTTGG
Source organism: Magnolia changhungtana (assembly GCA_030180095.1). Lineage (NCBI taxonomy): Eukaryota > Viridiplantae > Streptophyta > Magnoliopsida > Magnoliales > Magnoliaceae > Magnolia > Magnolia changhungtana. The sequence continues at coordinate 3,170 of JASAUF010000393.1, read as the reverse complement.
ATGCTTATTATAGGTGCTTGTGTCTGATCAAGAACAGGTTTCCTATAGAGGAAGAAACAGGGTGCTTTAATGAACTGTACATTCCATGTGCCCGACCAAGGACATGGGATGTGTTATTCATGGCATTGCTTAAAGGAATTAGACATTCTGTATGCCCGATTAAGGACACAGATTGTGCTTTTTCTCTATAAGTGGTATCAATCTAGATCAAGGTGAATCAACAGACAAAACAAGGGTTAGGATAATTAGGGGTGGATTCGAAAGTCCTAGTGCTCTTTCTCTGATTGAATTTTCTTCCCTGTTCTTAATTGTTTTTTTTCTAGAATTGTGCTTAGTAGTTCATTCCATTATTTGTTGGATTAGTTAAGGAGAGTCATAGATTTGAATTATGACGATTAGTCCTCGTGGGAACGATCTCGTAATACATACCATATGTACATCTGATTCGTATACTTGCGAGTTTAAAAATCATTTAAATCGTGTTGGTTTAAATAAAACATCAAATGTCTATCCTCATTCTGGTAATAAAACTGAACTCACTATGTTCATGGTTCGCATTCTTTATTCCATCATCTCTGGTACCTCTATTTGTCTTCCTTCTTTGATTTGTCATTACATCATTCAGTTCCGTCTCTATCCAGGACACAGTGACATTCTATTCTCTTATCTTATGACTGTATTGGCCACCCATAGTTTAGTGGCTATGCCTATTGGAGAAGCTCCAATTCACCACCTACCATTCAATAACTCCAATATTAATAAGATGAATTTGAAGCTGGCCCCGGGCCAAGTCAATGTGAGTGCTGGCGGAGTTGATGCCGCAACTGAAGAGAAGGGTGATTTGCCTCCAGATGACATCAATATGGATGACATTTTTAATGAAATCGAATCTGACTCACCAAATGATCCTGATTATCAGCCATCTGATGCGTAGTTGCCCTCACTTGAGGTGAAGGTAGAAAACATGAATGTGTCCCATGATTTGCGATTCAAATATATGCGCAAATATCTTAGGCGCCTTAATAAGGGACTTCATCAACTTGATCCTACCATTCCTGCTCCTTCTTCGGGGTCTAATTAGTATTTATTATGTGGTTTGTAATAACTTCTATGATATTTGGATTTATTTTATTTTATGTGATTGAACATGGTTGAACATGATTGCTTATGAATTTGGTTAACTTGATAATCTAGATCATATATTTTCTTCTTCTTCATTACTTTTCTTATTCTTCCTTATTTATCTACTTCCATTATTATTTATTGGTTCCTTCCTTTATCATGTTATGACAAAAAGGGGGAGAATTTTATCATGCATGCTTGTGATATGCGGCATGTGGATTATGGATTGTGGTGGATTCTGGATAGGTAGCCATCCATTTTTTTTTATAAGGGGGAGTAAGGGGGAGTATTGTTGAGGGAGTAGATGTGATTTGTTTTGACCTGTTTATAACTGGTGCATGATTCTCTAACCAGGTTGTAACTGGTTTATATTGATAACTGATGTATGATTCTTTGTTGTGCATATTATGCTTATTTTTAACGAAGTGTGTTTTGTCACAAATTTGACGAAGGGGAAGATTGTAAGTACTATGTTTTCTAGCTCCTATGATTGTCAAATTTTGTAGTGCCAAAACCTCTTGGAATCTATGTCTTGTGTAGTTCATCTATGTATTCAAGACAGTGCATCTCATGTACAAGAACAAAGGTCTTCACCTCAAGAACTTCAAATGCAAGATCAAGAGATATACATGTTCAAGTACAACTAAAAGTTTTGTGATAATTCACTCCTTCAAGCTTCAAAGTTCAAGGTTTCAAAGCTATATCTAAAGGCAAGATAATAGTCTTTACTTTGGTACTCAAAGCTCAAGGTGATTACAACTCAAGTACCTCAAGCTCAAGCTTCAATGTATTACAAATTCAAGCTTCAAAAGGTCTCAAGCTCAAGCTTCATCATATGTCAAGATCTTAAGCTTTGTGAACTTCAAAGAACAACTATCAAGTGAAGCAAAAGAAGATTCAATGTTCATACATCGCTTACAAGGTATGAATGAACCAAGATTGACCATAGGATTGGTCATTTTGAATACATAATTTAATTGGGTCATTTTATAAGTGCATAGTCTATTTTTCGACTAGTCTTAGAATAAGTTCGACTAATCCTAGTATTGGCTCGACCAGTCCAAGAAATCCTCGACCAGTCCTAAGTCTGTTACTAATTTTTGAGATTTTTTGTTATTGTCTCGACTAGTCGAGTGAACAATGCTCGACCAGTCCTGCAGACTCGACTCAAAGTCCAACAACTAAATTGAGTTCCACACGACCAATCGTGGACAGGTCCTTTGACCAGTTGTGGAACGGCCTGATCTTATCGCGCCCAAATTTTCAAAAGTTTATTGGTCCTTCAACCAATCGTGCCAACCTTTGGACCAGTCGAAGGTATGATTTCTTCACTTATAAATAGAGCACAATTTTCAGAGTTTGATATCCAATTCAAGCAAAATCAATACGCCGCTCTGAGAGATAAGTTAGTGATATTCTTAAGCTATTTTGTGCTCATTTTATATTCTCTATAATTAGCTTTCTTTGCATCTGATTTTGAGTTTCTACATTCCAATCTTATTTGAAAGAGGGATTGAAGTTTTCCCATTTCTTGGAATCAAAATCAAATCAAGCTAGCCCAAGGTGATTTAATCTAAAATCAATTTAGAACTTAGAACCATTTCATAAGTGAGTGTGAACATTGAACATCTACGTTGAACTTCTACTCTGAATTGGTTCTTCCGGGCTGCAACAAAAGAGAATATCCAGATAAATATTTTACAGTTTTTATAAATTCATTCTTTTGGTTTCTTTGAGATTGTGCCAGAAAAATCTCTTTCTTTTGGTTTGTCTGAGGTGATCTAGAAAACTTAGAGTATGGGATTTTTGAATTGTGTAACCCCACTTGAAAGACACAATTGTAAGGGTTTTACGTGAACCTTGAAAAACTTATTTCATAGTGAACGCTAATATCCACTATGTGAGGATATTAGGAGTGGAGTAGTTGTGTGGTTGTTTTTCTAAACAGTTGGTGTACACACAAGCGAACCACTATAATTTCTGGTCTTGTGGTGATTGGTTGATTATTTCATTTTGTGAATATTTTAATTTCCCTTTATGATTTGTGG